>CM022877.1:29972637-29987406 GCA_012654025.1 Pachypsylla venusta
GCATTCACTTGGAGAGGTAGCAAATTTAGGAAATTGACATGACTTTCCTATATCATGCATTCACTTGGAGAGGTAGCAAACCTAGGAAATTGGCATGATTTTCCTATAATTTGCATTCACTTGGAGGGGTAGCAATCCTAGGAAATTGGCATGATTTTCCTACATCACGCATTCACTTGGGGAGATAGCAAATTTAGGAAATTGACATGACTTTCCTATATCATGCATTCACTTGGAGAGGTAGCAAACCTAGGAAATTGGCATGATTTTCCTATAATTTGCATTCACTTGGAGAGATAGCAAATTTAGGAAATTGGCATGATTTTCCTATAATTTGCATTCACTTGGAGAGGTAGCAAACCTAGGAAATTGGCATGATTTTCCTACATCATGCATTCACTTGATGACCAGGGTGTCTCAAGGGTATTGCATATATCTACGGTGTACTTCTGGGGGATCTATGAAGATTCCCTACCTCGTTCTCGTCCAGCGGATAGTCTCCCTACTCCTGTGGATAGGGGAACTTAAAAGAATACTTCCAAGGCACCCAAGTCTATGCCCGTCGTAAAAGGCAGCTAAGGACAAGGTCGGAAACAATATTTTTGCATTACCCATGCAGAAAGCAAGAATAAGCTACTGCATTATCCGTATGGATTCTTTAGTATCAAGAACTCATGGCGAGTTGTTGCAAACCAGATCCACGGCTATGATGATGATTTAGAAAGGGGGAGCAATTTGATCTACAGTTGCTCTTTGACCTCATGTATCACTCCCTAAAGTTTAATATTATATTCCGTCATCCCACCTCGGTGGTTTCCGGGGGGGTATGTTGGATTCCTACCGCTTCGTAAGTGACATCAAACACGTGCCACTTAGTGTCCCTAACCATAATGGACCTAAAAACAAGTAGCAGGTCGGCGTATCGGATACGCCGACCTGCTATACTCAAACTCCCTCGCGGCCACACGGTCACGTTTATTGCACTCTATGAATCAATTTCTCCCCTACAGCATCGCATCTGCTTTTTGAGACGATAGATCTATGTACGAGCATATTTTGTGGAAACAACGACGATATTTCCAAATTAATGCTATTTCCGAACACCTGTTTTCAGTAGGGAAAAAGATCTCATTTTGATCCTATGTTGCGAGCACCTTCTAAAGTTAAGCTCAATAACTTCCAAACACCGCACCGTGCATATTAGTGACGGGATGTAATTCTGTGCACCAATGCTAGAAATCCAGAAGTGTTTCATGGATGCTCAGGTTGAGTGTGGGTACGGTTTAGGGTTGCCAACTTTTTTTCCACATTTACGGTATTTCCGATTTTGGACAAAGAATTTCCTTTTTTGTTTTTACATAATTGTAAAATTCCTGGCGGTTGAATTTAAAATTAAACATGATCAATAGTTCTGAGCTGATCAAATCTACAGTACTTCCATTTCTCAAGTCAGTCCATTTTAACGACATCTGTGAGAAAATGCGTTCTGCAAAGCAGTTTGAGCTTGGGATGCTCAAAACAAAACAAAATATATATATATATATACGGAACTTTTTTTCTTCTTTCTCCTTTTTTTTCTTCTTTCTCCTTTTTTTTTCTTCATCTCAAGTCATTTTTACTGTTTATTAGTCGGTTCCGGTATTTTCCGTTGATTTGGAAAAAACGGGACAAAGGTCTGTCCCTGCAGGCTGCAGGACATTTTATTTTTCACAAAAATACAAGATGTCCCGGGAAATACGGGACGGTTGGCAACTTTAGTACGGTTACGGTATTCAAATACGGTTACGTCATATTTGTAATATGACGGCTTCCATTAACAAAATAAAAATTGGCACCAACCATCAGTGTGTAATGTTTGCGGTGTAGGAGCCGGTTGACAATGACTCGTGTGTGTGTGATACTATAGACGCGTGTTATACAAAGCTAATATGCATGAGCATACATCATAAAGCACGTGGGTCATAGTGAATGAATTTGACGTATTGCGTATTGTACAATACAATGTATGGAAATAGTAAATATCGCGCCTACACCCAACACTCAATTTTCATGTATGAGTTTCTGACTGTCATTAGACTAATTTATAGAACACGCACTACTTCATATAGGTAGGTATGTATAGGCTAACATCACGGGCCATAAACATTGACTTATTTGACCCGGATTTTCTCTCTACGATTAGCGATGTTATCCACTAAGTGATTCAGCGCATATCCTGCTAGATCATGCGATCTTCAAATATGACGACAATTTTATGGTGAATTTTTGAGGTGACAAAATTTCTGACTCATTTAATGATTTTTTCCAGCTCTCACGGTGAATCTGCGTCGAAACAGTAAAATACCCCGTCTTTAGGGAGACTCAGAAGGAGACAAAGTTTAGAAGTTGCTGTTTAGTCTAAGATTATTTATCGCCTTTAATCTTCAATAGTGATTCTGCATAAAAAACAGCCTTCTACTATTCCCTGGGGGGTTGCCTTCATTCACTGCGGCGGAAAAAACCATTCTCAAATTTCACGGAAAACAACTTAGCCAATGAATCTAAATCAATGAAAATTAAATTTCAAAGTAAATTACCAAGAAAAATAAGAGTGACCATTGTAACAAAAGTAGTAGGGTAGTAGTTAGTTAGTATACACCAGCTTTGCGCAAAAAAAAAGCTTTAACTAGGGCATGCATCTTCTTCCGTTGGAGAATTTAATCCAAAAAACACTTGGCTTGAAGGACTGCACTTTTTCTGTTGCACTCTGTACTCTTAATTTTTGTCGTTTGTACCAAAAGATTGGATTTTAAAAAATTGAAGAAATTTGGAGAAACAAGGCTTAATAGAAAATGGAGCTTGTAACTGCAAGTGTTTGTTAGTCTTTAAAACTTGGAGCCTACTAGTTGGCATGGGCCGCCGGAACCAATCACTGCAAAATAATCATTTCAGTAACATTATAAACATAATAATATTGCAAAGTTACTTTCTGTCTTCTTTTACACCATCAGATTTTTTACTCAGGTGGACTCAGACCATGAGGATGTAACATCTCACAAACTCAAGTTTGACCTTTTTTCACTGTGGAAGAAATTACGACTTGGAAAATTTGTATTTTTGTATCTTGTATTAAAAATGCACTTGCCAGTGCACCAATATCCATGCCAGAAAAATCCTCTCTTCTCTCATCGTGAATAGGTTGAAAAATTACCAGGAAGTTTGATAAGAGAGTCATTCCAAGGTATCACACAAAGAACCCAAGTGTTGTAATGGTATACAAGGTTCCGGGTGCTTATATACAGGATGACCTTGAGATGTGTCTTGTAAACTGCCTTGCTACTGGCAAACCAACTTGCCTGGTTAACGCGTCATAGATGAACCGGTCTGGTCTCAGAGAGCAACTCGTATGGACATTATTTTTTTATGTTCGTCTGTTCTGACATCAAGTTTCACTTGGGCGATTATAGTTTAATCGTTGAAGAGTTAAACACTCATCAAGTTATCTGACTCCAATACGGGTGTACTTTTTCTCAGGGGGGAGAGAGAGTTGGCGGATCTTTAACAATCTCAATTTTTCCCCGGAACAATAGTTCGGGGTAAATTAGTATTAGCATATACTTGTGGAACCTTTTTATACTCAAAAAATTATAATCTACTTTTGAGTATAAAAGTTCTAGTCTATGCTAGGACTTTGGTGTAAAATTCTTTGCATCAAACTATTCCTCAGTCCTAGTGTGGACATGAACCTTTGTAATCCAGCAGTTGAAACTAAAATACATTTCCCACTTACTGAATCCTAGTTTAGAATACTTTTTATTTTATTAAGCAAAACTTCTCTCTAATTGGTTTTAATAAAGTTACGCCTCCTCAATGAATATGAATCATTTGCTTGAGTCAATGAATATGAATCATTTGAATCAGATTCGAGATTTCGTCATATCTCGTTCATGCGAGAAAAACTCATGATCAATTCGATCATATATTTATGTTCCTTCATATAACACCTTAGGCGGATGGTTCCAATACCAGAGTTTTCTCATAATTGAAAGGCCACTTTTTTGCACTAAAGTATGACACCATCATCATCATCAACTAACTTCCTTACTAGACGGCGCTACAGCTCGGTGTGGGCCTTGGCCTCCCATACAATGTCTCGCCATTTCGTCCTGTCCTTGGCCTTGGCACTCCATCCTCTGACACCCATTGTTCTTAAGTCTTCGGTGACACATTCTAGCCATCGCAATCTTGGTCTTCCTTTTCTTCTGGCTGCGTAGATTTTGGCGTTGAGGGTTTTCTTGGGCATTCGAGTGTNCATCAACTAACTTACTTACTAGACGGCGCTACAGCTCGGTGTGGGCCTTGGCCTCCCATACAATGTCTCGCCATTTTGTCCTGTCCTTGGCCTTGGCACTCCATCCTCTGACACCCATTGTTCTTAAGTCTTCGGTGACACATTCTAGCCATCGCAATCTTGGTCTTCCTTTTCTTCTGGCTGCGTAGATTTTGGCGTTGAGAGTTTTCTTGGGCATACGAGTGTCAGGAATTCTGTAACATGTCCTAACCACCATCATCATCAACAGCATCCCGTAACATCCCCATCTGGAGCAAGGGCATCCCCTCGAAACTTCCAACATTCTTTATCCTGTGCTACATAACGGTCTTCCTACATTTCTTCTGCCATTTCTTAGATACCATTCATAACATATTCTTCTCCATTTTTCTCTAGTCATTCTAGCAACATCTCTCGCCCGCTGTCACTTCTTCTCCAGCATCCTTAATTCCAGTTCTTTTTCTAATTTTTGTATTTCTTATTCCATCACCTACTGTTATTTTCAAGACACCACAAGACATCAATTCGACCAAGTGGCGGGCCCAGTGTCAAGACAAAATTTCTGTTTTCGGCAAACTACACATGCACAATATAAAAATTTAAAATAGAAAGTGCTACAAGTGGTAGGGTAAAAATAGCTTTCCTTTTTCCCGGAAATTCAAGTACGCTAATCCTGGTAGTACAAATTTTCAGTATTTAATCTTTGTGGAAAAAGTGAAAGACCCCTCCCCCCCCCGCGTCACGCATTATTAAAGTTGTCGGCGCTTAAACGTTATCGAATTGTTTTCTCCACAAAATGAAAAAGCAATGGCTGGTAGGAGAGCCACCTTCATATTTATGAACACCAATAGTCCCAAAATCCAGATATTTTAGATGGGAAATTAGACATTGGACAAAGTTAGCTCACTACACTAAAATAATCGGAATGAGAAATCAAATGTGTCACCGAATCTTCATAGCCTAAACTCCTGGCCATCAAATATTAAGCCGTTTTCAATAATGACAGTAAATTACTAAAACCTAATTTCCGAACACCCGACATGCATTAAAACCCATGGCTCTCATATCTTAGAAGGATTGTCTTTAAAAGCTAAACATTTCATTTTCCCTTATTAAGATACCCCCGCGTGGATGTTATTGATGAATCCGGGTGACGCCGCCACCCCCATATAAAAAGGGGGTTAAACAAAAAGAGAGTGGGAGCTGGAATACCGGTGGGTAGTTGTAGTGAAGAGAAAAAACGAGAGCGCGGGAGTCGCAAACACGCATTTTTTGTATCCTACAATATTTTGTGTGTGGGTGAAATAAGTTCAATGAAATGACGTCACCAGGAAATTAAGACGAGCTTTTACCACTTTTCAGTCAAATCATTCCACTAATTGTGGGATTCCAAAGGTCACATCATGAAATTGTGATTTTTGAACATACTTTTTCCTCTCCCATCTATTGGTCATTCGAGACGGGGTTTCCCCCTTTTTCAATGTGTATTGACAAACCAAGAACCCACATTGAAATCATCCCCCCAGGGTTAGACCGGGAATCTAGCATCACGAGGGCTTGAAGTTACTTGCTGGACGTTGTTGAACTTGGGTGATCTTACAGGAACTGGTTACTCAACGTGCCTTTGGCGCTGTTTATTTTTAAAAAAACATTGTATTTATTCATATTTGATTCCAATTGGGCCCATTATTGATATTGAAAATTTCCCAGGAAGTAGAGATTCTTTAGCATCATAGGAAGATCACATATCTCTCTTGCCTTATCCCGTGCGGGTGGCTCTTCTGGAACTTTCGGCTTTAGTTAAATTGCTTTCTTTTATTACATTGATTTATCCAACTATTTTTGTTGAATTCTGTGATGCCCAAACTGCCTCTAATTTATTTGCTTTTTATCTCATCTTTCAGTGATATACCCAAAGCCATCTCATTTCAATGGTATCTTTTATAGGTGTCATACGTTGTTCAACATTCTGTATGTACAATAATGTTGATTACAACTGTCTTGTAGATTTTTCCTAGATTACATAAGTCACAAACTTGATTGAAAAATCTGGTTGTTTTCCTGTTGGGAATTGGTTGTTTTTAATAGATATTTGGAATGATTTCAAGACACCCTATTTCAGATTACATCCAGTATTCATAAGAAGAAATTGGCAAAGTGGAAGGTTAATAATTATTTATCAGTGTTTTAGAGTATCCAATCACCAGGATTTAATAAGTTTATCAGACGATTCGATTAAAAATGACGGAAAAATTCGTACCTATTTCAAAAATGGCACTGATCTCTGAAAAAACTATCATTTTATCAAAATTGATGGAATATTTATTAATTTAATCAGGTTAGGGTCATTTTGACGAAATAATGTATCTAGAACAGTTCTCATGAGTTCTAAACCATTACTAGATTTCACCAGAAGTAAAAACTTTTCTATTTTCATCAAGCACTCTTGTCGACCTGTATTTTCTTCTTCTTCTTCTTTTTTATCAATATTTAAAGAAATCGAGGTCAATTTCCTCCTACTCTATTAGTGCCAGACTGTCACAAAGAAAATGAGGTTATACATTCACTGCGAAATATACGAGCATTGTTTGCTTCAAGTAACACTGATGGTGCCTTAAACATTGGTAACACATACAGGGAGATGTTCTTATGAGGATCTACTAGTTTTAGTAATCGAATGTATTGACCACTATCGATAGTTTCCGATAGTTTTCTTTTTCCTGTATTTGAAGCATAATAATGTTCATCCTTCAAATTTAAAAAAGATCCTATTTTGAGATTCTAATAACTGGATCGAACAAAGCCTTGATTGAAATTCGTCTAATGTGTTTTTTTTCTTCTAAATAATACTTGCTTTGTCTTAATGTGTTTGTCTGTGTGCTGGTACTTCTCAGACATTCATCTTCGACTGCAAGCTTTATTTCTTTCTGTCTCCGAACAAGTCAATAGAGTTCCTTGAAATTTTGACTCTAAAAAACTCGTCCTATAATGTCAAATCCTGGATAAAATCTCAATGTTTCAATAGGTACCAGGCGTTGACTTTAATCCACGTGATTCGTTTGTAGCAAATTTTGTTCAAAAATACAAAAAAAAAATATAAGTATTTCTATATTTATTATGTGTTGAAACTTGATTTTTATATCCCCTAGAGTCCTCAGGTTCAATTTGTTGATTTACTAGGTGTTTTCCCATGCTTCGTTACGGTTACGAATTTCAACAACAATCTCGAGATCGCGAAATTAAAGCTTCTCAATTTTAGATTTTTGGGGGAACCGACCTCCACCAGAGTTAGCACCGCTTCTATTTAAAAAATTCAATATTTTATTCAAGGATATGACTTTTTGTACTGCGGAACATCGTTGTATCGAATTTCAGCTTTCTCGTTCATCCCGAAGTGATACTGCTCAATTCCGATATTTTGGTGGAAAAAATCGTCCATAAATCGGGGAGAAACCGGAAAATTTCAAATTTTATATTTTTTATGGGGCCATTTTCGGTCATTTTTTGTTATCTCCTTTAGTTCGTCCAGAAAAAAATTGCAAAAAGACCCGCTAAAAAGGTCATTTTTGGCGGTAACTTGCTTCCACTTGAATTTTTGATTTTTTCCTTTCTTATATTACGCACCTAAATTTTAAAAGGGATCTGTGTGCCAAATTTCAAGTCTCTAGTTTTAGGCATCGTGGAGCTCTAAATTCTAAAAGGATCTGTGTGCCAAATTTCAAGTCTCTAGGTTTAGCCATCGTGGAGCTACGTTGATTATCAGTTAGGCAGTCAGTCAGTATACCAACAGGGCTTTGCATTTTATAAGTATAGATAGATAGATAACGGTACAAAGCCTTAAAAATAGGGCAATTGTGGACTTTGGAAAACTCGATATCCACAGTTCTCCATTTCTAAATCATTCTATTGAATTAGTGTTGTGATCTGGTGGAAGTATTATTCAGGTGGAATAGATAACATCTGTTATCCATATGTTGATTTGAGATGTCCTTACCGATTGGCTAATGACTTCTTGACACCGGATGTTATATCCAAAATTTGTTAAACGTGACGCTTGTCTGATGATACTGCGTAGTTGAGTAGTTGCAAACACGATCCGTGCCTATGTTCGAGTATGTGTTAAAACGTGACGCTCGTCTGATACTGCGTAGTTGAGTAGTTGGAAACACGATTCGTGCCTATGTTCGAGTATGTGTTAAAACGTGACGCTCGTCTGATACTGCGCAGTTGAGTAGTTGCAAACACGAGCCGTGCCTATGTTCGAGTATGTGTAGGAAAATCAAACACGATTCGATTTTTGCTCCTTAAATTTACCCAAAATTGGCTTCTGTTGTTTGGCCTATGGCACCTGTTGATAACTCTCCTAAGAGAGTTATCAACATCTTCTACATCGCTGAGATATATTGAATGTAAATATAGTAAAACCATGCAAAAGGGTATGAAACAAGGTCGCTTCCGCCTATTGCAGATTAATTGATTTTCTGTACAATCCCTATAAGCACAGAGGAGATCCTAACAGCCTTATTGTGGTTACTGGAATAATAACACCAAGTGGCTCCTCATGGTGCAAATCCATACGATCACAAGCTCGCTTCCGTCTAATACAGTTTAATTGATTTTCTGTACAATCTCTATAAGCACAGAGGAGATCCTAACAGCCTTATTGTGGTTACTGGAATAATGAATTATTACTACACCAAGTGTCTCCTCATGGTGCCACTCCATACGATCGACAGCTGCTTGACGATTCGTTCTTTAACCTCCTTGTTGGTCGTATAGTCCTATTTTTTGTTTTTTCCATAACTGCTATGTATTTGCAATGACTAACATAGGTGCATTATCATACGATATATTTATTGTATGTACCAATAGGTTACAATTAATCTTCTAATTGCCAGCGTCTATGGCATGTTTAGATCACTCGTTTTGGCAAGTGGTTGTCCACGTAGGTTCGGGTCCATGTGATGCTGGCTATTTTTCCGGCCTATCCCAGGATGGGTGAGTTTAATGTGGGTAGCTGGTTTGTAAGTTTCCAGCGAATGGAGGGTAAAACCTACGTCTCGAATGACCGATAGATGTTAAAGAGAAGTTAAGCAAAAAAAAAAGCCTCTAATTGGTGTTAACATTTGAATTGCAAAAACTAAGCAAACAATGCGTATCCCAAAACATGGATGTGACGCGTCGCCCTGGTCCAACCTCCGAACAATGACATTACCAGTTGAGATACAATATCTATCCCAAAACACTGGATGTGACGCATCGGTCTGGCCCAAGCTCCGAACAATGGCATTACCAATTGAGATACAATATCCCAAAACACTGGATGTGACGCATCGGTCTGGTCCAAGCTCCGAACAATGGCATTACCAGTTACCAGTTGGGATACAATATCCCAAAACACTGGATGTGACGCATCGGTCTGGCCCAAGCTCCGAACAATGGCATTACCAGTTGAGATACAATATCCCAAAACACTGGATGTGACGCATCGGTCTGGTCCAAGCTCCGAACAATGGCATAACTGGTAATACAATATAGGTGTTCTGGTTCACGCTCCGAACAATGGCATTACCAGTTGAGATACAATATAGGTGCTCTGGTCCAAGCTCCGAACAATAGCAGTACCAGTTGAGATACAATATAGGTGCTCTGGCCCAACCTCCGAACAATAGCAGTACCAGTTGAGATACAATATAGGTGCTCTGGTCCAAGCTCCGAACAATAGCAGTGCCAGTTGAGATACAATATAGGTGCTCTGACCCAACCTCCGAACAGTAGCAGTACCAGTTGAGATACAATATAGGTTGCTCTGGTCCAAGCTCCGAACAATGGCATTACCAGTTGAGATACAATATATTTGCTCTGGTCCACGCTCCGAACAATGTCATTACCAGTTGAGATACAATATAGGTGTTGAGATACGATATAGGTGCTCTGGCTCATGCTCCGAACAATGGCATTACCAGTTGAGATACAATATAGGTACTTTGAAAAAACCATCGACGCAGTTAAACAGTTTTCTCATTCAGTCAGTGAGATGATAAGTAGTTGAGGTGTCTGGTGTCAACATGTGTTGCTCTTTAATTTCCTATAGTTATCTCTGCCCCTATCACTCTATGCAAACCGCAGTACACTCTAGTTAGGTAATCACAAAGATTGAGTAGGTTGTGAGTATGGAGTAGTGTAGAATAACAACTCTCTATAGCCCGCGGCTTTATCAACTATCGCATTGACTCGCGCGAGTCCCTTCCCCTTCATCAAGTAAATATTTATTCTTTCTGCTTACAGATATGGTTGTACTTTACATTGTAACAATAACAATTAGAATATTAAAAGATTATTTGTGAGAAGTGAAGAACATTTCGAGTCAGTTCTGAAAAACGATAAGGCGCCTTATTGTTTTTATTGAGCAACGGTTTGGCTTTCTATGCTGTACATTAGAACCTCTATTATCCGACTTATTTGGGATCAGAGGTGGTTCAGGTAATCGAAGTTCTAATAAAAATAATTGTTAAAAAATATTAAGATATTAAAAATATAAAAATTGACAATATGAATTGAATTCAGAGTTTGAGTTGGTGAACTTTCAACAGTAACGAGACTGTTTACATCACGTCAAGTCAAGTTGTGATGTAAATAATATTACAAGTGTCAAGGTGTGATAGTGTGTACATCGTTCTATCATAGCTCGAGTCTGATGTCTGTACTGTTTTTTAATTTAACTAATACACTGAACAGATATGGTGGCAGTAACACTTTCGTTCATTTCTGCATCTCACGCCAGCTGAACGCAAAATCAAAGGTTAAAAACCTTTGATTTTGCGTTTTTAAGTGCGTTATTGTAGATTTCCTATTGGCTGTAATGTTTCCATGTCAACAAATAATTGAGATTTCGGCAAATCGTCCTACGGTCTTTGAATTCAAATCAGCAGGACATTGCGTTTTCTTGTTTTAGCCATTTAATGAATTAGTAGACTCTTCTCCGAACTGACTCAGCTCGTTTATAGTTTCGGCGAAGGAGAAGAATATTTTAAATCCTTTTTCTCCTCATCAATACGTTTTCCAACTCGTTTACTCATAGAAGCAGGTTTTTGCTTTATTTTCGAACATTCTTGATTGGCATCCTAAATTTCTTTTATTATAGCGCCTATTCGGATTGGATTTGGACGGCCGGCTAAGCTACAGCCGAGTAAGTCGTAATTTTCTATTTAGAAGTATGATTTAGGAATCAATGTTTTGTGATGTTGTTATATTTTGTGATTTTGAATAAGAATTTCCAACTTACTAGCAAATACATTTTGCAAGATAATTATTTAGAATAACATCTATCTAAATTCTATAAACACCGCAAAATGATGAAAGAAATACTAACATAAAGTANAAAAAAAAAAAAAAAAAAAAAAAAAAAAAATACAACTTTGTAATTTTAGATGGAAAGGAACGAACGACCTTGAGAGATGATGGTACAATTTGAGGTTATTTGTAACTTGGCAACGTTGTTTAAATCCAATGATATGAGCAGAAGACTAGTTCAGTTCATTGGATATGAGAGCAATAGAAGTGGTTGCGCATACTCTGTAATGTCTTCATCTGACTGTTGGTTGTTCTTGGTTTTGTGAAAGTTTGACTGATATCTGATGAGTCTCACATGTAAGATTCTTTACATCTGCTGTTGTTTTGTTGGATCTTTAGTTAATTTCCTCATTAACTTAAAATATTGGTATTCAAAACCAACTTTTCATTTCGACGGAAAATACGGCCGTATTTTTAATGAAATTCTTTTTAAATATTTTTCGATGATCGAGATTCGTTCATCTTTGAACGAAATTTGGTTTCCTATTAGAGACAGACAAAACCATAAAAATATTCTGGCGGTAAAAGCACCCGTCCATTCGAAGAGACTTACTTATCCAGGACCACCTCTTATGTTAAAGTGGATCAGCCAAATTTTAGTTCAGTAGAAGCAAAAGCATAATGAAAAACAAAGATGATTTTATGATTCTACAAAGAGGTAGTTCTTCCTCTTTGATGATGATTCTACAAAGAAGTAGAGAATGGAATCATAAAATTTTACGTCCGGTTACAGAGATCAACTTAGTAAATTATTTTTCTGATTAAAGAGATGGAATCAGTAAATTATTTATACGGTTAAAGAGATGAAATTAGTAAATTATCTATGCGATTAAAAGAGATGAAATCAGTAAATTATTTATCCGGTCAAATGGATGTAATTAGTAAAATATTTATGTGATAAAAGAGATCAGTAAATTATTTATTCGGTTAAAGAGACGAAATTAGTAAATTATTTAATGGGTTAAAGAGATGAAATCAGTGAGTTCTTTACTCGGATAAAGAGGTGAAAATGTTAAATAACAGATGAAATCATTAAATTATCTATCCGGTTAAAAGAGATGAAATTATTAAATTATTTATTCGCTTAAAGAGAGTAAATCAGAAAATTATTTATCCGGTTAAAGAGATAAAATTGGTAAATTATCTATCCGGTTAAAAGAGATGAAATTATTAAATTATGTATTCGCTTAAAGAGATGAAATTGGTAAATTATTTATCCGGTCAGAGATGAAATTAGTAAAATATTATTGTTGTTAAAGGGATGAAATCAGAAAATTATTTATGCGGTTAAAGAGATGAAATCATTAAATTCTTTATTCGGTTAAAGAGATGAAATCAGTAAAGAAAAAGAAAAAAAAAAAAAAAAAAAAAAAANAAATTAGTAAAACCTCTATTCGGTTAAAGAGATGAAATTAGTAATGAAACCGTTATATTATTTATGCTGTTAAAGAGATAAAATCAGCAATCATACATCTGATTTAAGAGATGGAATCTTCAAATTATCTGTATGATTAAAAAAAACGAAATGCAACATTTTCGCCGTCAGTTAAAAGAGACGGTCAAATTCAAAATATTTTTTATTTCCATACTGAATTATTGTTCAATAAGATATCGTCTTACAGTTGAACAAGAGTTTAAATAGAGCACACCACACCAGTGATGATCGGTAGAGAAGTTGGTGCGTGTAACGGTGCATTACACGTCTTCTAATTCTTGGTATCTCTGTTCTTCTTCAAGTCAATGTCCTCAGGAGAGGATCTCTCAGAGTCAACGGGATCAGTCCGAGTATTGTTATTATTATTTTTTTTACTCATTTAATATTTTAGATCATAAAAAAGGAGCATACCGAATAACCAAACTGAGGCAAATTTCTCAGAATACAACGTGATGTAAATACCACCAGGCCATAAGTTAGAGTAGGATTCCATGTTTGTCAAATCCTTTCTTAATTGATGTTTCAAATATCCGCTAATCTTTCATTCATTCCATCAATATAGCAAATAGAATTATTAAATTATTTTTGAATGGTATGAACCCAAGAACAGATTTCAAAATATAAAAGGCATGCCTGCCGCATACTCCAGGTCCAGGTGTATGCTTCCTAGGGCCACTGAGCGTCAGTCGGCAGTACCTATTTTGTTTGTTTCTTTATAACGTAAGTATAATGGTGTTGGACAAAAGTGATTTACTTGAAAAATCTGAGAACGTTATTAATTGTGTTAATTTTGTTTGGAAAAAAAGCAACACAAAGTAGTACAGAGGACGTTTGAATGAAATTCGAAAAAAAAAAACAATTTGTGTTGGATCAAGGCTTTGTTTGCTCCTGTCAATGGTACTGTTATTGGTATTTTTATTTTCTTCTCGTTCTTCGACTTGCTGCTCGTCATTATCCGAAGAGATTGTTCATTAACAGCTTCCATATTAATTGTCGACCCATTCCATTATTCTTCTTAGTCTATCGCCAATAAGTTGTGGTATTCGAAGAGATTGTTCATTAACAGCTTCCATATTAATTGTCGACCCATTCCATTACTCTTCTTAGTCTATCGCCAATAAGTTGTGGTGTTCGAAGAGATTTTTCATTAACAGCTTCCATATTAATTGTCGACCCATTCCTTTACTCTTCTCAGTCTATCGCCAATAAGTTGTGGTGTTCGAAGAGATTGTTCATTAACAGCTTCCATATTAATTGTCGACCCATTCCTTTACTCTTCTCAGTCTATCGCCAATAAGTTGTGGTGTTCGAAGAGATTGTTCATTAACAGCTTCCATATTAATTGTCGACCCATTCCTTTACTCTTCTCAGTCTATCGCCAATAAGTTGTGGTGTTCGAAGAGATTGTTCATTAACAGCTTCCATATTAATTGTCGACCCATTCCTTTACTCTTCTCAGTCTATCGCCAATAAGTTGTGGTGTTCGAAGAGATTGTTCATTAACAGCTTCCATATTAATTGTCGACCCATTCCTTTACTCTTCTCAGTCTATCGCCAATAAGTTGTGGTGTTCGAAGAGATTGTTCATTAACAGCTTCCATATTAATTGTCGACCCATTCCTTTACTCTTCTTAGTCTATCGCCAATAAGTTGTGGTGTTCGAAGAGATTGT
>CM022877.1:29987812-29998382 GCA_012654025.1 Pachypsylla venusta
TTACAAACGTTTGTTAATTTTTTTGAATTTTCCCACCAAATTTAACAAGTACGATTCAAGGATGCGACAAGTTTGCCACAGTTATATTTGATTGTTCACAGTGGGGCTGTTGGATTAGGGACAAAATGTGGCATTTATCGTATTTCGGTACTTTTGATGACTTTTTTGCTTCCAAGAATCATTTTATCTAATGTAAATCTAAGATGCTTCCGTGCTGCATACTCTTTAGAATTTCTAGGGGGGCAGCTGCCCCCCCCCCCTTCCTACCCCCATGTTAACAGCTTCCATATTAATTGTCGACCCATTCCTTCACTCTTCTTAGTCTATCGTCAATAAGTTGTGGTGTTCGAAGATGATGATTTTTTCGATAAAAATTATTTAAAACTTGGTCAAAGAACTAAATGTTGATTTTATCTCTAATTTCTCATCACTTTTCATCGGCAGGTGCACTTTGTATCAGATTAAGATAACCTTAATTGAAAATTGCACCTGAATAAGACATTAAATTATAGAATTAAGTACATTTGTAAGAAAATCATATAGATAGTATTGAAAAGCAAAATGATAATGTGTCTAAAGAACAAAAGTGTTTATGTATGTAAACTGGTAGCTCCTTCAATGCAACGCGAAATTCAAAAGTCATACTCGTAGATGGCATACATCACAAAGTAGTACAGAGGACGTTTGAATGAAATTACGAGGAAAAATAGAAAGTGGATCAGAATATCAGCTGAATAAGAAGTCAAACTCTTCTTTAACTTCACCCTTTCCCAATTCTATTTGGGGGCGCTTCTTTTTCTACCATGCCACAACCTTTTGTTCGGTGCCTACTCTCTTTAGCAGTAACTCTTTTCTGGCATGGGAACCCTAGTTTGCTTATCACAGTATTCATATAGAAACTGCGTGGCAACTCGTTTTTTGCTGATGATCTCTCATCGGGATGCCCTTCCTGACACCAAACTGTCTGTATTCACACGGGCTTAGACTGTCACCTAATGAAGCTGGTGGCAAGCCACCAGCTTCATTAGTTCCAAACTAAGTTTAGAAGACTAAAATGAAGACAAACTAAGTTAGAAAACTAAAATGAGAGAAATTGAGATGGACAGATCATATGGCAAAAGTCCAGATGAAAATAATACGGATGGCTGTTGTGTGGACGAGAGAAGAAGCCTTTGTCCAACAGTATAAATAAATGATTGATGATGCTGTACGAATGGTAGACACAAATAATGGGCCACCATTTGGCCTGGTCGTCCAATAGGGCACAAAACGAATCAGGTAATTCTATGAACCTAATAAATGGAATAAAAGCGCCCGAGAGATATATTTGAACCAACAGACGTGTAAAGGAAAATCGAATGTACTTCATTCACCACTGGAGTGAAGAAAGATTTAGAAGGGGAGAAGAAATGGGGGAATGTTTTCTATAAAAGTTCCAGTACAGTTCTGAGGATGATAGAAATAGAGTTTCTGATGAAAGTAGAGCACCAGAATTCTAGCAGTCTGTTGAAAAGTGCACTGGATGGAGGAAGGGTGGGTCGAATACAGAGAAAAGTAGGTGCTGAAGAGGACGCCACGCCGGGTGGGGTTGAGACACATGGAATATATTTTTCCTCTTCTTCTCTTCATAAGGCTGCCCTAGATTATTTTTTGTAAATTTAATCAAATATAACTTTGAATCTTAGCATTTCTTTTGAGAGGGAAATTTCAATCTTCTTGTTTGGAGTTATATTGATGAATGGTTTATGATCTAACCCCTACATAAGCTATTATGTAACTATCCAAATCGAGAATTATCTTTGAATTCTAAAAAATTTGAAACTTGAACTGAAAATACGTGATCTCCCTTTTGTTATAGTTAACTTGGGGTGCTTCCCAATGCAAGAGGAGAACTAACTGCTTCGAAGAGACAAGGCAGAGAGAACAGATCTGCCCATAGATATCACCCATTAATAATAAAAAAAGTCCAACACGTTCTTTTGGGCCCACACTCCAGTGCATGCCAGTTTATTGGAGAACCTCTCATTTCATAAGGTTTGCAAGTTTTTTCTTTGTCTTAACATCTGCTTTTTGTTTGAGACGGGGTGCTGGCCCTCCATGCTCTGGAAACTTACAAACCAGCTACCCACATTGACCTTACCCAGTCTGGGATAGGCCGGAAAAATAGCCACCATCACCAGGGCGTGAACCCACGTGGTCACCCAAAAAGTAAAACCTCGCTGGCCGTTGCTTAACTTCAATGATCTTACCGAAACTGGTGTATTCAACGTGCCATAGACGCTGGCTAAAGTTATGACCTTTTTAAACATTGAAGTAAGGTTCAACGTTATGTTGCTCAGATATAGTTTTTATTACACTGTATTAATTTGTACTAGTTTTTTCCTAGATTTTAGTTATCCAATGATACTCTCAAATTGGGAAGGCGCTGCAATTAAACATTACAAAAGGAACAGTCTCTAAAAAGTTTCATATGTATTGGTAAGAGTATATGATCCTTTTTTGGAGACTTTTCATTTTTAAATTTTTCAGGAAAGATGTGCACTACGTCGTATAATGTCCAATGCTATTTCTCTCTCTATAAAACTGATTCGATTGTATAAATTGTATTACCGAAGTCGGGTAGGTAGGAAGCGTGCATGATAGGTGTGTCCCGGGCTTTACTCGGATCTCGGAGACATTCAACAGTCAGGGATGACGATCTCATGGAATCTATTCTAGGTCGTCTGCATGTGTTGGACGCATGATCCAACAATTGTACATACTGGCAGATTATGCCTGCCTTGCTGTGGAAAGACCTTGATGGAATTTTCTGCAAACCATATCTTGAACATATCCTTGACAACGCTCAACAAGGTACTGACTGACATGTGACTCATCAGATGTTATTGATTAGCAAGTGGTCACACTAATGACGAGTAATTGTACTGTAAGGGAAAAGAATTAGAGCTCTTACATCTATACGCTGTACGTGAAAGCGACGTCAGTCCACATTGAGAGCCATTTCACACCTGTCGATAAAATGTAGGCTACGTAACGACACAGAACAAATAAGTTTGTAGCACACATGTGAACAGGTATATTGATTTCAGTCTTTCATTTTGGACTGCTGTCGTATATCCCACAATTTCTCGTATTTCACATTTTGTCGTATAAATGTGAAAAGAACTGATGTCGTATAGCCCACAATTTCTCGTATTCCACATTTTGTCGTAAAAATATAAAAGGAACTGCTGTCATATATCCCACAATTTCTCGCATTCCACAATTTGTCGTATTCCACATTTTGTCGTATAAATGTGAAAGGAACTGCTGTCGTATACCCACAATTTGTCGTATTTAACATTTTGTCATATAAATGTGAAAGGGACTGCTGTCGTATAGCTCACAATTTCTCGCATTCCACATTTTGTCGTATAAATGTGAAGGGGATCATTTATTACAATATTAATTTTAGTCGGCAAACCTGTGCGACATTTTCAAAAAATATCTATCAGGACGCCTATGTTACGTCTGAATGGAAAATAACTATTTATAAATTCGAATAAAAGTCCTGAATATATAGTCACCGCAAGCTGTCGATCGTAACAAATTTATAAATTATGATTCAGATAGACATGTCTGAGGTTAGGAGGACTATCGGCAAAATACTCACTGGTAGCGATGCAAGTTTTTGGTACTTAAAAGTTTTCTGAAGTCGCCTTCTTGTGAGTCTCAACATTAAACAAGACCTAATATCAACAGAACAGTCTCATTAGCTTCGTAATCTGTAGGCTGGTGGTTTGAAGACAGGCAAATATTTTTTATTAGAAATAAATGGATTTATTATTTTACTGGCTAAAACTTGGGGAGTCATCTTTGACAAAGAATACTTGAGACACAGGAGAAATATGGGCAAAGGAGAGATATCGTTGTCAATACATCGTCTACAACTATTTTTTTTTCAAGTTGCGCACATTCTGATCGCTCGCTTAGCACTGCAATGAAGTTATGAAAAATAACCGGGTTGTGAATCACCTACCCACCTAAAGTTTGTTCCCCTCGAATTTCAAATTAAATTAATTTACCTACTAAAAAAAACTGTCTGACTACAGTACGAAGTAGTTATTAATAAATGCAATTATAACTGGTCAAGTTTTATTGTTAACTATTTACAATTTAAATCTAAAACCAGCGGACCGAGCACCCTTTATTTAAACTCTGCCAGGGTGACACATGGATTTATTATTTTACTGGCTAAAAAAATTACCCCCCCCCAAAAAAAAACCCTAAATTTGACGTAATATACCAAATTTCAAGTCTCTGGCTCTTACCATTCTCTTTTTAATCCTTATGATTTGCTTAGTTTATTATTTTCAATGATAAACCTTCAGAATCGTAACGAAAAAAATACACCCCGAGGTATTTTACGTTTCGGGGTATGTAGAATCCAAACATAGAATAAAAAAAAAAAATGAGGGGGTATTTTTTTTTTATTTTATTGTGTGTGTGTGTGACGATTCCAAAGGTATCACTATTGAAAATAATAAACCAAAATCCGTTCATCCCCGTTGAACGGCACTTTTGTATGAATTCAACAGGTATCCTAACAGATTATATTGCATTTACTCGTAATTGTACCAAAAATAAATTCCATCAACCCAGCATAGTTAATTTTCTTTTCCCTTCCCGTGTGTAATTTGTTGTATATTAGTTATACAAAAGATAAAAGCAAGCGAAAAAAATAATAATATAATACATTATTGCGCTACAGCTACAGCCATGTATATATTTTCCTTTGATTTTAAATAAATTTTCCTGAACATAAGAAAAGTAAGGAATAGAGAGAGAAGTAGAGAGAAGAAGGTTCAATAGAAAATAGAAAAAAAAATGCAATCAATAAGGCAGATTATGCGCAACAAAGAACAAACATGGAGAGAAAAAGTAATTGATATTTTTCCCTCCAAATATATTTATTTTGTATTGAACACCACGGATGTTGACAATTTTATTTACGTCGCATGCTGCGTCGCGCGGAGATATAAAATAAAGATTAAGACAACGTCGAGATGTACGATAAGTTGAAATAGAAAGAGGGAGAAATATTTTCGACAGTAAATCGACCACGTGTTTACAAAATGAAGAATATGTACATTTTAGATTGTTGCGTCATAGATTGAAATGTTCACGTTAACGCTGTACATTTGTTTTAAGCGTGTCGTATTATGTGTATCGTCAGAACTGCAGTTTGTGCAGTCCTGCAGTCCTATAGAAAAGGCAAGATTGTCAGAGGTGAATCGAGTAATAAATAATGATCCAAAAATGGCCATTGTCCCGCCTTGATATCTCGCGATACATCAATGAACCAAGAAATATGCAACTATGATAACTAAGAAAATTTACGAGTATTGTGATGAGTGTCAGCTCGAGTCCCTTCATCAGGGCCGTACCCAAGATTTTTTTCGGGGGGGGGGGGTCCGAAGGATTGACAGCCAAGCCAGGACCAACACCTGAAAATNTGTTGCTGCTGTTGTTGTTTTTTTAATATTATAAGTCACGTGCAAAGTAGAGTATTTTCATAAAAAAAAACGATTTAAATTTCGGGGGGTGTCTCCCCCCCCCTGGGTACGGCCCTGCCATTCACACAGAGCCTGTTGAACTGATGAGATATGATAGCCGTAGACCAGACGAAACACTTTATATGCATCAACTGTGAAGATAATATTAAAATATCATGTCATGTCATATGCAATGATTACCATTTTGTGCCGTTGGCTTTTAAAACAATGAGACTTTCGTGTCGCGAGGCGAAGGACTGATTTATGTATTTTAGGTCTCCATAGTTTCTGAGAGCTGCGCAGCAGTGATGGGTACACTCGGTACTTGGAAGAAATATTTTACATGCTAATATGAGTTATATTACAATATGTTTTATCCGTTGAGCAGGTTTGCAGCTCTTTTGGCGGCGGACCGAA
The DNA here is from genome assembly GCA_012654025.1 of Pachypsylla venusta. NCBI lineage: Eukaryota > Metazoa > Arthropoda > Insecta > Hemiptera > Aphalaridae > Pachypsylla > Pachypsylla venusta. Next base: position 29,993,764 of record CM022877.1, read on the forward strand.
GTGCGTTGTTTTGAATACATTGACATTACATAAGTAATGAACAATGAAGGCTCATGTACATTGAGTTAAAGGACAGGAATGTATCTGGGTGTTGATGTTAACACCAAACGGATATTTCCACTGATATTCCAACGTCATATACCATCACCAGTTGTTCAATGTTCAACAACTTTTTCAAAGCGTATGATTATTGTCAAAAAAACTCTGCCAATGTGACACAAAAGTTTATTATTTTACTACCTAACCCTCCTCGTTTACATTTCAGGATATGGAGAATCTATAAATTTAATAAAGAAATCCGTTTGTTCTTTCATAATTTTGCCTTTTAGCTTTGATGAGAGTTGAGGACACCCCAAAGGGCACATACATATCAAATTTCATCAGAAACGGCCAAAGCTCATTGCAAAATGCCGTTCACGGCGTACGGTATTTTTTATTGGAACTTGGATTCTGCGTACCTTGATTCTACGTATGAAATTTATAGGGGTCTTTTTCATGAAGATTCCAAAGGTTCATTATTGAAAATAATAAACCAAAACGAGATACTGAATCTTTATTTGTAAAAAGCAATGTCCTGAGTGACTGATCAACGTAGAGCCGGAACTAAAAATGCTGCAGACTTAAAATTTGGCAGGCACCTTTGTTGCACCATGCAAGTGTGCACTAAGAAAGGGTTTTGCAAAAATTTTATTTGAAGGGGTAGAAATCGGAAAAAGTAATCAATCCCCATAAGAAATACATTGGAGCGAGGGAGATAGCATTATATATCATTTAAAATATGCGCGGGCGAAGCCGCAATCGGGGGGATGCCAGTATTGTATAATAGCTTTGGCCTCGGTCAGGATTGAGAAATATTCTATTTGTTAAAAAGTAAAAATGAGGACAACACTTGACTTTTCTTCTTGTAGGGATGCTAGTATTGTATAATAGCTTTGGCCTCGGTCAGGATTGAGAAATATTCTATTTGTTAAAAAGTAAAAATGAGGACAACACTTGACTTTTCTTCTTGTAGGGATGCTAGTATTGTATAATAGCTTTGGCCTCGGTCAGGATTGAGAAATATTCTATTTGTTAAAAAGTAAAAATGAGGACAGCACTTGACTTTTCTTCTTGTANTTTTTTTTTGTGTAAACGAAATGAACTCGATTTGACCCCCTCAGAACTGCAATCATTTTTTTTCTAACCCAAGCAGGGGCGGAGATATGGGACTGTTTATGTGGGCCAGCCAAGTTAACGTTAACTTGGCTGGCCCATTTTTTAATTTTCCACTTTTCAATTTTTTTTTTGTGTAACCGAAATGAACTCGATTTGACCCCCCCAGAACTGCTATTATTTTTTTTCTAACCTCCTCTGCTAGCCCTACACGCTGTTGCCCAAACCTTGAAATTAAACATTTGCTTAATTTCGACCACTGCGTTCGTCGACGGTAGTGAGTTTATATTATTAAAACTCGCTGTTCTGGGATGTATTTTTTTATGTCTATATTACACTAACTCACTAACACGAACCTGGAACAGGAAAAAAAACGCATAGAAACAAAACTGCAAAGACTTTAGACAACAAATGATATACAAAAAAAGTGTTGGCAACCAAATTTTTAAAAAAATTTGAGATTTTTCGCGGGGTTACTTTTGGAGCACCCTTTATATGATAGTTGGTTTTTATAGAAGTTTTCTAATTATTCTAAAAATTAATATCTTTTTGTAAGCAGTTCTAGGAGTCAGTCATTAATAAGATACCGCTTTCTAATAAAATGAGCTTACGATAAATAATATTTTTATCTGAACTCCCATCAAAATATCTAAGCCGTATATGTTAGTCAATAATTTTCCGTGTGTAATTAGTACTCAAGAACCGAGCCAAATTGTTAAAGAATACTTTAAGCTTCATTATGATATAACAGAATCTAGTGCGCCAGCGTCAATGGCTTGTTGAATATACAGTTCCTGTGAGACCACTGAAGCTAAGTAACGTCGAGGAAGGATTTACTCGTGATGTTGGCTGGCTATTATGAAGGGTAAAACCCCTCGAATGACCTAGGATGTTAAAGAGACAATAAGCCAAAAAGAAGACTGTAGTGCAGTCAGTTAAGGGCCATGTCCAGAGAGTTACGAAAACTGAAGATTTTCTGCCTACCATCAAAGGGAAGCTAAATCAATCATAGATGATGCTTAACACTTGCTGTTTGCTGGTCCATTTGGCTTCTTGGAATATATTTGCAATAGTTTTGCATCTGCATCTTAAAAGGAGAAGACAAGAGTCAGTGTTTGATTGAGTTATAAATAGCTACTAATCAGCACAATCTAATATGTTTATAGTTGAGTTAAGAACCAAAATAGATATGAGAAACAAGAACTCAATACCTAGTACTTAGCAGTCAGGTGAGAGCTAGCACATTCTTTTACTGTGAGCGGGGTCATCTGTCGGCATCGAGGTCAATTCTCCTCTACCATAGTGCCACAGTTGTTGCTTGGTTTATCTACAACGCCTTCTTTAATATCCCCTCCTTATATTAACCATATCATCGCGTATTATTCTAAATTCTTATTATTTGATTCTATGTCACTTTGTACATCAGCTGAGTATCTGGGAATACTTTACTTTATTCATTCGGTTTCGGTGTTACGCCGGATTTAGCGGGAGGCCAATTCGGACCTTATTCTTAAATCATGAACATAAAAAACATGAAATGTCTAAATGACGTCTTTAAAAGATTAACAATCAGCCCGCGTCTAGGGCACGTTGTATACACCAGTTCCCGAGAGATCACTGAAGTTAAGCAACGTCCAACGAGGTTGTACCATATGGGTGTGCACGTGGGTTCACGCTCTCGTGATGCTGGCTATTTTTCCGGCCCAACCCAGGCTGGGTGATGTCAATGCGGGTCAATGAAACTCCCGCCTTGAATGACCAATAGATGTTAAAGAGACTTTAAGCCAACAAAAAAAAATTAACAATGCCTCCAGCCTCCACAATAGATTAGTCAGTACCATCATTTCATGTTGAAAATAAGTAAGATTGATAGTAAAATTGAAAATAATTTACTAGTAGTTCTGTGAACCGTAGACCTCACTCCAATAATGGGCCATGATGATCTAAAATTCCATGTACAATAATAAATTAATATACATTCCAAGTTTATTCAAAATTGGAAAATGTGTCCGAGAGTTATATTGCAAACAACCGACAAGCAAGCAGACTTTTAAAGAAAAATCGTGAAGTTAAAACTAGAACTCACTTTGTTCGGTTAATCGGAAGTAAAAAAACTAGAGCACAACCCATAGCAGAGTTCTAAAATGGCAGACAATATTTAAAGTCCCGTCAGATGAAACTTATTTAAAATGTCTAAGAATTTGGGTCAAAAACGTAAAAACCTTATTAGGGTGTCCACTATTTGCAGAGCGAGAAGATGAAATAGTAGGTAATAGACCATCTTTCAGACTTTTAGTTAATGAGTCAATCTAAGGGTTTCCGGAAAGAAACTGCTTGTAGGACTAAAAAGTTGGCGAGGCATGCCCGTAAAAGCGTAATGAAACCCTACATTCGTACTTCCCTCCCAACCAGAGAGAATAGAAAATGTTTTGAGGACTTTATATTCTTCTCCGAAGAAAATTAATATCCTGCTTCCCGAAATCGCCTAGAACTCGGTAAAACTATTGCCAGCACAAAATAAGTAGTGCCCCTCGGCATTATGTAAGCGAGCGTCAGGTACGTTAAGTTGGCCGGGTCATGTCGGAATTTCCATTTCGTCTTACACCTGTTCTAGCCATTGCCTATGCCAACTCAATATATTGTGTCCCGCCAATCCAATGACTCACTGTTTGTCAAGCTAACATTCTCCCATTGAGAATATTGATCTTAGTCAATAGAAAACTTTTCCACACCAGCATCACACACACAAGTGTTGATGCAGATGTGTTCGTGACTCACTCATCTATAGCTTATCTTATGCAAGGTTTTCGTAGAAGAAAAGTTGAATGTTTTTAATTCTATTGCCCAATGATTAGGTAATAGAAACATCAAAAGCCATTACATATTGATTACGTCCTCACGATGGCCGATTCTACACACCAGGACGACCTTGAACGCACACCATCATAGTTCCAGCCAAGGGTCATCTGAACCTTTTTGGTTACTTCATTAATTTCATTAAACTTTATCCCCTAAGGTTTGGAATCCTTAAACCTCAGCCTCATGGGCTTTTTGTGTATTGGGATTGAGCTTATTTCTCTAGGTTCAAATGCTCAGAGAGTTTGAGTAGTCTTCTTACCAGATTGTTTTGGACGATTTCCAGCCTTGGCTTTAGTGACCCGATGATACTCACTCTCCGATTGAGTAGGGGGGCATTGCAATCAAAGATCACATGAGAGGCTGTTTCCTCCTCCTCACCACATAGTGTACACAATGGGTTTTCCCTAAAGATTCCCATAATGTGTATGTGTTTTAGTTTTCTAAGACCACAATGTCACGTTATTAGTTCAGTAACCAGTCTCATTTGTTTCCGATTTAAGCAGTAAGAGATGTTGATGGTTCGGCCATCAAGCCATCATTTGGATGCTGTGTCCTTGTCCTGAAGTTTTAGTTCAGCGAGACACATGACTCTCCCCCCCCCCCCCCCC
>CM022877.1:30000389-30024585 GCA_012654025.1 Pachypsylla venusta
CCCCCCCCCCCACTCAATGGGCTGAAAGACACAGCGGATTTTTTTCTTTTATATTTTACGTGATAATGAAATTTGAGAAACACCGACCGCTTAAAAAAAACTTGGGGGGGGGGCACGTGCCCCCCCGGGCCCCACCATGACTACTTTATACACTCATGTTTGGATTTGTAATTAGACTTTGTATTCTAAGAATGACAACTAAACACTATTCATAAGACTAAGACTATCTCAGGAATGTTTAGAAGTAGACAATTAAGTATACACATGTGTTAAATCCTAAGGTTAATATTTTGAAATCGAAGTATGATAAAATTTTTGATTAGCCAGTCTTTGAGATTGGGATACTTTGTTCAGTAAAACCACAATGAAAGTTAAAAATCACTTTTATTCAAGTGAAGATATAGTAATTGAGATTTTTATTTTGGGTACAAAACAAAAATAAATTAATTGAAGTAATAAATGAAATCGGTTATGCTTATTTAAATGTATTCGTAGAAGTAGCCTACACGCATTATTTATATTACAATTCGGAGTTACGTCTCCGCTGCAAAGTGCCTAGCACTCGGCTTGAATAAGTTACGTAAAGAGTTCGAATCCTGGTCGAGTGCAAAATTTAAAAAAAAATGTTTTTTTTTTTCTATTTGGTATGGTTTTATTTAGGGGTAACTCAGCCTGGTAATAGCGACAAGTGGTAGCATTATGAGGTAGATACAGGTTAAAGCTTAGTGATATTGGAGGCATTGTTAAAACACAGAGTAATGCAATGATATTTACAAACATTCATACACACAGTTGTACATGGCATGAGAATCCTGCTAAAATACAACAATTGCAATTAAGCAAGGAAACCTAAATTGAATGCTAATCTCCTCGCCAGTCAAAAATTTTGAGTTTTCCATTGTTCAAACATTGTATTTAAGCACAGAAAATGAGGCAATGTTGAATAAAACTTTGAATTTTTAATTTAAATTTGAATGCAACCAATATGAGTGAAATTAGTTATTGGCAAATGCGTTTTTTTTCGGTACGAGTGCACACAATGGGAATGTGCTCGGATAGAGTAAGTAATATAAATTGACATTTAATGTACATACGGCATAAGTACTTTATAGAAAATCCTCTTAGTCAGTGTAAATAAGGGTGTGCAGTATAAGGGGATGGAGAATGCGAAATATGTTTTAAAAGATTATAACTGTTTTTCTGTTACAAAAGGGACTGTCTATCACAAATGTGAAAATTTTGTAACATTTTCTCTTACCATTATGAACAATTTTTATTAAAATCTTGTAGTAACATTTGTGCATTCCTCAGCGAAGAGAAAAAGAAAAGAAAATTACTAAAGGGGAGAGGGAATATTTCATTTCAAAGATATGGACGGAAACCAAAATCCAAGAGGATTTTGGTTTGACAGGCCAGTTGGTATACTGACTGACAATCGTAGAGATACGTTTATTAACTCTACGATTTTCGATGTAGTTAAGAAATAAAAAAGGAAAAAATTGGAAGAAATTGCCAAAAAGACAAAAGAAGAGTTTTTAGAGAAAAATTACACAGTGCAAAGGGTATGAGATGTCGAAAATGAACGGGAATGGACGCCCTTCTCATCAAAAACCATAGCCAAAACTTTCGGGAAAAATAGTTCGTATCCAAGCTATGCCAAATTTTCCAATATTTGTAAAGAAAAAAACAAGTAGATTGAATTATTTTGGCTAGAAGGAATTCTGCAGCCACAGGAAATTGCTTCTAATATTGAAACAAATGTTCCTTAGAAAATTCACATAAAAAGTGACGTGAAGTTATTCTAAATTATCATTAAACTATCTTTTTTAATGATAATCAATTATTAAAATTGTAGGTAGTAGGTACCTTTGCGCCTGACTAAGTCCTGGGAAACCCGCCCTTAAAAAAGTTTGTTACAAATTTGTGTTAGCAGAACCCCTTGAATTTTTTCTCATCATATTTTTATTTCCTTTGGCACTTGAAAACTAAAAGTCCTGCGTTGTAGGCAGTTTCAACTTTTTACTTAAACAATAAAAACATGTTGATAAAATTTTATGAATTTGGGTGTGTCATAAAACAGACTCTTTCGTCTGGAGGCGAAGATTGATTTCTGTATTTATTTTTTGAACCTTCGTTTTGATAAGTAATTCATGTTTCAATGTTCATTTCAGTACATAGATCTTCTAAGGTTTATCATGGTCAAAATAGATCTAAACAAAAATCGCAGTGGAGATTTGAATTTAGTTTTATAATTAAAAAAAGATTCCTTTTATAATCTTATATATAAAATTCTCCTGTCACGGTGTTTGTTATCATACTCCTCCAAAACAGCTTAACCGATTTTAATGAAATTTTGTGTGTACATTCGGTATGTCTGCTTTTATCTATAATTTAATAGAATTGAACACCAAGTTTGTTGGGTAGGACGTGTTTGTACTGTTGGTAGTAGTATTGAGTTAGGTTAAAAAATAAATAAAATGCATGTTGAAGTCTGCGCAAGGTTAGACTGAGTCCCAGACATAAGAATATAAAAAGGCAACTCAGGTGTTTCGTTTATTGCGATTAGGCTTCTTTGGCTAAGGTTCCATGCTAAGAGAGTTTTTGATTAGTTTTCTTACTAGAATTATTGGAGGAATTCTAGAGTATGATGATACAAGCAAAGATTTTTTTTTCATAAACCCATATTCTGTTACGGTATTGGTGCGATTTAGTTTTTTATCTGTTCAACCAATTTTGCGAACAAAAATTTAATCATCAAAAGCTTTTGGATGTGACTTCAAACACTAATCTGTGTAAAACTGACTCTGTTTGTTCTGAGTACGCTATATTAATTAATCAAATTACAAATCAATTTACGAAAACAACGTAACTTTCCTAATGGACAATCTTCCTACAATGTATTGTTCCGAGCCATTGGTATGGATCAGGTGGCATCTCACTGGTTTAACCCCCCCCCCCTCTTCGTGTCAAGTTCATTCTTTTATTCAATTTATTGATTATGTTTATCCCTCTTTACAATACTTTCATACAAAGGAAAGGTTTGGTTGTGATAACCTAATAAATTATTTTAAAATGTGTGGTTTTAACTTCTTCGCCCATACAGGAGGGTTGGTGACACTTTCCTGTTGCAGTTTACACTGAGCTGTAATTATTTTGTGGTGCATTCAGACAAATTTTATTTTTGATTCGTTATTGATTGAATAGTATATAGAATTGTTTTTGTCACATAATGCATTGTACAATCTGTCGAACGTTGTAAACGTTGATTAATCAACTGCGACCTATTTGACCATTTGTTCTTCAAAAGAAAAATAAAACATTTTTCTCATCACCTCTATGATTTTTAATTGTGCTGCCTCTAATATACTCGTATATCCGTGATCCAAAGTTGATACCATTCTTTCAACTTTCCACTCCATTATATTATTTGGCAATATTCTCCTTCCATTACCAGATGTACTAATCTGTATTTATTCCCCATCAGGTGTACAAAAATCGGTTTTCCCCCCACTTTTTCCCATTCTCTGTAATATCTTCAATTTATTCAGTCACTTTCATGATGTGAGTTTATCCAGCTTTTATTCCAAAATATGGCACAGGGAAAGTATAATCCGAGTATCTCACGATTCTTATTTCCCCAGCAGAAACTAAGCCAGATGTTAATTCGGGGATGTTAATTAAAACTCTATTAATTTGGATGAAGACATCTTGGTCCATTTTGGCGGCACTGATTTCTTGTTTGTGAAGGTTTAATTATGGAACGTTTAAGAATGGCTGTATTCCTTTCAGACTTGTGTTATACGATTTTTTTTTTTTAGAATGTGAAATTAACTGGCAGATAACTGGCAGATATTAACTGGCAGATATGTGAAATATTTGTTAAAATGAATTTTTAATTATAGGAAAAGTTTGCACAAAATACATATATTTTGAGGGACACACTGTTTTCTTAAAATATATATATATATATATATAATTCTTTTACCATTCGTTACATTCTGGAATATTTTCTACACATAAGATAATACTTTTTATGTCTAGGTATAATTCTGACCGAAATCATGACCATGCACCGCTAAGCACGCAGGTGCAGACTCTTTTATTTGGTTTAGGAGGTTTCCGCCTTTGATACCTTCTGCCCTAATAAACTTCTATAAACATTGGTAACTGTGATACCGTAGAAAAGTGTATTTAATTTTTTTTTTTTTAAAGAAAAGTTTTTAAACAGTGAGGTTAATTTAGGCTTAACTGCATAATATTTTTATTGTTTTAAATAGTTTTAATTAATAATTGGTTGATTCAAGTATCAAATATTTACTTTTTATACTTAATGATGATCTAATTATTTTAATATAATATTAGAAAAATGAGTTCTAAATCGTTGAAATCGGGGCCCGGAAGAGAAAAGATACAGAAGAACAAGGAACAACTTTCTCTTGATTCTTTTTTAAGATCTCCGCCCACCAGTCCCAGCACTTCACGATATGCTGCCGAACAGGTGGAAGGTGGGCAATCGCAATTGGAATTTGGAACCTCAATAAGAGCAGATCCTCAGGAGGAAATTATTGCGACTTCCTGCAAACATTAAAACTGCGTTGGACGCTCCAAAGAAGAGTTCTTTGATGTTGGGGACGGGAATCTAGACATTAATGAATTATGGAAAAAAAATCTGGTGTGAACATCACATGACTTTCCTTATCTATAAAAGCGGCATTTTACCGCTATTTAGCGGCCAACAATATATTGCACTTCAACCTAAGTTCTATTCTTCGATTTCTTGTATAAAATTTATATAAATAGGCACCAAATTTCAAGTTCTAGCTATTACCGTCCTTATTTTGGACAGGATATGCAAACGGCTAAAAAGCGGCATAAAACCGCCAAAAGTATATTCGATTTCCACCTTGCCGTTCTTGAGATATCTTGTTCACGGACGGATAGACACGCACACGGACCAATGGCTGAAACTCGGGATTTGGGCTCTGGGGACCCCAAAACGTGTTTTGGCATTGAAAACTCGACATGGAAAATTTCAGCCCATTACAATACTTTCCTTTTTATAGGATTAGATTATATATGAAGGAAAGTAAAGAAAAAACATGTCGATATTAACTACGTTAATACACTAATAATAAAAGGTAGGTATTATTTTCGTATTTAATTAGGTGTAAAATACGTGTGTGCAAAAAAAAAAAAAATGGTGGGCCCGGAGCAGGACTTTGTGCCCGAGCCCGGGAAAGCTCTGAACGGCCCTGTATGGGACCATTGATATGTGGCCAGACACTTATGGCGATGGGCGACAAACAGATTTTGTTTCAAGGTAATAAACGCATGTTAACCGATCTAGCTAAAGTGTGCGAAACGCAAAATATGAAAATCCGAGTGTGTAATGTGGGTATAATTTTTCGAGGCCGATTTTGAAGATTTATTGAAAATAAACAAAAAAAAACGGGACTACCCAATTTTCATTTGGCGTTAATCCAACAGATGTGGATCAGGGGGGGGGGTCAAACTTAATCTTACTAATGAGAAAGAGTCTAGGAGGTATAACCATTCCCGTAGAGAATGGTCATGCCTACAAAGAGTCGTGTGTGTGTGTGTGTGGAGGGGGGTAAAAAAATATAGGAGGTACCAACTCAATAATTCTCTTTCAGGCGTTCAAAACGAGGAGATATTTCTTCAATAAATTTGGGGGCATGTCCTGTCTCCTCTAACAAACCCACCTATGCTGACAAAGGCTACAAACTGGTCTGGAAGTTGATTTTCATTTGCAGCAACAATATCATCTTTTACATTTTTTTTACAAAGAAATAAATAAATGCAACTCATACATTTTCAGGGTAGGCGGGTGGGGGGCTGATATGATGGGTCCTGGCGCCATTTTCTATCAAGTCTTCCTTTTAACTAAAATTACTTTTCCCTTCCTCGTCGCCTACTTCCCCTGTTCCATTATTTACTGCAAAAGTTTCTCCACTCGTGGCTCGTGTACTTTTCTCTTTCTGTTTGTACGTCGCACGAGATGTGTGCACGGAGAAAGAACAAGTTATTAATTAGATGGTGCAAGGTAAAAGAACAAGTTAGACTTCAGATGGTGCACGGTAAAAGAACAAGTTAGACTTCAGATGGTGCATCCCAGATGTATGCACGGTAAAAGAAGAAGTTAGTGTTCTGATGGTGCATCCCAGATGTGTGCACGGTAAAAGAACAAGTCAGACTTCAGATGGTGCATCCCAGATGTATGCACGGTAAAAGAAGAAGTTAGTGTTCTGATGGTGAATCCTGGATGTGTGCACGGTAAAAGAACAAGTTAGTGTTCTGATGGTGCATCCCAGATGTGTGCACGGTAAAAGAACAAGTTAGTGTTCTGATGGTGCAACCCTTGTCGTTTTCATTGTCCAAAAAGTTATTATGAAACCTGTTGGTCGTCGGTTATGAGCCGCTTTGTAAATTAGTTTGATTGAATACACCAGTTCCAGTCAGACCACTGAAGTTAAGCAACGTCCAGCAAAGTTTTACCTGGTGTGTGACCGCGTAAGTTTGCGCCCTCGTGATGCTAGTTATTCCCTTGTTGAGGTCAATATTATGATTTGTAAGTTTTCAGTGAACCTCAGAGTAAAAACCCCGTCTCGAATACCAAAGCGACGTTAAAAAAAAGATTTATCAGTTCATGTTGTAGCAGTCTTAGCAGCTTTATCAATCCATGTTAATACATTATTCCCTGTAATTGGCAGCCTCAGAAATTTTGATACGGCGCTTTGCGTTGATGGGATTTAACCACATCAGGACTAACAAGTATCAGTTATCACATTCACAGGCCATTAGGCTGATGAAGGTGTGGATGTCTTAGCCAATATGTTAAAAAGCCCGAGAGAACTCCCATCACAGTACTTAGAAGTTTTAAGATCCGATCTTGTTTAACTTCGTTGTTTTAACGAGAACTTGTGAATTCAACGCAATTAACGTCGCCAAAAGTGATCATTTTAAGATGAGCTATTTCCTCGCGAATCGTAATAATGCGAATAGCGCTCACTTCAAGTGTACAGTGGCAAACACGTACAATATTACAATACACCACTTTCCGTCAGATCAATGAAATTAAACAACGTTGGTTGTGATGCGTGCTGGGATGGGAGCACACCCGATGACACTACATATCGTTATCTTTATCGGCGCGCACTCAGCCTCGTGAGATTAAGGTAATAAAATTTTCATAATATCTTGCAGCCCTTCCTGTGATATCAACTGGCCTGTGAATGTGATGAGGCCTGGCTCTCAGGACGATGACACTGCATATCGTTGTCTTAATCGGCGTGCACTCAGCCCCGTGAGATTAAGGTAATAAAGTTTCCATAATATCTTGCAGGCCTTCCTGTGATACCACCTGGCCAGTGAATGTGATGAGGCCAGGCCCTCAGGAGGTAAAGTGTTGATATAATTATTATTAATTTTACGGCCCTTTCTGTGATACCAACTGGCCTGTGAATGTAATGAATGATGGAACAAAATAAATAGTCGTGTCGTATTATTACACTAACAATGTTTTTCTCTTTTATTATGGTTTGGCAGTATAATAAAACAAAATATTAAACTAACACTTCTAGGAGTTTTGAATGTAAAATAAATAAAACTAAACTATAAATACAAGTTGGATTTACTAAACACAAACCAGAGTAGGATTCGAACTATCAATGATTGGAGCAAGAATATATTATTGTTATAGAAATTTTGCGAGACCAATTTACTATTGCAATGCTCCTTGTCGCAACTTAACCTAAACTTTCTCTTTTGGTCTGGTTACAGGTTAAAATCTTTACTCATTGAGGGACAATGTGAATCAGTACGAGGTAAGAAATTTGCAATATTATTTTTTGTTGACTGCAGGGAAAAGGCAACAGCCTGTACCTTAGTTAAACTGGTTATATTATTTTTTGTTGACTGCAGGGAAAAGGCAACAGCCTGTACCTTAGTTAAACTGGTTATAAACAAAACTAGGCAGCTCGGTAGATAAAATTAAACCTACGCTACTATAGAAGTATTACATTTTCTTTTAATTTTAATCAAATGACTTAAAACATTTCATATTGCATTCGTATTTAGAAAGTAGTGTGTCGTTTGTGTAAACCAACTTGATACAAAAATTAATGGACATGGCAAGACATAAAAAAAAATGGCAAAATAATAAATTAAAATAGGATGCTTGAGTAGGTAAGAGATAATTTGTCACGTCGCACGGCGGCTTTTCATTCTACGGATGGAATGATAGCCGTTTCCTCATATAAATTTTACTAACTTTTAGGATACTATGGGAGTATATTGATAATGAAGTAAAAATCGGACAAACGATTTGAGTTTATTTTTTTGTTCAACAGCATTTGATGCCACTTTTGTGTTTCCTGTTAGCCGGATGTATGAGAACGCAGCTCTAAATATTCTCTTGTCCGCGGCTAAAGTTTTCAACTGATATCATATTAGTTTTGTGGAATGGGAATACAATATTAAAATTTTCACTGAATTGATTTCAAACGGTAATTTTCATTTTGTCTTTTTGTACCACTTCAATCCAATTCGAAAAACGGACTTACATGCTATGAGTATAGAATTTGACCACCCGGGAACAAATTTGGCCATTTCAAGTGAGTGAGGTATACAGTTCACACCTACTGCTAGTAATCTTCTGAATATATAAAAGTTGTTGTTTTCAAATGCTCGGATTTGACAATTAAGTCATGTTCCTAAAATTTTTTTTAAAGGAAAATAAAGACAACCACCTCGGGAACGCAAGGCATTACTTCGAGGATTTTTAGGCTTCAGCCAGGAATTTCTCAAAAGTCAAAAATGTTAAACCTTTTTTCGGAACAAGGCTAATTTTTTGTTTAATTTATAGCAAGGCAGGATAGTACAATTATTTAATAACTCAAACCGAGAAAATTTGTAGTAAAAAAAAAAAATGAAAATTGAACCGTGGCGGACCACGGGGTACACCTGCTAGTACTAGAATAAATAAATCTTGAAATCTTGTAATCCCTACTAATTATTGTGACATCATAACACAAAAAATAAATATATTTGATCAATATGCTCTCGTACGGTGATATCATTATGTGCTCATATTCTACCTTCCTCTTCATAAAACATTTTGATCGTTTCTCCAGTAATAAAGTAAATACAGTAAAACCTCGATCATATAGATAGAACATCTCTTGAAATAATCAATTCTGTAGGGGCACAGTACCTTTTCAGGGGCATTTACACTTTAAAAAAAAGGAATTTATTTGTGTTAAAGCTAATGCTTTGTCACAATGCATTTTCCCATGTTACGAGTATTAGTATTACTAAATTTTTGCCTTCGCTTGGATTCGAACCAACAGCCTCCTCGTTACGAATCCGTCATTCTACCAACTGAAACTTAAAAAAAATGAACCTTCAAAGCAGACAAAGATCAAAGATTTTTTTCAAATCGTTAAATTTCTTAAAGAGCAGCCTTTTAAATGACAGCGGTTCGGACAGGGGCGCTGTCATGCAGGAACCGAGCACATCGTAAAATGTACTCGGAACCTAATCAAAGATGTGAAGATTAAAAAAATCATTTTTTTTAAAAAAAACTTTTACCTCTTAATTATCTTTAGACAGTGTTAGACAAGTCAAAAGCATTGCCAGAACTAAAATATATTAACCCTTTGTTGGTCGAGTACCTGCTTACTTTTGATATGAATTCCCCCCGGTCCTAGTTCATTCATATAATCGAGATTCTGCGGAAAATGCATAATAAATCTAGGTAAAAAAATTATACAATAATAATAATAATAAAAAAAAAACATAAAAATATTGACTTGTGGGGGCCTAGGAAACTAAAACAAAATCAATTTTTATCTTCTTAAAAAAATGAGACTTCTTTTTTTATAATATTATGTTTTGAGTATGTGCAAAAAAAACCTTAAAATGTAATTAATTTAAAATAATTGTTAATAATAATAGTAATAATACGAGTATGTTAACTTTAGACAATAGTAAATTTATTTACAATAAAGAATTTAGTTTATGTTAAAATTGTACAGATTTTATTTTTAATTTAATTAAAATAAACAAAAACACTAAACACCAATTGGAAAGAAATAACCTTCGAGTTGAAATTTTAACCCTTTAAATTAGAATTTACATTACATGACGCTGTAGTGAAAAATATTAAAGATTTGTCAAAATTGTTAACATTCAAATAAACTGAGAGTGTAAAGGAAGGAGGCTAGAAGTAGATAGCAATTCATTTTTGATATATGACCGTATCATTTGTATGTTGATTAATCAGCGACTAAGCACCAGTTCTATAAAAAGGCAGTCTCGTTAATTTTGTACTGGTTAATGTTGTGTGAGGTTTTACGTCTTTATATAAAATCCCGAAAATCGATAATATCAATATTCGGGTTTCGATATAATCGATATTAAGATTTCATTAATATCAAAAAAAATATCGGTATCGAAACAAAAAACCTAACTTTTATATTTACTTAATATAATTACATTCATTTGTAGACCCTAGATCCAGATACCAAATTATTAGAGTTAAAATTTAACCCCAGAATTAAAGTTTCTTGTAATCAGCAATAATAAAAAGAAACTAATATTTGAAAACATAAACATTTTGATAATGTTATATAAATGATTAAATTTGAGTTATTTCTAGTTATTACTTTAACACGTTATTTATTTTATATACAGTGTGAGTTAAGAAATAAAAATTGAATTGATTCTATTTTCAAGATGAAAATACATTACAAAAAAAGTCTATTCACAAAAAAAATCTAGGAGGATGAAAAACTCTGGAGATGAGATGGTCTACAGTCTATACTACCCACATAAAATTTTAAAACAATTCACACTAATTTAGACACAAGGTAAGTTTTTTCACAAGTTGAGTTAAGAAACTAACATTGGAGGGTGTAACAACAAAAAACAAGGTAATCTCCACAAAGATAAATTCGAATTCCTCAATAGCAAAGAAAGTTGATAAAATATGTCACTATTCTGATCGTCTCGTTCAAAAAACTGAAATAAGATAATGAAGAATTCGGGAACAACAAATTTCTCTAGTTAAAAATCAGAAAAATGTAAAAGTCTATTACCATAGAAAACCGAAATATTTACATTTCTGTATTTTTTTAAGCAAGTTGAGAACGAAAAATCATTCGCTATGATACAATGCCCATCAATTTATAAATAAATCGACTGATTAAGGTACTTAGATTTCAGATATTATAAATTACTTCTCGCATAAACTATTTTTGACCATCTCCAATCCAGAGCTGACAGATCCCCGGTTTTTATGTACCTAGGTATTTTATTTTAATTTTGAAAGTGCTAAGAAATAAGTGCGAAAATATATTATTCTATTCAACTATTCATAATTATAATTCTAAGTTTTAAATAATTTTAAACACAGAATTTGATTATAAAGACAAGACTATTTAAATAAAATGTTCCTAATAAGCCACGCTCAAAAGAAAACAAAAAAAGAGAAGAGATGTGGAATGGCTTTTGATAATACAAAACATTGTTTAATTCACATTTAATAGAACGAAGTTAAAGGAGGTTTAATGAATAATGTGGGAATAATTGACAAGGAACATTTTATAAAAAAAAAGGTAAAGAAACAAAAAGACATATTCGTTATTTGGGAACTTGGGTATTATTATTAGCCGTTTACAAGAAGCTTTTGAAAATAAATAGTGCTCATCGAAATGAAGGCTTCCCTACCTTCTAGCAAGGAAACAAATCGTCAGTTTCGTCGAGCGCAAGCTTTCTCAAGATTCAGAGACTTCTTCGCTTCGGATGATTGCAAACTTTTCTTGGATGATGTTTTGGAACATCAATTTTTATGATGCTTTGAGGACAAAAATATCAAGTCAAATTATTTGATTTTCTTTAAAAATATAATTAAAATTCTTAAATAAATTACATAAAATATTGTAAATAATACAAAATAACTATTTTCAATATAATAATAGATTTTTTTCAGTCTTCATTCATTGACTGTTAAAAATAAATATTTAAATTTATTTTTAAAAAATATAAACAAACCTTATTTCAAGAAATAAAAGACCAGTCTATAGCTTTGCTTAGAAACATGAAAGATGAAGGTGAGTCCAACGTATTGTTACAAAAAACAAAAAAAAAAAAAAAAAAAAAAAAAAAAAAAACAATTGTCTGTTTAATAGCGTTCCATTTTCCTTTATATAATATGAAAGTATTCATTGGTTGCAATATATTATTTCGAGAAATAAGGTATGGTTTAGTATTTTTATCATTTTATCGTGGGAGTATTTTACTGTCAGTATAAATTAAAACTAAGAGATCAATAACGTTGATTTTTAAAATAAAATGTATTTTAATATATTATTCGATTTGAAAATTATTCTATCGCACAGAATATTTATAGTGGGGGCTCTTCAATAAGATGAGTTATTTTAAAGCTTTAACACAATTTATAAAATTGTTTTCAACTAAAGTATATTTTCAATACATATTGGGACTCGTATTGCATAGGAAATAATTAATACATTTTTATTTTTCTGCAAAACCCTGTTTATTATAAAATTATGGGGAAAATAGAATTAAATATTCTGAGAAAATGAAGTTTTGAATAAATCTCATGAACTCGGAAGAATTATTTTCAAAACGAACAACAAAGTCAATACAGTATGGCAATATGAGAAAAATAAAACAACCCAACAGTGAATTTTTATTCCATTTTATCTGTTCTGTCTATTACCCATCAAGTACATGTTTATAGTAACTACTATACTGCATGCATATAATATGAGTTGGGCTTCATTGTAATAATTATCATGAAATTCACTTCAGGATTTCTTTAAATATATTAAATTAGTATAATATCTAAATATTAATTTTTACTCGTATTTATAGTCAATTAATAAAGTATACAAAAAAATGAAATAGTAAATAACGAAAGAGATGTTTTAAAAAGAAAATAAAATAAAAATAATTGAAATTCGGTACTGATAAAAAATACCGAAATATACAAACAAGAAGAAAGATAAGTGTGGGTTGTTTGTGTTGAGTAATTTCTGAGAGAGTACATTTTTGTTTTGGGTACCCTCAAATAAAGAGTAGCCACTTTAAAAAATCACAAGCAATGAACCTATGTTTTTTTAAAAAAATCGTCAAAAAAGTAAAAAAAAAAATTTATATATAAAATAAATAAAGTAAAAAAAAAGGTAAAATTGCAATAAAATAAAAAGTTATAAACAGACATTATATATTATTAATAATTAAAATAAAAATACTTAAATACTAAGGACTAGATTGAGCTCAGTGTGAAATGATCCTTGATCGAATAAAAGGAAGGGGATGTGTGTGCTGCATGTTACATACAGGGGGAGGAAATAGGGTACATTGATGGGGTAGTTAATGTATTGCTTTCTCATGGACATCAGACGAAAAAATTTATAATGATTATGATTTTTTATCATAATCATTATACTTTTTATAATGGAAACATTTTATAATGATTATGATTTGAAGTTTTACAGAAAACATATTGACCGTTGTATTTATTCGAACAATAAACGGGAAGACATAATGTCCGAAATCAACTTGAGAAAAGTTCTTCGTGTTGGTAACGAATTGATCATGAATATAAAATTGTCATAAAATAATAGCACCAAAGATCGATAGCACGTTCTATTATGGAAATGGAAACATAAATGGAGAAGATAAGAAAAATAGCGATTTTACCTTGGAGTTGGTAATGGAATACAATTATTATTACTAAATCTGGCAGAAAAAATATAGTTGCAGTTTTGGCCAACAAATTGCATTTATTGTCCATTTCAAATGATTTATTTGCAATAAATTAACCACCCTCCTTAAAAATATCTTTGGTATGAGAAAGGGGCAAGGAAATTTGTGGAGACAGGGTATGGCAAAAGTTTTACACATCATCTTCCTCTTCGTCTTCCTCAAGATCACTCTCTGGTTCCTGTCCATACATATCTGCCAATTTGTCAAAACGTGGACCCCATGCTCCGAGATAATCAAATTCCTGTTCCTCATCATCAGTACCTGGAACATGAAAAGATATTTGTTAAGATTCGCACATGGGATGATTAAGTTTCTCATGTTGTTATTTCAAGTACAGAACATCTTGGATATGACTGTCAGTAATTAAAAGCTTCCAGGACCACCAACTAGAAATTATACCTGAATGTAAGTTCTCAATCTTATTCGAGTCACATGGTCACAATGATCGAATGGGGTTCACAGTCGTGTAAAAGTAAACGAAACATACCATACACATGGATTAATCATCTTGTACGCAACCCAAACAGCAATTCATATCATTAATGTCGGTCAAGGAAAAGTGCTACATACGATCTTCTGAGTTTGATTTTGGCTTCTAAGGAACTTAATTCAGGACATTTTAAAGTTTGTTTGATTTCAAATGTGATTGAAAATAATAAATCAAAATTGAAAATTCTTAAGAAAATGTTCTCCGGTAACATTTTTTTTCCTATTACTCCAATATGAAAAGGATCTTCAGTCGAAGTTCTGAACTCACCCGAAGCAAGTGAAGAAAGAGATCCTGCTGTACTGCCACCTCCTTCGTAGGCATAGTTCCTCAGATCATCAAAGGGGGGAGCGTTAGGATCACTGTCAGCACGTTTCTTGTGTTCTTCGATGAAAATTCCAACATTAGGTTCAACACCTAAAGGCATAGGGCCGAGTCCATCTGAAATAATTCAAAATGAAAATAAAATAAAAAAAAACGGTCCAGCAAGGCCGTAGCTAGAATTTCGTGGATTCGGTAAAAATCGGTAATTTTTAAAGGAATAATCTATTATTTTATAGTGGTGCGTTTCAATGCCAGGGTCATTCATATATACCACGCATCACTGTTTTTAGTGTAGATCAGAGTAAGTTCGTGATTTTAGTTATCTCAACTCAAATAAATGACCAAAGTCTCCCGATTACGAATGATCAATAATGTGATGACGTAAGTTTTTTTGAAAAAAATTAATTCTGCATTAGTCCACGTAGAACAGTCAGTGTAGTTTGGCATTGTTCACAAACGAGGGAGTGGATCTTGTGATCAGGTAGTTGGGTCAGTTTTGTATGTCCTAGCCTGAGTCGCGTGATGGCAATGGTTTAATATTAAATGCCGGATTTAATATTAAGGACTGCTGTTTTTGTAAGAGATAAATAAAAAACGGGATGATCCCTACAGTTATAAATGCTAGCAGAGAAAAGTGTAAAACTGTGAAAATACTATGAGTAAAAAACTAAAATAAGAAAATGTATTCTATTATTTACTCAAGCCACAAAAACAAGAGTATAGTTCGTTACCTTCTAACATGTTGTTTTTGAATGAGTAATGACAAAACGGAACACATCTCCGAGCAATGACAAAACGGAACATATCCCCGAGCAATGAGAACAGAACATTTCTCCGAGTAATGAGAAAACGGACCATATCTCCGGGTAATGACAAAATGGACCATATCTCCGGGTAATGACAAAACGGACCATATCTCCGGGTAATGACAAAATGGACCATATCTCCGGGTAATGACAAAATGAAACATATCTCCGGGTAATGACAAAACGGAACATATCTCTGGGTAATGACAAAACGGAACATATCCCCGAGCAATGAGAACAGAACATTTCTCCGAGTAATGAGAAAACGGACCATATCTCCGGGTAATGACAAAATGGAACATATCTCCGGGTAATGACAAAACGGAACATATCCCTGAGCAATGAGAACAGAACATTTCTCCGAGTAATAAGAAAACGGACCATATCTCCGGGTAATGACAAAATGGAACATATCTCCGGGTAATGACAAAATGGAACGTATCTCCGGGTAATGACAAAACGGAACATATCTCCGGGTAATGACAAAACGTAACATATCCCCGGGTAATGAAAAAACGGAACATATCTCCGAGTAATGAGTAATGAGAAAACGGAACATCCGAGTGTGTCGAGAAAAAGATTAAACTTGATTTTACTCACAAGGTATTTTAGAGTTCATTTCAGGATGAGGTCCTCCAATGGGAATCTGTAGAGGAGTAATATCGAAAGCTGTCATGTCATCTTCACCACCTCCTTCATCATCGTAATTGATAATGTTCTCTCTGACGTCATCATCAGGACCAGGATATTTGATATGAGCTTCACGACGACGACTGTACACAACAAACACCAACACGAGGACTGAAAAAAACAAACATCATAAAAAGGATTAGATAAACCCTTTTGAAATATTTCACATCTTCTAAAATGAAGTTCTGATTTTGATTATTCTTTTTTCTAAATCTTGCGTTGCAAAGTACGTAGAATCCAAGAATTAAATTCAAAAATTTCAATTTTATGAATCTTAATTTAGATAAATTATTTAGGACGTTTGTAGTCATTGTGAAATATAAATTTCAAAAAACATTTTTGTATCAAACTACAAATATTAAAGAGAGTCACGAGCGCTTTCGTCTGTTACGACATCAAGCGCTCGTGACTCGTATTTTATTTGTAGTTTGATACAAAAATATTTTTTTGAAATTTATTTGTGAATCTTATTCCTATTTTAGGGATAATAAAATCCATGGACTTATGTTTTGATATTTTTGAAAACAGAAAAAAAAAATTAAAAAAGGAAGTGGCAGAATAAAGTGGGTCATACCTACAAACTATTTTTTATGTTAATATAGCCGACAGTTGTTTAATCTTGACGTGCGCGCATATACAGACGCACTTGACATTTGCGTGTTTTCGTTGAATTATTAACGCATGTAACACTAGTTTGCCACTTAAGCCTGACCAAAATACTGTCAGTTACATGCAAGGTGTCTGCACCAGAAAAAATACGAAAATCATGAATACAGGCTAAGTTGGGAAGGTTTTTTATGCCACCAAATTTGTTTACTGGAAACAACAAGTACCCGAGTGGAAGGGAATCCAAATACTTAGGACGTTGCTTAAGTTCAGTGACCTAGCCGAAAACGGTATTATCAACGTAGTAAAATCGTTGACCTATCACTAATTAAAAGAAATACCTAATAAATACATGCAAAAAGAAAAATAATAAAAACTTACATAACAATAATAATAAACAAATAATAACAGCTAAAATAAAATCTCTGGACGGCGTAATAATTCCTGATTCTTTTAAAAACAATTCACAGTGGAGACCTGTGAAACCTTGTGGACAGAAACATTCGTAGCGTCGTTCATCGGCATAGTCGACGCATTCGCCACGATTTTCGCAAGGTGACCATTCACTGGAACCCATCGGGACAACTGAAGGAGATAAAATAAAAAATAAAATAATAAAGATAAACTATCAGAGCAGAAATAGAAATAAAAAAATTAAAATGAGATTATGAAAGGAAAACTAAAAAATAAACAGAAAATCACTCAAAATTTAACAAAACAAAGATAATTATTTTTTTGCTTACTCAAAATCATCAACAAACAAACTAAAATAGCAGCTAGTGCTCCCATTCCAAGTTTTAAATGTCTTCCTTCTTGAACAAGCTCACAATTTTCTCCCCAAAAATTATCCAGACAAACACATCTATATTTGGTACGAGGATCTTGGTTTATACAAAAGCCTCCATTACGACATGGATTTTCCAGCAGACATTCGTCTTTATCTGTACATCCTTTACCATCGGGTGTTATAACTCTTCCTTCCCCACATCTGTGTAAGCGTGAAATTGACAATTTACAAAATATGGTTAGAAATAATTAACTTCTCAATTAAATAAACTGAACCACATTTTTTAAAAAAATACTTAAAATTTTCCATAATTTTTGTCTATTCAGGATAATTCAAATCGTTTAAAACGATTATTGTTTTACCTCTTTTTTTTTTGCTTAATGTCTCTTTAACATAAACTGGCCATCCGAGACGGGGTTACATTCATAGTTTTTATAGACACCAAAGGGCTATTACAACTTTATCGCTTTGACTTGTAATCTGGAAATAATTTCATTTTACTTTCGGAAAATTGTCCATAAGACATAACTATTAACACACATGTTTTGTTTTTCTTGCGTTGCAACAAACGTTTTGCTTGATGTATCTTATTGTCCCGGGGCCCCAGCGTATTGTTTTCCCATCATTTTTTCGATATCTTTTTGGCTTTGGCTTTCACTTTGGTGTATTGGGGTGAATCTTTTGATTTGTTCGAATAAAAGTTCCAAAATAATAACCCCAGAGACAGTTACTAGTCACGAATCATTGCCAAAGATTGCCAGCTGACAGACACTGTACAGATTAGAACAGACCAAATGTTGCCTAATGATCTTGTTACTTACGTGCATTCAAATTCATTCCACAGGTCCACACATTCGAATGGATCAGGGCAAAGTACATTTGTGCAAGGTTTGTTAGAGGGACAACCTCGTTCCAGATTTCTGGCCATTGTAGCTTGACCCCATTGAGTTCCATTGTGTGTTGGCGGTAAAGGTAAGAATTTACCTTCCACTCGAACATCATCCATACAACCTAGAAAACGAAATGAAGGATGTAAAAATGTGAACTGTATAGTATTAATTTTAACGGAAAGTTTAGTGGATCTAATTTATTTATTTTTAGAGTCTAGAGTTGAAATTACAACTGTGGTATGATAGAGGAATCAACAGGAATAAATTACTGCCAATAATAAAGTTGCGTGTATTTTATGCCAATCACCTGTTCTCCCCACCATAGTCTAAACCAGAGGTTCCCAAACTGGGGGGCGTGGGCGCGAGACCAGTTGAATCATTATCATTTAGTTCAATATATGTACACAATTTTTTATTGAGCATGATGTTTAGAAAATTTGAGATAGCATTCAGCAACAAATTAGCCTTTTGAATTCATCAACACATTAGTGTGAATTCCATCTCATACAGATGGAATTCAGCAACAACCATACCCATTCATAATTTATAATGCAAAGGGGAGGGGGGCGTGGTAGCTTTCATTTCAAGAAAAGGGGGCGCAGTATCAAAAATTTTGGGAACCCCTGGTCTAAACCTTCATATCAACCTATTTCTACCATTTTTCCATTTCTGAATCTAAAAATGGGGTCATTTTAAGAGGAACACTGCTACAACAGCAACAACCTGTTCAATAGAAACACGCATTTATACCATTCCTGGGTATCAGGACTCGTAGAGAAACGATTGAACGATACGAGTATAGAAGGTGATCAAATAACGAATAGGCTTATCCATGCTGTCTCGGGAGAACAGATAGGAGAGCGTCTGTAGGATTGTGTTAACAGCTATGTTTTCTTGAGAATTTTAAATTCTGTTATTGATAATCTCACTGATTTCATCCACCAGAGACAAAAAAGAGTTCTAATCAATTACCTTTCTGAAAGTCAGCAATAACTTCAAACGTCCTAACGCCAGTATATTCTGCTTTCCCTCCAGCAAATACTCCTTCCTGTTTGTCTACTGCAAGCCACTGATGACCTTCAAACGAGCATGTTTCATTGTAACGTCTCCCTTCTCCACCATCCAACTCAAGGAAAGCTGAAGAACCATATCTTGATACCTGAAAACAAAAGCTCAATGAGACAAGTATCCTCTCGAGACACTAGGACCTCATCCTCTACGGGTAAATTGCCACCATTTTTTTAAAACCTGAATGTAGAATGGGAGCCAGTTAATTTCGAGAGGAATCCCGATAGAATTTTGTGCTCCAATTTCTATCATATCCTATATCAGGGAGCTAGATGAACAATGACTACACAAGTCATGTTTCACATCCAGAATAGAATTGTGGTCATTGTCAGAAATCTCAAACCCAAAATGATTCATGCAGACAATTCTCAGCATGAACAGCTGGAGGTTGATTCACACTCGACATTTTTTACCGGTCATTGAAACTAAAAACTTTTTTTTTAAAGGAAAACGTATTACACATCTTACCGTCCCGTTTCTTATTGTCCACATTAAAAATTGGAGTTCTAAAACGTCTATATATATATATATATNCACAGTAAAAATTGGAGTTCCAAAACGTATTATATATATATTATTTATTAATATATGATGCACTCCTGGATAAATGCATAAAAAGATTTTGTTATCCCTAAGTAGAAGAAGTAACAAAAAGATAACTTACCTTTACAAAATGCCATTGCCCATCATTCACAGATACAGCATTCAACCAAATATCTTTTTCATCAGTCTTTAAATTGTTCAAGTTATATCTGAACCGAAGTTTACTGTCCTTAATCTGGAAAAAGAAAACATTGGAAAGTTAGGTACATATCTTGGGGAGGAGACGGGCATGTCTTCCAGAGTTGTCACAAGTAGGAGAGATTCCCTCCCATTCATTAGTTACCGATGCTCTGATACCAAAATTTCTCCTTACCTAAATAGGGGAATATAAAAATAAAATTGCTTCTGTGGCATCTCAAATACGTGCCGGTCGTGGAGGGTAACCAAGTGCTATTCTTTCAGTTAGTCGTTTAACATTTTCAATAATAAAAAAAGTACCTCTCAAAATTTTCAAGATAATTAGAATTTCAAAATCGAAAAAATCCGTTCGTCCGCCGAAAGTGACATTTTTGTCATTCAGAATTGAACTATTTTGATTAATCCCATTTGGGGTCCTAGTAGCTCGGTGCCACTGTCAGTTAGAACCCTTTGTATGGGTTCCGTACTAAAAACAAACAGAAAAATACCAATTTCTATGTAGATTTCTTATACAAAAATACTATAAGAGCCAACCCCATTGAACAGCAGTAAAAGTAAAATAACAAACTGATGTGCTGAATGAATAGAGTTTTTCTTCTATTTTCTGTCTTGTAACTTACCTCCAATATGCCATACTCTCGGTGATGTTGATAGCAAACTGATGTGCTGAATGAACAGAGTTTTTTTTCTTCTATTTTCTGTCTTGTACCTTGAACTTACCTCCAATATGCCATACTCCCGGTGATGTTGATCGCTCAGTCTAAATAGCTCTCCAAACTCTTCCCTTGTTCTGAACCTCAGTTGAAGTTGTGTCATATATTTGTCCGGTTCAAAGCTCAATGCGTATTTTATATAACTTTGTGGTTTGAATGTAGTTGGTACGGTAGGGGTAACGCATCCAACACCACTCCATCCCGGAAGACATTGGCATTTTGCTGTATTGAAACTTCCAACACAAATGCCATGCTCGTAACAATGGAGTCGACTATGACTGTTACAAACTGCTTCAGTAGCAGGACATCCAGAAACGCTGTTCTTTGAAAGACCAGGATTTGCCAAATCGTAAAGCTGAAAAAATATGAAGATGATTTGATAGTTTTAAACAACGCATACTCCTTCCACAATGGAAGGACAGTATGAACAAAGTGGAGTTGTTAACATTCTGACCTCAGGGAGGATTTCTGAGTCCATCGATATACACAACCAACGTCTCTTTAGTTCGATCAGAGAGTTTGTTTAAAATCTAGAGGTATGAAACTCTGGCTCAACCCGCGGGAGGTAAATTGGTTATAGTTATGGTATTGTTTAAATGAGTACTGTGTCTAATAGTTAAATTACTTCGGAATGCTAAGCCTTAGTTTTCCTGTAAGTTGGAACTCCTATGGAATATTAGCTCGAGGTTGAATTCATAATTATGGAATTAACGTAATTCTGAATCCTTTTCTTAACTCTCTACTTACCTTACTGTTGTGGAAGACATTTTTAATACAACCAATAAAAGACTGTCCATTAGGCATATGCTGCCAATTATATTGTGTAGGGTCGAATTCTTCGGTAAATCTGCCACCAATTTGAAGAGGAGCGTTCACATTGAGATATTCATTGAAAGGAGGGATCTGACCGTGAGCTTGACACGTTGTGTCATCAAACACATGCGGAATAGTGACATCATCGGATTCAGTAATCACAGCCGATCTGCAATAGTCTACGACAAGTCTAACATTCTGAAAAGTGTAATCAAAATTCATTGGTTTGGTTATCGGCACTAATATTATAAAGGGGTGAAATTGTACAGAGGTGATCTGGTTTCAATGTTTTCTCACTAATAAAATGCTACCACCAGGAAACAAACCAGATTTCATTAGTGCAATTATTTGACCTTTCAAACGAAGACTGTCCATAAATATTGTGATTTTGGGTCCTTTGACTCAAATTCTGTCGCTACAGAAGTTGATAGAATGGAGAACGTTTCAGTGGGGGGTAGCACAATAACCAGCTAATTTGGCGATTCGAGTAAACTAGAATCGAATACTTCACGGACTCTAGTCCAGATCTAGAATAATTTTCAGATGCGCCGAAACGAATACTGCCACTCTCCACTCCTCTAAAATATATTCCTCTCGCGAAGTCGCGAAAGATTGGAATTCTAAAAATAGAATCAGAGCAGTGTGATAAAACTTAGCCTGGGTGGGTGGGNGCGCGGGGGGGGGAGGGGGAAGAAAGGATATTTATCAGATGTGTGGCTCTTTAGACTCGAGTCCAGTTTTAAAGCGATTAAAAATTGTCATAACAATCAATGGACTTGAAATTCGTACACTCAGCACACAATAATTACACTTTCTGCAGTAGCTATACTCAGGTCTCAGATTTTCTTATTCGAATCTACTCGAGTAAAGTGTCCGAGTCGCTACATCACTAACAACACTCTGACTTGACGATCGATCGGGATGCTAAAACAGCTTAACAGTTCATCATCAAAATATGGAATTCACAACCCACCAAAATCTAGAATGTCACACTTACCTCACTGTCCCAGAAAATGTCAATTCGATGCCATTCACCATCATCCAACGTCTTCTTCGTTTTGACTTTCAATTCCAAAGTACCTGATCCAAAGTCTATCAACAATCTGGGTTGTCCTCTTTCCAATTCCAACGATATAAAATCAGATACAAGAACTTCTTCGGGTTCTGGTGCAACAATTGGTCCATTGTATAAAATTAGACCGTCAGGGTTTTTAGTTATAAACTCCAAGGACAAATGACTTTTATCACACATTTCTAATGGAGCATACCATGCCCAACCATCTTTTCCGAAACTTCGAGTTGTTTGTTGACATCTTGGACCAGAATATCCTGGCGGACAAGAACAGCTGAAAAAATTTAAAATCCCTTCAGAAAACGGTTCGTTTGGATGCAATAAGCTGATTTATCATGAGGAAGGGGCATGATGTTTTTTCTTTTTGCAATTTAAACAGAATATAAAAAGAAGAACTTACGAAAAAACAATATAAATCAAAACCTACATCACCAAGCCGAGTTGTTACCATTATCTGCAAAGTAGAAAGTTTTTTTTGTCGATATTGCGCACATATATTATTGAGAAATATGTAATTATAGTCGCATTCCACTTAAAATGAACGTGTAACTTTATGTTCAGGTTTAAAAAACGATAGAAATAAGTTACTGATAGCAAGGTTGTAGCGAGAATTTTAGTTGTTGAGGGGGGAAGGAACAAATTCTAAAATCAGCAAAGAAAAGTGGTCGAAAGCGGTGCTCAGTCCCTCTAGCTAGGGCCATGACCAAGAGGTATTGAAGGGCCTTGGGGTCCCTGTGCAGAATCGGCCATCGTGAGGACGATACCAAAAGTATGATTTACTTTAATAAGATTATCTCGCTTCAGACTACTTAAACAATTCATTACTAAACTAACCTGGGTTCATATTTTCCTTCTATACATCTCCCACCATTGTGACAAGGTGTGTTCCTACAACTTTCTGGTTTGCTAAAGTTTCTTGCGCCACATGTACATTCTCCTATCACATCAACTCTCACTCCAACCAGCGCAGTTTTGTTCGCATTCACCATATAGGGAAGATTACTGATCTCCAGATTGTTCGTACAACTACCTTCACAATTTTGATTTTCATAAAGACATTCGTCAATACCAACCATGGTGATGTTAATGCCAACTTCCTTCTCGATCTGAAATGTCCACATCCAAGAGATTATTCCCATGGTACCAATAAACAAGATAATATGGCCCGTATGTCTTAGGCCGGCCATACACGCACCGATAAGTCAGTGCAGACTTATCTGCGCAGACAAGTCTGCCGTGTATAGCAAGATCTGCACAGATTTTGTCTCCGATTTTCAGATCTGTGCAGATATCGAAATCTATTGAAATTTTCAATAAATAAGTCTGCGCAGACTTATCGTTGCGTGTATGGCCGGCCTACCTTAGAATCATAGAACATTCCCAA
>CM022877.1:30024628-30037277 GCA_012654025.1 Pachypsylla venusta
CCACTCAGGCTGGGTGAGGTTAATGTGAGTAGTTGGTATCGTACGGCCAACGCGGATTGCCGTGATGATCACTTTTGCCGCTTAGCGTTGACCGATTTGGATAAAATTTGGTATATAGGTCCCATCTGGGCTCTAATTATGACCTGGAACTTTTTGGGTGCAATCGAATAGATCCTTGGCGGGTTTTGTCGCTCAGTATTGCTGTCTAAAAATAGAATAGTAAGAGCTAGAGACTTGAAATTTGGTATGTATGTCATATTTGGTGTCTCAGTAAGCTTCGAAACTTTTGGGTGCAATCAAATATACCACTGGCGTTTTTTACCGCTTTAAGCGGTTTTTGTTATGCAGTTATGTAAAATTTAGGGTCTAATTACGACCCAAATTTTTCATGTGTGCGTTTTTTCCTTTTATTTTCTTTTGATAAAATCACGAAAAAAATAGGGAGAGCAGCGTCGTTCTCCATTGTCAATATCAAAACAGAACTGACGTTGACGTGTATGGAAGTGAGACAAATCTGAGATCTGTGCAGATAAGCCTGTACAGACAAGTCTGCACAAACTTATTCGTTACGTGTATGGCCGGCCTTATGGGCCCACCCCCATTTCAAGAGGGTATTATAATTATTCTCTTTTTGCTAGGTTATTTTGTTGTTCTTGACGTTCCGACAAAATTTACTCTGTAATTAAGCCAAGGAGATCACAGTCACAACTGGATCACTAGTAATGCCTTTTTTGTGATCTTCGAGTAATAGTTTTTAATTGTTTGATTGATCCTAGCTCTTTACTATAGATTTGATTCAATGCCAGATCTAGGTAGCACAGGGTGTCTACCAAATCGTCAAAGTGAAATTCCCTGACTTTTCTAGGTTTTTCGGTCTACTTTTCCAGATTTTCCAGTGTACTTTTTCAAGATTTTGTCTCCCCCATCTGGCTTCAAAAAACACAATAATGGGGCCCAGGGACCCCAAAATCTATACAGCAAATTTCCTTCATACCCTAAACATGTATACCAAAATTTTAGAGGAAAACGATAATTAGCGCCGCAGGCGAAATTTTTCAGGAAAAACATGTTCACGCATAAAATTGGCCATTAAGATAAAAAAAAACTCAATTTGAATAATTTCCTGACTTTTGGCGTTTTTTGCTAAATTCCCTGACTTTTCCCTGACATTTCCAGTCTCCTAAAATTCCCTGACAATTCCAGGTTTTCCAGGATTTCCAGTCTGGTAGACACCCTGACTACTCATTCGGAGTAACGCAATTGAAATCAGCCATAGTAAAAACCAACCAAATCACATTCAATTGTCTAACCACAAACAAAGATACATTTTTAGAAAGCGTAATAAAAGCCTTTAATAATAAAAAATAACAACAAAATCCAAGTCCGCAACAAAAATACGAGTGGACTTTGTACGTAACCACTAATCGCCTGTGAATTCTTTTTTTGGTCGATTACAACAATCCATTATTGAAAATTATAAACCAAAATGTTTCGACAAAATAATCAAATGCTGTTAATATTGCGACTTACCTCTTCTCTATGCATCAACACAAGTCCATTTAGTTTAACAGGTTTATAATACGGCGAAGAATGAGCGGAAAATCTGATATCTGTCAGAGGAGGATTCTTCTTTCTGAGTTGAACACTAAACACGTCCACATTCTCCAAGTCTACTTTCAATAAACTGGCTAATTTATCTTTAAACAAATCTAGTTTACTTCGGGACACATGTTGCGTCTGAAAAAATAAAGAAACGAAAAATAATGCACTGAAACGTATAACAGCAATCATCAATATTTGAACCCATAAAGGAAACATTAAAATAGTAGACGATACTTTCTCGGATGTAGTATTGAACCGCCCGATGTGCAATACCTACTTAATTTAAATACACAGTTACATTTAATTAAACTCACACACTTGAACCCCGTGGACCTGTGGCTAACTGATGTTACATCAGGGAAAGTGTTACAAAATAAGGGTTGACCTTTTCGATTTGGATTCTGTTTTCGTATTATATAATAATTTATGTATATCCTTCCCAAATTTGAAATTCCAATATTCTTTTTCCGAAAATAAAACTTTTGTGAATAAAAATAAGAAAAGAGTTACCGTAAAATTCTACTTACAATTCTTCTGGAACGAGTAGTAAACTAGCACCTGGGTCTATTCTGATTTTGTTTTTCTAGTACACACCCCAATGGATATGACTGACAGTAACGTCGACTTTTTAGGATCAACTAAACACCAAATGGTTGGTATCTACGGTCCCACATGAACTTCAGTCGATGTCATGTGACAAAAGTACCTCGTGTGACGGGTGGTAGTAGGTGAGAAAAAAAAATCTTTTTAGATCCTAAATTCTCGAACTTATTTTTTTTGTGGTCTATTCGAAAAGTTCTACAACGAGAATCTGATTCATCAAATTCATAAAATGTGTCACTTTGATGAAATAAATTTATTGGTGTAACTATGTTTTGACCTTACAATCCTGCTAAATTACGCCCTAAAACCATCTCCAAAGAAACACTTCTCCCTACCTTGTAATTCCATACTCTTATAAAATCTTCATCTGACATTCCGGCTATCCTGATTGAACCAGACTTGATGACAGCTTCGTGTGGTATCTCCTTGACTACAACAGTAACATTAGCAGGTACGTCGGTTTGGGTGTGCTTTCTGTCGTATACTTTAAACCTAGAAACATCGAGTAAAAAGATTGACGATTGGTCACTTGTGATATTTATGAAAGAGCTTTTGTTTGATTTTTTTGTTCATTGATGAAAATACCCAAATAATAATCTTTGATTCACTACTTGGTAATTTGATGACTACGGATTGTAGTAGGTTAATTTATCTGTGATCAAGTCCAACAGTACAAAGACTGGTTCGGTGGTTAATTCTACTTATGAAATTGATTAAAGACACTGGTTTTCAAACCAAGTGGTTGAACTCGGAAAAGAGAAATCGGGTCCAAGTTTTTTTTTAAAAAAAGTTTTTTACTAGAAAGAGACAAATACAAGACAGAAAAAACTGTTGTAGCTGGATTCAACTATTCATACTATTTCTAAATTCTGGTGGAAATAGGCTTATGTGATCATATACAATAGTGTTACCGCAGTTAGATATTATTTCAGTCTAATATTGGTGGCCTGACTATTAGTGATTTTTTTAAATTCAATAATTTAATGAGGGTAGTATAGTCTTTTCCAGATCAAGGAAGGACAATTTGACGTCCGTTAATTTTTCATCTATCTTCCAAACCCTGACTGATACACACTACACATTCTTCAAGATTTTGATCAATTACTACTTAATACGTTCAATCTATTCCAATTTATATTTACTTCAACCGAAAATGAGGGTAGTATAGTCTTTTCCAGATCAAGGAAGGACAATTTGACGTCCGTTAATTTTTCATCTATCTTCCAAATCCTGACTGATACACACTACACATTGTTCAGGATTTTGATCAATTACTACTTAATACGTTCAATCTATTCCAATTGATATTTACCTCAACTGGAAATGAGGGTAGTATAGTCTTTTCCAGATCAAGGATGGACAATTTGACGTCCGTTAATTTTTCATCTATCTTCCAAATCCTGACTGATACACACTACACATTCTTCAGGATTTTGATCAATTATTACTTAATACGTTCAATCTATTCCAATTGATATTTACCTCAACTGGAACACCCCTTCTTTGGTTCCATGTCTCATTGTGATCATTCCAGTATCTTCATTTAGCCTAAACTTCGGATGTTCAGAGGTCTCCCAATAGAATTTCTTGTCAGGTAAATCCCAGTCATCTAAATCATAAACATACACTCGACCGATTTCGACATCCGGCGCGTGTCCCTGAAAATATAAAATTGTTTTCATTGAAAATTGTTTTGTCCAATATAGGTTGTACCCTTTCATGGACACATTGACAGTCGCCATCATATTTTGGCCATACCATTTTCCTTATTATTTTTGACGGCCTTTCCTTTCGAAAGTCCATAGTTTTGCGCTCGCCATGGGGCTATTGCACACGAAAAAATAAAATACGTAGAACCTACGCACCAAAACAGTCTTCTCTCATTGATGGGCTGTAACATCCTCCATTCTTCTCCTAACGTCAACGCTTACCATGTAGTTATATACAAATATCTCTTTAGCTCCTGCTTGCATCTTGTTATCATTTACATCCCCAATGACTACAGTCAGTGTACTTGTACCAGACATAGCAGGGTTTCCAGAGTCTTTGATAACTATTGGGATGAGGTACTCTTTCTGTTGTTCTCTGTCAAATGATCTTAGAGATGAAACTACAGCCATACCGTCTCCATTGGCACCCTCTGAAATATTTTTTTAAAAATAAAAGATTAGTGCCTGCAAGATTGTTTAGGTTACTATTGGATGATAAATTTTAATGCCTTCGCACGGAATCCATTGATTTTTTTTTATATTGTGAAAAGATAAATATGCCCGCTGGAAGCAAGTCTTGGGCAACCAATCAAAGAGAAGATCCGTACAGGACGCTAGATATATGCTCAGAAGAGAACAGGGCATGATGGCAGAAGACCGCAACCTATAGGGGAAAAATAACGTTGGGAGGACAGAGTAAATCAGTCTCTCGAAAACAGCCCAGAAGCTGGTGAATTGCAACAAGCTAATAGTCCAGTACGAGGTTTGTTAGGAAAGTATATCCGGCCTTTAGTCGGTAAAAAAACATGGTATGCGGGCATACGGAGTGTTGGAAACCTATTTGCCGCCATTGTTTGAAGCATTCCAGAAAGGCATAATGAGGAATTTAGTTTAGCGGCGGCAATCGATGCAACCATAATGTCATCTCTCGTCTGAAATTTCGTTCATTTTAGTGGTCAATTTACTTTGTCGCAAGGGGGTATATCAGAACAGTATCCACAACTAGTCAAAAAGAATATTATCAAAGAAAAACACTTACTCTGATCATGTTCAACTTTAAATGAAGCTCGGATAATATCGTCAGCATTCGGGTCCATTCGGAATGTAAATGGTGGTCCATTACTTTTAGATCGGTCATCATCGTCGGTCGCCAAAACTTCCACAACCTTTCTTGGTGGAACATGCTCCGGTAGAACAGGTCTGTATTCTTTGATAAATTTGGGTGCATTATCATTTATGTCTTGAACAATGACTGTCAAAGTTGCTGTAGCTGTCTTTGGAGGAATGCCATCATCAATAGCTAAGATTTTCACCTGAGGGAAAAACAAGCATGTTAGTATGGGTAGCATTGCTTTGTAGTGTGAGAATTCCATCAGCCACATGTTAAAGCCTATGTATTTTCTATTTTTCAAAATGGAAGATAGTAAAGGAATGTTGCTATGACACAGGCCATTTCTAAATAGATAGTTGTCCTCGTGATTGACGATTCTACGCACTGGGATTATTTGGTATTACAGTTTTGCTGTGGACTCAGTGTAGGATGAAAGTTGACTCAGTCAATTCCATCCTTCTACTCGACTAGACTGTTCATAAATAATTATAAATAGTGTTTTTGGTAAGTGTTTTAATTTATTTAAAAGTTAATATAATAATGTTACATAGAAAAATACTCTGTCAGGAAAGTGAACTTATTTAATAATTGAAATTGAATTGCTCCTTTGGAGGATCGTTCACTTGACGGAACATGTTCTCGAAGTTCGTTCCTTCGATTTTTATCCATCTCTGGAATGCAGCTGATTTTTATCTGACATATTTGTTTTTCGTCTGAATCGTATGCGTGGCTAGAACTCTGCACATGTCTTGCTCATTAAAATACCTGATGGAAATAGTGAAGCTAATTTCCGAGCAACAGCTTCATACAAGCGTTACTCACAAATTGCGATCTACCTGAAAGCTTCGTTGTACCCCGGTACACAGGGCACCCAGTCCAATTCAATAAATACAATCCTTACCTGATGTCTTGGAGTTTCCTCTCTATCTAGTTGCCTTTGTATCGATACTGTTCCTTCTGGATTGATCAGGAATTGTCTTTTCCTATCTGAAGTTCGATCTATGCTGAATGATACTTTGGATTTTCCACCTTGATCAGGATCTGTTGCTTTGAACGTTTCTAAACTTTTACCGATTTCGGCATTTTCATACACAGATACTTCAATATTTGGACGCTCAAATTGAGGTTTGTTATCATTGATATCACGAAGTTTAACCACAACCCAAGAGTAAGCAACGTGATATTTGTCATTATCATTATCCTCGCCCTGAAATCAGACATGGGGTGAGTAACACATGTCAAAGAAAATTATAAAGTTGGCGTGTGCCTTAAGAGCGCCCGATTTGACATTCAATCGGCTTCAGAATATTTTATCTTAATTTTAACGGATTTGTATTTTAGTCTTGTTTGGGAGTAAAGCCTTCTCAGGTAATAATAGCTACATGTGGAAACATTAGGAACACAATGAGCTTAGCATAATACTGGTAAATTTGTGGAATATTTTGAAACGCAGATTTGTCCAATAAAGATTGCGACGTACTATTACGCAAAGAAATGTTCATTTTTTAGTGTTTTCACCGCAGGAGTTGATTGACTTTCTCATTTTCCAGGCCTGTAACCCTTGATATTGACATTACTCCTAAAAAAGGACTCCAACGTTTTACTACAGAGATCTCATCATTGATATCACGAAGTTGATACCAATGATGGTTGATGTTCTCCCTGTAAAGCTGGTTGATGTTCTCCCTTTTTTTGTGACAATTCATAAAATCATTTAAAGCCATAACTTGTCAAATAAGATTGTCCCCCCTGCAACATTTGTTGCACATGGCCAATCTATCAAACCAATTTCACCTTTGAAATGTGATTGACTTGGTCTTCTAGAGCATCCTTACATGACTTACCTTATCATTGACTTGAATTCTAAACCTAAAACCATTGCTTTGCAACTGATCTTCGTAATCCAGAGGTTGAACAATTTTCAGAGATCCTGTACCGTCATTGTTTCGTACCATGGTGAATTTGTCAGCTCCATAGCCACTATTTTCGATAACCTACGGAAGAATCACAGGAAGGTTATTACAGCGGCTGCCACATTTAAGGGGGCACGTTGTTATTTCTAAGGNCGGCTGCCGCAATTAAGGAGGCACGTTGTTATTTGTAAGGTGGAATTTTCCCAACTTTGTGTGCGAAGTGCAATAACCATCTTGTTTATAATCATGTTTGCTATTATTAAAAGTTTAATGAACTTGCTTACGCCGTGACGACCGACTTCATTGTTCATAATTTTATAATTTTTTTTTTTGTCAATTTAGGCATTGTAACAGCAACTTTCATGGTGAATATATCATTCTTGGATTTGTTAGATATTACTTGTGGGTGACATCCTCACGGGCCGAGACTACCTGAGGTGTAAAAAATACAAAGAGCAACTCCTCAATATTATTATGTTACTGGCGTAATTATATTATAGCGATTGACATAATTTTGGGGGGCCCATGTCAATCATTAGCCTCCTAGATGAGAAGTTGCCACAATTGATTAATTGAACAGCAAGAAATTCTCAGGTTTATTTGAGTCTAAAACAATTTTCATGTTTAGGAAAGATCAAAATAGAGTATGTGTACTCACGATGGCCGCTATCTAGGTACCAGGATGACTTGGTACGCTACCATCACAGTTCCAGCCAAGGACCATCAAAATATTTACGGTAACCTCATATCAACTTGTTTTTGCAATTTGTAAAAGACATTAATTATTTAACAAATTTATATTAGACATCCTATAGGTAACTTTAAAAAACACTACCGTTATTTATGACGAGGATTCAGTTACTTTTTCATTTCCGACTCGAGTTTCGTCTATTTCGAAGTAAAGTAAGTGAACCCTCGTCATAAATAACGGTAGTGTTTTTAAAGACATTAATCTTTAAATGGGAATAACGTTTGAGAAAAACCGCTACAACTGCAACATCGAAATGGATTCCTTCTCGTTCGAGTGATCATAAACTTTGTAACTTTGATAAATAAGGCAACAGTCTTAGGATATCTTTTCATTCTTAGTTTACATTTTGAGAAGTAACTGATAAATAAGGCAATAGTCTTGGGGATATCTTATCATTCCTAGTTTACATTTTGAGAAGTAACTTTGATAAATAAGGCAATAGTCTTGAGGATATCTTATCATTTCTAGTTTACATTTTGAGAAGTAACTTTGATAAATAAGGCAATAGTCTTGAGGATATCTTATCATTCCTAGTTTACATTTTGAGATGTAACTTTGATAAATAAGGCAATAGTCTTGAGGATATCTTTTCATTTCCAGTTTACATTTTGATATGTAACTTTGATAAATAAGGCCATAGTTTTGAGGATATCTTTTCATTCCTAGCTTACATTTTGAGCCGTCACATGATGCAGCTCTTTACCTTATATTGGAACTTGTTAGTTTCGTCTTCATCGTGCACGGTCACAGTCAGAATGGGAGCTTCCGGCAAATTGAGACCTTCTGTTTCATCTACTTCTGTTGTCCACTCATCTTTGGTAAACGAGGGAGGCATGTCATTGATATCTTTCACTCGTATGGATGCTGTCCCCGTCCCTGCAAAACGGAAAACAATAAATTGTAAACTTTCAGAGAGAGAGAAAAAGTTTTATTACTACTTTCAGAGAGAAAAAAAAAGTTTTATAGGATCTGCAAAAATATTTTTTTCTGAGAAACCACCAAAAATTAATCTATAGTGGCATCAGCAAACTGAGGTTTTATATTAATTTAGTTTATTATTTTCAATACTGAACCTTGAATGGATCCCCTCACCCTCAGTATTGCTGTCTGAAAAGAGAATGGTAAGAGCTAAAGATTTGAAATTTTGTATGTATGTCATATTTGAGGTGGGTCTCAGTTAGCTTGGAAACTTTTGGGTTCAATCAAATATACCGCTGGCGNCCTCCATTTTTTTGGGGGGGGGGGGGTATTTTTTTGCCAGAAAAATAATAAACCCATGTGTCACATTGGCAGAGTTTTTTTACTGATTTTTTGAGGAATTCTGCACTCACCTTTAAGATTCCCCCCGTCCATGGCCACCACTTGTATCGAATAGTCCGGTGTTCTTTCTCTGTCCAAGCAACATACTGCAGTCTTGATAACTCCGGTATCAGCTTCGATCTCAAAGATGGGTGTCCCTGTTTCTTCCTCGATCACATTCTTTTCAATGGAATATGTAAGTTTGGCGTTAGTGCCCTCCAATGGATCATCATAGTCGACAGCAGTCATGGTCATCACAACCATACCTGCAAAAGTAACGCATTTTAATTAAATGGAAACACATTTCTCAGTTCACTCACTCACAGCCCAGCCCTAGGGATTACACCGTCACATTTTAATACTTGTGTACTACATAGTCAGCTAACTGTCCTTACGATGATTGAACATACGTCTCACGCCAATCCTTTCTGAGCTCCTTCTACAGGAGCTCAGATATTATAAATTAATACTTCAACTTAAGCACACAGCGTTATAAAGTGCGATAGTTAGTTATTCTGTTCATTTGGAGTATAAATTACTTTTTAGAGAATATATTGTATGAAGACCCGTAAGTTTTCCTTCCAGGCTCGGTCTTCTTCCAGTCGACGTCGTCTCTGGTCCCAGGACAAATAGGAGTTTACAAATTCCAAAGTATGATTACCAGCAACTTGCCAATTGTTTTCTATTGCTGCAGTTTTTTAGACTGAAGACCACATACTACTACTATTAATCGCTCTGCTCTATATCTTACCCCAAATGGTTTGGGTTTAAGTGATTTCAGGTCCCAAAACCCCACAATCCTTCAACAGGCCAGTCAGCCTCACAATAATCACACTTGTGGATAAATATTATCGACGCGATGTCACCAAAATTCCTGAATCTTGGGGGATAATGTATATAGTTTGGTAAAGCTCCTCTATGATTCGCCACAGAGCTAGTTGTTCCTCTATGATTCGCCACAGACCTAGTTGTTCCTCTATGATTTGCCACAGAGCTAGTTGTTCCTCTATGATTCGCCACAGACCTAGTTGTTCCTCTATGATTCGCCACAGAGCTAGTTGTTCCCCTATGATTCGCCACAGACCTAGTTGTTCCTCTATGATTCGCCACAGAGCTAGTTGTTCCTCTATGATTTTCACTGATCAACTGTTCTTAAGATTAATGAGTGATTGATTCAACTTACCTGCCGTTCCGTTCTCAGTGACGTTTCCAAAGTACACTCCTTGCGGAAACGTTGGTGCGTTATCATTGATATCTTTCAAATTGACCTGCACATCAGCATATCCCACCAGACCCTCACCTCCTTCATCTTGAGCAAATACTGTAAATCTCCTGGTGTTACTCTTTGCAACTTCGCCCGGGAAGTCAGAATTTATTTTATTTCACGTCCTACTTAACTATAAAACTCATTTTAACTCATTTGGAGAAGGAATTTCAATTTATTTAAGTCATCATGAAATAATTTTGCAAACAAAAAACAAAATGTCTGTCATGTTATGTTGAGACTGTCGTATTAGATGAGATGAACTCTACAAAATTCATAATATTCAAGGAATCAAGTTGTGTTAAGCGAATATGCTCGTCACAATGTAAAGGGTGTTATGTCTGTCATGTTATGTTGAGACTGCCGTAATAGATGAGATGAACTCTACAAAATTCATAATATTCAAGGAAAAGTGCACTCTAAAATCACAAGCACTAAAGTCGAAAATCTTCCGACCCCGACGTGAATTGAACCCGGTTACTGATATAACTGTGTTCCAGTGTTCATATTGTTCTGAGGACCCATGTCAATTATCAGCCTCCAAGCAGAGATGTATTATCACAATCAAAAACTTTATTAACCAACACAATTTTGAACAAATAAACCATCAAGCCTGTCCTCACTCTTCAAAACCTAACCTAATTACCTAACGTTACTCTCGTCATTTGTCATTGAAAGATACTTTCTTGAGCTACAGGAGACACATTTTACGCCTATCATTACCTAACGTCACTCTGTCATTAGTCTTTGGAAGATACTTTCTTGAGCTACTGAAGAAACATTTTAAAAGTTATATATCTTCCGGGGATACCTTTTTGAAAGTTACAAACATAACTTTCAAAACAAAAGTTCTCGTCATTTTATTATAAGTGCCATGAACTTTCAGTTTGTAATTTTTTTAACAAAAATATAACAAAGGAAAAACTTTTTTGTAACGAAAAGTGCGTCCAGCAAGTCTTCAAAATAATCCAACTGAACGCCCCACTATCCTACTAAATACATATGTAAGTTTGGCATGAGTTTGTTGTTGATACAGTGGTGCCAGCACAAACACTTATCTCCAGTTGTTAGGATTTACCCTCAGATATGAAATCTGTAAACGGTACACTCAAATAGGTGCGACCCTTCATTTAAGTAAGATCTACAATTCAGAGAACATCTAGTTTAGTTGATAGACCGCCCGGAATATAATAAAATAGGGACTTTTTGGTCCAACATGTGGCAAACCTATCCAAAGCATATGTAAGTACATCTATTCACCAATTCCAAATGACAGCATTTGATTATAATTTAAATGGATGCTAGTTTATATCTTCCGCCACCATGATTCAAACTATTTGCCTTTGACTGAAATATTTTTCTCGAACAATAGTCACTACTTGGCAAGTTAAAAGAGCTGCCAGTTGAAAAGTGCTTGAAGAAGAAGAAAACCCTGGAATGGGTAAAGGGTTCTAACCCTCGCAGAATCAATAAAAAAATCAAGATTTCAGATAGCTAACTTTCCTTTTCAGTTTACTAGTTTAACGGTTTACTACTTCAGTTTACCAATTCAACGGTTTACTAAAGATAATAATAAACAACAAGTCCCGTGAACTGTAAAANCATATTATGTTTGAGGTGTATACCAACCAGCTAATTCGTATCTAAAAAATGATTCTTCCTGTTTGCGAAATAATTGTACATATTATGTTTGTAGTGTATCACGATTCTTCCTGTTTGCAAAATAACTTCATATTATGTTTGTAATGTATCACGATTCTTCTTGTTTGCAAAATAACTACATATTATGTTTGTAGTGCATCGCATATTTTTATCTTGGTGGTGTACATTACTACCACACTTCTTAATTTCCTTCTGGTTTTGAAAGTAGTAACTCAAAGCATCTCGCTACCTGCCACCCAAACCATATAAAAGTTTTCTTAGCATTAATCAGAAAGTTCAAAAAATTATACCAACTTCTCATGTGGCAGCCAAATTTATTTATCACAAAAGTGGCGAACTACTGAAATAAACAGAGGCTACGTCTACGCCAGACCCGGATAATAAGCAGAGTCAATGGGCCTGATGAGACAGTAGAACTAATGAAATAAACAGAGGCTACGTCTACGCCAGACCCGGATAATAAGCAGAGTCAATGGGGCTGATGAGACAGTAGAACTAATGAAATAAACAGAGGCTACGTCTACGCCAGACCCGGATAATAAGCAGAGTCAATGGGGCTGATGAGACAGTAGAACTAATGAAATAAACAGAGGCTACGTCTACGCCAGACCCGGATAATAAGCAGAGTCAATGGGCCTGATGAGACAGTAGAACTAATGAAATAAACAGAGGCTACGTCTACGCCAGACCCGGATAATAAGCAGAGTCAATGGGGCTGATGAGACAGTAGAACTA
>CM022877.1:30051738-30065095 GCA_012654025.1 Pachypsylla venusta
CATATCAAATGGCTTAAATTTCACTTACACTAGTAAAATTGCTATCTAGGACTTCAAGGCAAATACACCTTACACCCAACTTACCTTTAGAACAAATATTTCACCGGTTGTTCGGTTGATGTCAAATTTACTATTGCCAGGATTGTCAGCGTCGATACCTTGTCCTGTCAGGAAGTAGACAATGTTGTTT
Source organism: Pachypsylla venusta (assembly GCA_012654025.1). NCBI lineage: Eukaryota > Metazoa > Arthropoda > Insecta > Hemiptera > Aphalaridae > Pachypsylla > Pachypsylla venusta. The sequence continues at coordinate 30,051,929 of CM022877.1, forward strand.
TGACGGTCCTTGTCTCCATCGGTTGCCATAACCTGTAGCGAAAGAATAGTGTAATCTGTTAGCACGCATCAGAAAATGAAAGTGGAAATGATAATACGCAAAATCAACTATTCAGTGAGGATTGAGTATTCAAATTGATCAAAGATCTCCTGTCAGTATTCTTACAAAAATATTACCTTATTACACAGGGCGGGGCGGTACAGAAAATTTAAGTAGAATACATCATTTTCCACAATAAATACGCACACAAGTACAGTTATTTTTTGCTTTGTTTNCATGGGCAGAATTTTTTGGTTGAATAAGTGGAACTTGGCCTTTTTTCAATGATAATTGTTTGTGAGATTATTCTTACAAAAATATTACCTTATTACACAGGGCGGGGCGGTACAGAAAATTTAAGTAGAATACATCATTTTCCACAAAAATACGCACACAAGTACAGTTATTTTTTGCTTTGTTTTTAAGATGGTGGACATTTTGTATTTTTCTCAAAACTCATTATTAATTCTCTCAACAGAGAGGTTAGGAAACGTTTTGATTGACCATGCCTCGATTAAATTTGTTCTTCTCATAAAGTCGTTCCCAAAAACTCTTGAACCATTCGAAAAAGACTAAAAAAAATTAAATCGTAGTGATTTTTTTTCATATTACCTAGAAAACGGACCGTACATGTATTTATTGTTGTTGGAAATTATGCGATCTATAATTCGGGACCACCATGTATATTTTTGAAACCCTTGAGTTGATCTCAGCCCGAGTTCATTAAGACAGCTTTTATTATGCACGATGAAGATTGCAGAACCCACTTGAGGTTGATATGATTACATAGACCTATTTATAGCCACTTATCTTTATTCTTTTTTCTAATTTCATTTCAGACCTTCGATATAATTCTCTTATTCAATGGTAGCGTCCTCATTCATTCGCAGATGCCGAAAAAAAAGGATGTTTCTAAAACGCAACACCGGAAATAAATGGGATTTCGCAATGCTTGAAATAACATCCGCAGAGATTTCCGAGTTAGAAATTATGGTAAAGAAACATATTCATATTTTTATTTCATTTAAATCAAAGAAACATCTAGGTGCGTATCGGATAACATGCGTGTCACAAACCTCTTAAGCAGTTTGAAAAAATATCAAAGATTGGATCAAATGCGTAGACCTTTTTGAGGGATGACGGATTAGTGCATGAAAATATATCACAGAAAATATGATGAGACCATAATCCCACAATCTAAAATGTTCTACTCACCAACTCTCGTGTTTCGGATGAAAACAATTAAAATTATGAGAAATTAAAATTTCAGTAACAGCTGAAAAAAGGTCGCATTTAGAGTTCCCCAGAAAACTGGAGCATTACAAGATAATTATACATCTCACAAATTAAATTACAAAATTGAAAAAAAGATATAAAAAATACTAATAATAATTTAAGCAAAAACAGTAAAAAAAAAGAAATAGCAAGCACAGTACAAATGCATAAAATGATAAAACATACGCAAGAAGGGCATGCAAAGGCAGTAGGCAAAAGGAAGGAAAAAAGTAATAAATTTGGAAAAAAAGGCTTACCATATATTTTGATGTAAACTTATGCCCCAGAATTTTATATTTTAAAAAATAAAAATAAAAAATAATAATATTACTGAAAAGATGCATACGGTGTGTCCCAAATACCAATCCGACTGGGGCGAATAAAGTCGATATGAGGGTGGTTCCAAATGTTCAATACAAGTTAAAAGTATACAAATATTTTGATTTTTTAAAATTTTTACAGGTCGTCTTTGTTTAGGTTCCAAGTACATTTTCCGAAGTTTTCCAGCCTCCCTGCAATCCAGACCTAGAGATTAGGTCGACTGTTTTAGAGTTTTTTGACTGTATGGATACTAAATAATTATTGACGGACATAGAGATGTTACTCAAAAGATGTAAATAATGTATTGAAGTCAATGAGAGTATGTTGAAAGACACAGTGGCTTTTTATTTTCCTTCTTCATGTAGGTTAGGCCACAAATTTTGGAACCGCCCTCGTATATTGTATCACAGTCATCACAGGCTATTAGGTGATTAGCCCGAAGGGGCTAAAGTAAAACCCTGAAGCTGGTGATGGTAAATCTTGCTGAAACTAACTCTCAACTAATGGATAAAGATGATCAGGTGTTCACGTTAGTGTTGTAGTTATTTATATAAAAAAATATTTTGATCAAATTTTTCAAGATCGAAAAGCCCTTAACAACAACCATAACATATCAAACATTTCCGACTCTACAACAAACCGCTAAAAAGATAAAAATCATTTTTAAAAAACACAATATTAGCCCCCAAAATTTTCAAAATCGAAAAGCCCTTAACATACCCATAACATATCAAAACAGCAAATTTCCTTCATGTCCTAAATATGTATACCAAATTTCGTCAAAATCGGATGAAAATTGTGGCTTGTATCGCGTAACAAACATACATACAAGTTCATTTCGGGATGTCAAAAGTGAAGTTCATTGACGTTCACAACGAGATTTTTTTTGTACAATTCATTTTCTCAGTAGATTTATTTTATATGAAAGGCAATATAAATCAATTATATATCCAAGCAAGAAGAGGAAAAAATATTTTACCAGTATAGCAACACACAGAACCAATCTGACTCAGATTTGTCAAAATACTTTTAGAAAGTGCTGCCATTTTAATTTTTGAGGGAAAGGTTTTTCAATTTCATAGTTCGACTTAATTACTTGAGAGAGTTGAAGTTAATGCAACGCCAAGTCGAAATTTGGGGATCGGTGGACGATTTTTTTTTCTTCTAATAGTAAATAGGCCAATTTTGTATTCTAATAGTAAATAGGCCAACAGGGCACCACTCAACCTGTCTGACCATTCGTCTATCTGAATTGTTATTAGAGAATACATTTTGTCCATAGAAAATCTATTCTTTATCTACACTTGTGTAATGCAAAGCCCAGTTGACGTAACCCCACAAAGGGATACCTGGAAATTGAAATTCAGATTCCTCTTGAAATTGAAATTCAGGTATACGAAACGAGAAATGAAACACTGATATGTTTCGTAAATATACAACATTGGACATTTGGTTAAAAAAATACAATAAATTCAAAATGGTTGAAAATAAAGGGGCCACCAGGGTTGCTGGTTCACCACAGAAGACAACACACAAGCGGCGTACTTAGGTATTTGCTTTTCTCTTTCATTTTTTAAAACAAGTTACAAATTTTTAAGCCTCTTAGGGTTTTCAGTAAAATAATTTAATTACACAAAATACCGAGTGGCAATAGAAAAAAGGCATAATAAACATGAAATGGATGTTTTTCAAAAATAGAGAAGCCATTTTATTTGGCATCAATTGATTACCCATATTTGGGCTTGTTGAAATCACTCTATGTTCATTAGTAAAATAGGGTTACCCCAAATAACAAAAACCTGGAATTGTCATGGAAACGGGGATCTCTACAAGGAATAGGATAAGGATCTCTACAAGGATACTTTCCTTATCCTTAAATAAAAGGGATATTATTATAATGGGCTGTTTTTCTGTTCCTAGTATATATAGCTCCTAACGGTACGAGCTATATAGATTCTGGCCCAATCTCGAGTTTCAGCAACCAAATATTTCAATAACGGTAAGTGCTAGAGACTTCAAATTTGGCATGTATTTCACTTTCATGCCAAGGATGAACTTCGATTTCAACCAAAAAACTTTAATTGAGCCTCCTATCGTTGCCGTTTTTCCGCTTTTTAACGAATTCCGCTAAAAGGGAACGGTAAGTGCTAAGAGCTATATAGATTAGAATTGATTGCCTATTCATATCAATTTTATGCATAGATTAAAATGCGACATAAAAAATTTCAGCCCATTACAATACATTTTTTGATAGATAAGGAAAGTTGTGGGATGTTCTCACAAGATTTTTTTTTTGTTATGTGTAGGTTGGAATATAATTTTTTGTGAACTTACACAGACAATTGTAAGGGAGGGAGGTATAATAAATGGGAGGAAATAAATTAAATACAATATGAGATAAACATTTTCAATGTGCTCAAGGTAACCGAAAGTCTCACATCTATTTAAAAACTCCTAAATAAACCAACAATAAATCAATATTGCTCCAGAATATTAATGCTAAATTAAATTGAAATGAAAAATTCGTTTCTATAATCGTCCCGGAATATCACTTTTCAGAGACCTGGAAATATCATGGAATTTAGAAAAGTTAGAGCTTAGTTAATTAATTTATACTCGAAAATAGTTAATATCAAATTTAGGGTCAAGTGGATTCCGAATATTTTGGGATGCCACCCATAATAATAATTAGGGATTTAATTAATTTGTACTCGAGAATATAGATAGGTACTGTAAGATAAAACAAAAGGCAAGAGAGAAAAAAATAGACATTTCCCATTCTCTTCCTATCCCATGACATCCTTCTCCGACTTTCCTCATTCCAATAAGTTCCCTCTCCCTGTCGAGTGGAAACCACTCTACAATTTGTTAGGATTATAGATAGATTCTCTTTGCAATGTCCTCAATAATGTCGCTTCTCATACATATTTAATTATCTGATACAGCAACCCTGACTATTCCAGAAGACAAGAACGAGAAAAGTTAAAAAAAAAAAAAATACATCTGGATACCCCACCGTCACTCGACACAAAAAAAAACTTGTAAAGTAACAAAGGACGCGAAAAATGTTGAATTTCAATAGTTAGTATTTACTTTTTAATCAAACAAACCGCATAAAAAATAAAACGATTTTTTTCAACTCAGCCTTCATTAATTTTTCTGGTTTTTTGTGTACAGGATTGACTGAAAGTGACATTTCATATTCATTAATTTACATTTTAAACACAATAAAAAACATATCTTAATCGAACTAACTCTCCTTTTCCCCAGAGTACTCACTACGCCTGACGTTGAACCTAAGTGAAGAAAATTGGTTTCTTCAACATGGTAAGGTCCTTCGGCTTTAGTAATAAATTTCCAATTAGCGGAAAACGTTTTGCAAAACAAAAGCAAGAACAAAACGTTTGAAACACTGAACCTCTTAATTTAAATTTTATCTTTTTTCAAGTGGAATATTTTCTTTTAAGTTGAATATTTTCTTTTAAGTTGAATATTTTTTTTAAGTTGAATCTTTTCTTTTAAGTTGAATATTTTCTTATAAATTAAATATTTTCTTTTAAGTGTGAATTTATTAGACACATCTTGTAAAAGAAACCGATGGGAAACCAACTTAAAGGAAAACGTGCCATAGACGCTGGCAGCGCACATCTTATTATCTTAATACGAGTACTAAAGATGAAAAATCGACCCCCCCCCCAATGAAAGTCCTGGAAGCATCACTGTAAACATTAGATATTGATAGTGTAATTTAAAATTCCCTCTGAATTCCAACTTTCTCAGTTTGCCACTACAATAGTCAACTCAACATTACATTCTCACCCGTACATTACTCCACCCCGTATATTCGACTTTCCCCAACGCGTTATTTACTTTACATTAAATTTTAAAAAATCCAAATTATTTTTTTTAACCATGAAAAATAATTTAAAAATAAATATAAGTGGAATCAATGGAAAACATTGATTCGTAAATGCACGCAAAAAGTGTTGTTTTCTCGTGATGAAAACTGAGTATCTGTTGTTGATTGCAGCGAAATAGACGGGGGGAGACTATACTTTAGTTAACCTAGTACTTAATAAAAATATAAGGTTTTTGAAAAAATCAATTGTTATTTTTTTTCAGTATCTACCAAACGTATCCATAAAATCGCTAAAACATTTTTGACCGTCTATAAATAAGTTGTTGTTGTTTGTTAAAGATTAGAAAATTGTATACCTATTTATGGAGCTAATAATATTTTTTACTGAAAATCAGAGGACGCTAACTGGTTTCACTCTTTAATTATTTTATGAGTAAATCTCAAAGGTCCCATCATTAGTGTAGAATGGGGTGAATAGAACCAGAGGAGTAAAAAAAATATTATTCGTTTGTATGGGTGTGTATTGGTTTATTATTTTCAATAATTAACCATTGCAATCGTCACGAAAAATAATCACCCGCCCTTAAAATTTGATATTTTACATTTCAGGGTGCGCAAAATCCAAATATGGCATAGAAAAAATCCGTTTGTCCGTCGTACGCCGTGATGGGCACACTTGGCGTTGACTGATTTGGATCAAATTTGGTGTGTAGCTTTCGTTTGGAGTCTAATTGTGACCCGAAATTTTAGGCGCAATCGAACATACCGCTGGCTTTTTAGCAGTTTTCATTAATCCTGTATAAACGAGTCAAATTTTGTGTCTACTTATGCCCACAACTTTGGTGGGGGATATTTTTTTAGCCAGTACAATAATAAACCCATGAGTCACATTGGCAGAGTTTTTTTTTAGTGACTGTAGAATCTGAGCAACGTAGATAAGCAGAGCATATTTATTAGTCGACTTAGAACATTCGCGAAATGTGAAACTCATTTGGCCGTAAGCAAAGAGCTTTCATACAAACTAGGCTTTTAACAATTTAAAATTTGATGCCTTTTAAGATTTTAAAGTTCAAAAAGGTTTTTCCTTTCTAAAGAAAATACAAACTTTTCGACAAGCACGCCGGAAATTATCGACAATAAAAGCCACTTGAAGAACTTGGGAACTAAAAAGTTACATTATCGTCATTGAGGAGGTACAATAACTCATTAGCAAAGGAAATACAATAGCGTCTCAACAGTAAAGGCTATCCCCGAACTGAAAATGAGGATAAATCACAACAGATGAGTGCGGATAAGGTCAGTGATGGACTTTAATTATGAAAATGAGGATATATCACGACAGATGAGTGCGGATAAGGTCAGTGATGGACTTTAATTATGAAAATGAGGATATATCACGACAGATGAGTGCGGATAAGGTCAGTGATGGACTTTAATAATTATGTTCCCTATTTTTCGAAAAGAAAATGTTCAAAAACGAATTGCAAAATAACCCACACCTTTTTCAATGCCCTTCACACGGAACCCAACAAGCGACGATGTTTGGCTCAATTCGTTAAATATGGTCCACTAGCTGTTTCGCCCGTGCTTCGCTACGATTCTTATATTGCAATTTTTGTTTTTCAAGGACAATGGCAATTCGGGGGGGGAAAAAAGTTCCAAAGAGATAAAATAAAATTTATTTTAAAATATTACTGAATTAGGTACACGTTCTTTTAAACAAAAAAAAACCTTATTTCGCCTTTATAAGCTGTAAACCTTATAGAAAACAAGATTAGAATGCGATCATAATATTGACTTTACGACTTAAAAGAAAAACGGAAGTATTTTAGATTGAGAAAGTATTTGCACTTTGTCGCTTCTAGAGAGGAATTCATCTCAATCAGCGACTTTCTCAAACATCACGTTTACGGTTGATCTAATCTTCCTTTGCAAACTACCGCTACTCTCCCAACAATTTTTTTAATAATATTAATTGCATTGAATCTTCTTTAAGGAGTTGTAATATTTAGAACTAGAAGTTTTCCCGTGCTTCGCTACGGTTATCAAATTAAAAAAGAAAACCGGTAATTAGTAAGTAACTANGCTTCGCTACGGTTACCAAATTAAAAAAAAAAATCGAGATTCCGACATCTCAAGGTTGAATTTTCGGTGGAACTATCCCCCAGAGTAATATTTTACTCAAAGATATTACTCTTGAGTACTGTGGAACATCTTCATATTACAGTGATTATAAATAATTAATAATAACAATTAAATTTCAGCTTTCTCCCTCATCTCTATGTGGTAATTCTCAATTATGGATTTTAGGGTGAACCGACCCCTAGGAAGAGCACGGATCCTATTTAGAAAATTCACTATTTTATTCAAAAATATTACTTTTTATACTGTTGAACACATTTGCTTCGAATTTTCGCTTTCTTGTTCATACCGTAGTTTTAGTTCTCAATTTAATTTCGATGGTGAAAACCGGTAATTAGTAAGAAACTAGGCCATGAATCGGTAAAACTATGGAAAATTTCAATTTTTATATTTTTTATTGATGTCTTAAATACTGTTTTGTGGGAGTCCATTCCCGGTCATTTTTCGTTAGCTCCTTTCGTTTGCCCATAAAAAAATTGACAAAAAAACCGCAACTATGGAAAGTTTTCCTTTCTTATTGCGTACCTTTATACTAATAGAAAACTCTGTGCCAAATTTCAAGTCTCTTCCTTTAGTCATCGTGGAGCTACGTTGATTTTGTGTCAGTCGGGCAGTATACCAACTGGGCTTTGCGTTTTATAAATATACTTCACATTACTCATCAAAGTATCAATGAATAGTTAATATTAATATTTCTTAACTTTTAATTCAAATGGATTTATTTGTATTTAAATTGCTATGCTTTCGGATTTAGGGAGTAATTTCAATGTGGTAATGTAATACCTATGTATGTAATTCGTAATAGTTTTTAAACTTCCAAAAAACAACATCTTCAATCAAATGAAGATATAATAGATCTCCACAAAACAAAAATAATTATAATCCCCAAAAAGTTTTACAAAAAACATTTTTCTCACTCCACAAGAAAAAATGAAAAACCTACTCAAGCAAGAAAGAAAACAAACCCCGACTCTGCAAACAGAAAATAAATAATAATAAAATGACTGTTTGCTTTTCCAACTCATTTCTTGATTGCTTTTCATATTATCCATTTCTCTTTCTCGTATCCTTTTAATACTTTCACTTCATCTCTCTCACTGGCTAGAGTCACTAAAGTTGCTTCCACGCTGCCACAGCCAAGGAAACTTTGTATCCTTGCAGGAATTGTTTAAAGTTTACCCCTTAAAAAAGAAAATTACCACTCGCATTTGTGTTTTACCAAATATCAAGAAACAAATTTGTTACCCTGTCTGTCAGAAGTAAATTGCTTCTATTAGGTGTTTTACTGCCGTTCACCCGATTTCGATTGAATGTATGAGTAGACAACCGGTTCCAAATAATTTTGCATTGCATTTACTACAATGCATGCCTCCATCTTCGGATTCGGAAATGTGTTTCTCTTCGCACACCTAATATGTACTGTTTGAAACAGTTGAGAGTATTAGGAGGGGACTAGTGTTGGGGAAATAGTGAGGAAGCTATACTGACTTACTTCGCAGACTTTTTCAGATTCCTCTAAAGTTCTCCTTTCCTCCGAATTCTGTCACACAAAAATTATTATTTTTTGCTTCTCATACTCCGGCATCCCCTTTTTTCGGTTTCAGCAAAACTTTTCTTCATATAGGCCCAAATAAAAACTGAGATCGTCTAGACTCATCCATAAAAAACATTATACATTATTTTATGTCTAACAGTATTTCTTGAAAAACAAAAGTTTTAACCTTTTCGTATAAAAACACCTTCACCAAACCAAAACCAAAGCAATAAAAAAAGTATCTCCACCCCAAAATAGGGGAGCGGATTTGTTTCAAAATTTTACCTTTAACAAGGAATGTGGATAAGGTCCTGGTAATTCTTCTTCCATTATTGTAGGATAAATTGGACTATTAAACACTGGCGGCATGTCATTTACATCATTGATATGGATCACTACGGTGGTTTTGTTTTCATTTAGACTATCAGAAGCCACCAAAGTCAACTCGTACTATTAGAACATGCAACAACAAATGTGCCAAACCATGCGGGTTAACAAAATTGACAACAATAAAGGGGCAAAATAAAGGGGAGGAAAACAAAATAGACATAACATAAAGAATGATAATGGGGAACTTAGTAGATGATAAACAGAAATAAAGAACAAATAAGTGAATGAACAAAAGTAGTGAAGCAAATAAAGAAATAAATTAACAAATATGTTACAGCTATTTGGCGCACGAGGGTGGACAATAAAAACAAATAAATATTAGTATATGAAATAAAGAAAATTAAAATAATTCGTAAGGAACAGTAAAATAAGTGAAATGAAAATAAATAATTGAACTAGAAAAACGTGATATCGTCGCTGCGCGTTTTGGCACTCGAACGAGGGCAATCATAACGAAAAATGAAATCTTGTAATATACAGTGTCTCTTCGTTCTCAGTGGTAGAGATTTTCAGACTAGCTATAATTTCACTCAAAGAAAAACCTAACTAGGAAGCCCTAATTAGATTACAGTGGACCCTTTTTGATAATTTTTTACAGCGTCAATACAAAGATATTATGATTTTTACTTAAAATATTGTACAAAAGATAAAAGTTAAATCAGATCAAAATGTGTTGACGGCCATTGGAGAATAGTCCGGAACTGTTTTTTCATGTCCAAAACTTGAAAGAAAAGGCTGCCACAAGTAATAATAATATAACTGGAATAACTCTGCTACTTTGATTGAACTTAGATTTTTTGTAAAAGATTTTATGAAAAGGTCATAAGAAATTTAGTAGTAAAACTGATGTAAAAAATGGTGTTATCATATTGTTAAAGAGTCCCAAAGTCTAATTGGTATTTTTTCCTTAGTGTGAACCCTATTTAAGTCTCCTTAATGTAATTAATTGCACATTGACAATTATATTCCCTTCATAATTTCCTATTCAAAATTTTCAAGGTTTGTCGAAATTGTAAATAGCGGCAAATAAGTGACTATGAATCTTGAACTATCAACTAACTTCGAAAATTTTGTGAGCCCTAATAAAAAGCCCATGAAAGAGTAATTCCTATGAACCATTGAGAAAGTTGAAATAATGAATAAAATATTAGTGAAGCAACAAGGTATATTGATTACAACTAATTCAAATAACAACGCTACGTGAGTGGGAACTTAATACGACAAATTTGTAAACAAAGGTTTTGACGTTCGAACAGGGGTAGGTACAATCAAAATAAATAAATTAGTGGGGAAGTAAATAATAAACAAAAACAAATCAATGTGCATGGAATAAAATTAGTGAAGCAGAAAGAAATGAAAATATTGAACATGGAACAAAAATCAAGAGTCAGTCAGTAGGTATCTTGTAGCCCATAGTCAAGTAGTATTTAACATTCAGACGAGGGTGACAGTATAAATACTGCAAGGGTCAGTTAGTAGGTATATTTTGTATCCGACACTCAAACGTGGGTGACAGTAGAGTTCGTCTGTTACTTAGGAGTCATATATGAAAAGCAGAAGAAATCTAGAAATAATGAATCTCCTTAAAAAACTCAGCATAATGTATAGGATTTTCTCCCCTTCTAACTCTGGGGAAAATAAAAATCATGTTCCGTTGAATGAAGAAAACTGTATCTTCCAATTATGTCTCGTAGGTAAAAGACGTGTTTGAACGCTCAATTACTGCCGGGACACAATATGACCCAAGGAGTCACGAGCTAATTCTTATAAGTTTATTTTTTGGAGTTCAGACATTTAAAGGTCAACATTTGATTTTAGTACGGAACCATTTACATGTTTTAGGAAAGACACGATTCATATAGTACATATTTAACATTATGTTTAAAATTATGTTCTAGTGAAATGTAGACCTCACCCAATTTCGACGGCGAAGAGAGAGAGAGGGATGGAGAATAAGTCATAAGTTAATCTGAAGCTGTATGCACTTACGTATTTGTTAGGTACCCCTTAAATAAAAAAAAATATGCAATATTTTTTTACACAGGAAAAATATACGAGTAAAGAGCTGCCATTTGGCCCTGTGTAGCCCAAAAACGATAGAGCGACTTGAAAAGAATAGTTCCAAGGCACCCAAGTTCATGCCAGTCGTAAAAGGAGACTAAGGGCAGGGTCAGAAACGATGTCTATTCCATTACCTATGCGGAAAGCTAGGAGAAGCTACTGCATTATCCATAAGAAATCTTTAGTATCGACAACTCATGGCGAGTTGTTGCAAACCAGTCCCACGGCTGTTAACCTATGATGGTGATTGGATGGCTATACTAATCGGAGAAAACGTTCGAGAGAAAGCCCCTAGTTTTAAAACTAGACCTCGCGATCTGTCAACAAAATTACGTGTAGGAAGTAGGAATAGAAAAATTATCTCTCAACAGTCTCAAAATTAGCATTCTGATTCATTATTAGCCGCATACTTATATACTCGTATCTTATCGCATAGCACTTAATGTTCGCATATATGTGCAAGGAAAAAGAAATACACAGGTTTCCATGGAAGTATGCTAAATGCTCGATCTGCGGACTCCCATAAGAACATGTGTAGTTTTTTTCTTGCTTATAAAAAATGTGTGATATGCTATGAGATAAATAAGTAAGCGGCTGTCTGATAGCACCCTAACTAGTATATCACTGATGAGCTATTAGCAGTAACCTCAACCGGGTGCTGATGAGCAGCTCCAGTAAACATCGGTAACCTGGACCGAGTGCTGATGAGCAGCTCCCGTGAACATCTGGTATNTTTAATTTATTTATAATTTTTTTCCTTCCGCCTTCAATTTTTTTTTGCCTCTCATTTTATCAAGATTGAAAGAAAATCGAATTTATTTCCACAGGGAGGGGATCAGGGGATGCTTTATCTTTCCTACTTTTTAAAAGAAAATGGTACCTACACAAAATAAAAAACACCATGGGCAGATTAAAAAAATCTCGGGCTTGCGTGTATCTTTTATGTACTTTCAATTTTTACGAGCTGATGGGTTTGAATAAGGGACATCTAGGGAAAAGTTATTATACAGATTCTAAATAACAATTTTAAGATACTGTTTAGCTCCCCGAACGTTAGGATGCCCCCAGACAGCCGTATATTTACATATCTTATTAAATATCACACATATGCAGGGAAAACAAATACAAAATATACTCTTTTGGAATCTGCAAGTTGCCATGATCTGGGTACTCTCAGAAGAACATGTGTATTTGTTTTTCCTTGCATGTGTGCTATGTGTTAAAAACACTATACGACTGTCTGCGACCACCCGTAGTCAAGTGCAAGGAGAGTTATTAATTATAGTTAGTTTATTAGTTCCTCTGCAACCAAACCGGAGCGTTCTTCCATCTTCAACCAATTAAATTCTGTACAGACTGGATTTGACACAAACGACATCAATGCACAAATCCTCGCGATAAAATTAATTTTAAAAAACTTGGAAAAACCTTTTAAAATTGCCTTCTGTCGTGGCGGTACGATGAAAGAGTACATGGTTCGGGGTTTCCTCATTATTTAACTCAAAGTAATTATACAGGGTCATTTTAAAGGACATAGTCAAATATC
>CM022877.1:30065195-30112222 GCA_012654025.1 Pachypsylla venusta
TACATACATCGAAGACTGAAAAATAGGAGTTCAGAATATAAGATATATATACAGGGTGTCCATAAAGTCTCACCCCCATCTTGAGAATGGCTGAAAATATGAGAAAACGCAAAAACACGTATCCCTTAGATTTTAGGAGGATTAATTTGAGACTNATTCAATTGATATAGTACACAATTGTACCTATTGTATATGTTTATGATTTTAAATGTTACACCCTGTCGACAGAATATTCAATTGATATAGTACACAATTGTACCTATTGTATATGTTTATGATTTTAAATGTTACACCCTGTCGACAGAATATTCAATTGATATAGTACACAATTGTACCTATTGTATATGTTTATGATTTTAAATGTTACACCCTGTCGACAGAATATTCAATTGATATAGTACACAATTGTACCTATTGTATATGTTTATGATTTTAAATGTTACACCCTGTCGACAGAATATTCAATTGATATAGTACACAATTGTACCTATTGTATATGTTTATGATTTTAAATGTTACACCCTGTCGACAGAATATTCAATTGATATAGTACACAATTGTACCTATTGTATATGTTTATGATTTTAAATGTTACACCCTGTCGACAGAATATTCAATTGATATAGTACACAATTGTACCTATTGTATATGTTTATGATTTTAAATGTTACACCCTGTCGACAGAATATTCAATTGATATAGTACACAATTGTACCTATTGTATATGTTTATGATTTTAAATGTTACACCCTGTCGACAGAATATTCAATTGATATAGTACACAATTGTACCTATTGTATATGTTTATGATTTTAAATGTTACACCCTGTCGACAGAATATTCAATTGATATAGTACACAATTGTACCTATTGTATATGTTTATGATTTTAAATGTTACACCCTGTCGACAGAATATTCAATTGATATAGTACACAATTGTACCTATTGTATATGTTTATGATTTTAAATGTTACACCCTGTCGACAGAATATTCAATTGATATAGTACACAATTGTACCTATTGTATATGTTTATGATTTTAAATGTTACACCCTGTCGACAGAATATTCAATTGATATAGTACACAATTGTACCTATTGTATATGTTTATGATTTTAAATGTTACACCCTGTCGACAGAATATTCAATTGATATAGTACACAATTGTACCTATTGTATATGTTTATGATTTTAAATGTTACACCCTGTCGACAGAATATTCAATTGATATAGTACACAATTGTACCTATTGTATATGTTTATGATTTTAAATGTTACACCCTGTCGACAGAATATTCAATTGATATAGTACACAATTGTACCTATTGTATATATTTATGATTTTCAACAAGAAAATAAAATGAACTTTTGACGCATTGCATTATATCGAGTAGTATTTGATCAGTTGCATTAAATGCAATGTTTGTAGAAAAAGTGCACTCAATATTTTAGTCTTATTTATTTTGTATAGAAATTTCTTTTATATTTCAAATTGAATTGTTGGATCTTGATTGGAAAAATGAGCGGAGGGGAAATTGTGTTCTTTCAGGAATAGAATTTGATTCATTGCTTACATTTTGATTGGTTTGAGTACGGATAGCCAGAATTCTGACACTTCTCCCAAACAGAATTGATAATGCTCGAATGACATGAACTAAATTAAGAAGGTTTATAATTGAAAATAATAAACCAATAACTCTAAAAATTTTTGTTGTTATAGAAGTAGCGGTGCTTCTCCGGAAAATTTATAGATTCATGTTTTTTAAATTGGTAGGAACAATTTGATTAGAGATTTTGATTTGAAACTTAGATGGTATGCGTGCCAGGTCGCCTCGGTACAACCAGCCATCGTCATCTCACTTTGTGTTCTATGTTAAACGGATGAACTGTAACGTAACAATTCGGTGCGAACGACTAAATTGTAAAAAAAACAAAAAAATCAAATTCTAAATCTAAAAACATAATTTGAAAATTATTATTGAAAGGTCATTTGTAAGTCTCCAATTATAGAAGAAAACAACAAGAATCAAATAAAAAAAACCGGTTTTATCTTTAGCCGAACATGGCCAGCAGAAAATATCGGTTAAAACGTTTAAACCAAAAAAGCTCCAAAATTTCCGCACGAATAGAATACTTTTCTACTCATGCGAATGTGTATTATGCGCTATTAGCATGAAAGAGAAAGTAAAAATCTCATCAGCAAAATGTTTGGGTACGAACAAAGAACATTAGAGAGATTATTGTTTTTGTTGTTGCTGCCACAGCAAGATGGATTTCTTGTATCATAAAGCAAAAACTTTATCTTAACTCTTATTCCGTGGGGGAGGGGGGTTCAATTCATCTAATAAACACATCACCGACCATAGAATAAAAGATGATGATAGTACGTAATGATAATGATATGTTCCTAGCAGATTCTCTTAAGTACACTGCTAATTTCACTTCAGTATGAAATTTTCAGTATTAATCTTTTACTGTAACCGACGGGCCGTTTTGAAAACGATAATTTAGGTTTGACCATGTTTGTGTTTTTCTATTAGCTCATCATCATCATGGGTTAAAAAGCAGTGCTGGCTGTTTGACAACAGCTCGCCATGAGTTGTTACGGACAATGCAGTAGCTTCTCCTTGATTTCTGCATTGCTTAATTGAAAAAATATCGTTTCCGACTCTATCTTTAGTCGTCTTTTACGACCGGCAGGGACTTGGGTGCCTTAGAAGTATTCTTTTTAAGTCCACCGATTCACAGGGGACTGGGGACATTCAATAAGCTCATAGAATTAGCTGTTTAGTTTCCATGTATACAGCAGTGCAAAGTTATTAAATTTAGGGGGAAAAATTACGTAAGTGCATACGGCTTCACATTATCTTATGATGTTTATAAATTTACTCTCCTTTATAGTAGTCAAAATTGAATGAGGTCTACATTTCACTGAATTACTATAGTACATAATATAGGGGTATACCTAATGGTTTTTATATGTACTATAGGGTGCCTCGAAAGTATTCTTTGTAAGTGCCCATATATACAGGGGACAATTAGCTACATATTTTAATTGAACGAAGCACGATGTCTAGTTTAAACTCATCGTGTGTTTGTTTCAGGATCACTCTTGAATTCCTCGTAGGTTTTGGAACTTCATGTTGACTTCTATTTTAAACTAATTACTTTCTCAAAGAAAGAAAACCTTTATAACAACTTGGTAGAACTATCAAATGCAACCAATGAAAAGGATTAAAAAACACTACAATTTTAATATATTATTCGGTACGCGTATTTCGGATTTTACTCTATTATCAGAATGACCATTAGATTTTAAGGGCTAACTTATATATAAAAAGAAGAAGAAAATTTACANAGAATGACCATTATCTTTTAAGGACTAACTTATATATAAAAAGAAGAAGAAAATTTACATAGATAAAGAATAGGATTATTATACCTAAAATAATAGGTCTTTAATGATGATTTTTTTTTCTTGCAAATTTAGACCTCTCAAACCCAAGGGATAACCTGCTTCAGATTCTTGAGTTTTCCTTATAATGTTGTATACCACCCAGCACCAAAGACCATATCCCAATAAACATCTTATGTTCATTCTTGATAATAGAGTTAAATCCAAAATACGCCTATTGCATAATATATTAAAACTGTAGAACATAATGTCAAGTGTTTTTTATCATTTTCATTTCTTGTAATTACTTTCTGACTGAAACTTTAGAATGTCTCCAAAATACGGGTAGTTAAAAAATGGTTTGGCTCTGATGGTTTCGTTTTTTGAGTATTTTTCATTATTTGCTGATAACAAGAGCATACCACTACACACATCCTAATCTTGGAATGTTAGTGTACTCTTAGCTTGAGATAGTATTAGTTAGGTACTCTAAAATTATGTTAGTAGGTAAATATGAGAAATTATGTCAGTAAGTAAATATGAGTCACGTATTACGAGTATAAACTAATACGCTAAAAAAAGGTGCTGCTAAATAAATAATTCGAAAAATCTACAAATGACTGTAAGAAACAGATAGAGAATAAAACAATTTGAAAACAAGAGGAGATATGCTAATTCAGTAGCGACATTCAGCTGGGAAATGGGGGGGGGGGAGCAAAGCGAGCGACAGTCTAAACTTGCGAGACGAACACATGCGATATAGAGGAAGTTGTGAAAAGAACAGAGAGTGAAAAATTGGGAATGAGCGTTGAAACAGTTGTTGATTGCACGTGAAAATCAAATTTAGCTGTAATTCTTTAATGGCTCTCAGATAAAGGGGGATACGAACACCCAACATCGTTTCCACCAAGGCAGTTAAAGCATTTTTTCTTAAAATTTTCGATGAAACTCTGTTTGCACTGGGTCATTCAAATGAATGCTTAACGTCTATATCGTCTCTATAACGAGACGGTGTCTCCATCGCTGGAAACTTGAAACCAGCAATCCATATTGACCACAACCAGCAGGATTGAGCTGGGAGAGCTCCAATATGCGTGGTCAGCAAAACCCTGCTGGACGTTGCTCAACTTTAGTTATCTTACGGGAACTGGTGCTGGCTCTCTAAAAATTTATAACTTCAAACGGAGATCCTTTTTTTTTTTTTTTTTTTTTTTTTTTTTTTTTTTTTTTTTTTTTTTNGTCTCTTTAACATCTATTGGTCATTCAAGACGGGGATTTTACCCTCCATTCGCTGCAAACTTGCAAACCAGCTACCTTGATCTCACCCAGCTTGGGTTGGGCCGGAAAAATAGCCAGCAACACGAGGGCGCGAACCCACGTGGATACCCACATGGTACAACCTCGCTGGACGTTGCTTAGATCATTATGCACAAGTGTACATAATCGGACATGTCGAAGGAACACCAGCATTTTCTTCCATCCTGTTATAAAGCAAAAGCTAGCCAATGGTTCAAATTGGATGGGCATAGACAATGACAATGGGGAAATATTTTATTTCAAGATATAGATTAGCTTATTATATGTATAGCTCATTGTAATCAAATATTTGGGTTTTGAGGGTAAATAAAATGTTATTCGCCGAAAGAATATTTTAACTCATTTTAATTTTTCACTCAAAATCTTTTCAAAATGACCCTCCTCTTTTTTTCTAACAGTTCTAAATTCAGGACCTGTAAGACACGTTTCGGCAACGTCCGATCATCCTCTTCAGTAATTTGTGTCCGATATGTTGGTCGTTCAAACACAGGAGGATTGTCATTGACATCTTTGACGTGAATGACGACAGTTGTATAGTTCTCCTTCAAATTGTCGGAAGCTGCTAATTTTAGTTCATACTAAACAAAAAGAAATGAGAAGTCACGAGTGAGAAGAAGAGAGACAAAAATCCGAGGTGAGAATGATGAGAAGGCTGAAAATCGTGTGATAACCTGTGACCGACCCTAATATCTTGACGAATTCTACAAATAATAAAAAAATACAACGGCGATTTAGGAGAATCACTCAAATGATCAGTAATTCTGAAAATAGTGACTGCGGAAGTATTTGAGGAGGTTTGCCTCCGGGCCTAGAGGTCTACCCCTTATCGATAACCTTCCGAAGTAAGAATATCAAAAAACACTTGGTATAACTATAATGTATTTTATAACTGAAAAACATAGTCAAGTGTTTTTCGTTTGAGGAAAGTTTTTAATATTTCAAATTTTCGTCGGATCGACTTTTTCAAATTTAGATAGAAAATTTGAAAAAGTCGATCCGACGAAAATTTAAAATATTTAAAATCTTTCCCCAAAAAAAACCCTAAGACATTCATTTATTATAATAATTATTATTAATTAGTCAAGTGTTTTTGTAATTTATCGATTTTTATGTTCCCACCGAGGAGTCCTGGTGACTGTCGGTTATTGCGGTCCACTGAGCTCACGTAGTAATCACACGATTTACAGTAATAAATACAATAAAAAGATAAATTAAAGGTAAGATATGACTGAAGTTAAGGCTTGAACTATTTGCAAGACAAATGTTTGCTGAAACAAGATACATTGAGATATAAGTGAATGAAATCCGTGTTGAAATTAAAAGATACAAATTTGAGATTAAAGTTTAGACACAAAGAATAAAAAAAATTGACAAAAGCTGAGGCTTGAACTATTTGCAAGACAATTTTTTGCTGAAACTAGATACACCATTGCGATCTGTGCTGAAATTAAAACAGACAAATATGATATTAAAAACATAAAGTATAAAATTCCATTTACGATATTCAAATTGAGCTGCAAAAATGGGCTTATATAAAATATGAACTGACATTGAGTGTATCGAATTCCATTTTAATTTAAGTGAAATATTACAGTCGCTATACACACCATTATTATTAATATCTGCCTAGATTGGGGTTCGAAATCAACATCCTCGGAAAAACGTTAAGGTTATGAACTACGAGTAATATCATGAATGTTGACGAAACATTGTATTTTCCAGGAATCATGATGTTCTTCGAAATTGTATTTTTTGATAGAGGGACTCCTCTTCAACGCAGCAGCAGAACAACTAATATTAAATGTGATTTTCTTTATAGAGATAGATCATGGGCCGGACAGGGTGCTCGCAGACAACTCCATGCTTACTTATCTTATTGAATATCACACATCTTCGCATAAATGCCAGGAAAAACAAAATCCGCAAAAGCGCTTGATCCGCGGTCTCCCGTAAGAGCATGTGTGTGTTATGTGGCTGTCTGGAGCACCCTTAGGCTACTACTGATCCAGTATAATAGATCCCCTCCTGCTGATAGAAATGTGAACTAAATATATCTCCTTTTAGTACAGGAATATTGCTTGTAATCAGGAAGAAAGATTTGGGAGAGAAGGAAAATTTGATGATGAAAATAAAAGAAAATGAAGAAGATATATGTACAGGAAACAGGAAAAGCAAAAAGAGGAAATCAACTTGTACTTAACGGAGGAAAGGAGCGAAAGTGATGGCTTGAGAAGCAAAACAGAGGGAAAATCAACCTTTTAATCCGGCATACAGTACACCCAGGAATGTTACTTATCAAAATTGATATACTGAATCATTTAATATCATTGTGGGTGCAATGATTGATGGGTAAACCTAGAATCTTTTTTTTGTTGTTGCTTAACGTCTCTTTGACATCCATTCGACACGAGGGGTTTATCCTTCATTCGTTGGATACTTACAAACCAGCTACCCATATTGACCTCAGCCAGCCTGAATTGGCCGGGAATTGACAGCATCACGACGGCTCGAACCTACGTGGTCAGTGGTCACCCATTAAGTAAAGGAACTAAATAAGAAACGAAAAAGATGATAGTTCAACTGGAAACGGGCCATCACAAAATAAAAAGCCTTTTCGCGGTACAATTACTTTCATAGTACATATAATGTTGACGGTTTTTTTATATCAGTAGTTTTTTAATTATTGTGAGACGTAGATCTATTTTGGGCTGGGGGAATATTGCTACTCTTGACGTCTTTTTAACATGAAGTGTTTTGGGGGGATTTTAGATACCCTGTATACGAAGGTAAATTTGAAGCAATAAAAAAATGCTACTTAGGGTTTACAATGATATATTAAAGTTACTTTTTGTAAATAAAAATATGAGAGCGGATTTATACTGGAACAACTTTCTAGTTAGTTTTATGTTAAAGTTGGAATTAAAATATTTTACTTGTAAAACTTCGACTTAAATTTTCTACTAAAAAGATAAATGCCGCCCTTTGTAGAAACATAACTCCCGGACTAACTGCAACCTCCTCGGAGACATTTTAGGTCAACTATAATTCAGACCTTACCCATTCATGCTCTTCTCAAGTTTTGGTGTGTGTAGAAACATAACTCCCGGACTAGCTTCATCCCCCTTGGAGACATTTTTGGCCATCTTTAATTCACACTTATCTATCTATACTGCTGTTGATATGCTAAGCGAAGGGCTTTTGACAGTCGTAAATCTTAACAGATCATTTTTCCACGGATACGACCCTCTTATGCTAATACGAGTATAATTAGCTGAAATATTTAACAAAATAAAATGAATTCAACCCAAAACCATGCCGATCTGAAATGGGAGTGTGCAAAGGTGGAGTTGACATCCGGATGATGTGAAAGAAATTCTCAGATTTTGAGATAAACTTCAGACATGTGCTAGGTATCTTGTTGCAGAATGGTATTTTTCAAACATGTCGAGTAAAATTATTATCAGTCAATTATAACAACCAATAGCATACGATATGAGTATATCTTCACATCAAGTGAATTTGAAACATGTTAATTAGACAAGTTCCGTACCCTCCCGAGGACATCATGCGTCCTAATTATTATGTAGGTTTTGACGTAGGTACCCCATCCAATTTAATCAAATTATCCAGAAATTTACGGGGTGTTACAGACAAAATGCGTCCCTTAAAATCTTGTTCGAAAATGTCTTACATAGGAATGNTATGGTTTTGACGTAGGTACCCCATCCAATTTAATCAAATTATCCAGAAATTTACGGGGTGTTACAGACAAAATGCGTCCCTTAAAATCTTGTTCGAAAATGTCTTACATAGGAATGACATACCCCCAAATTGGCTACTTTTCTGTAATTAATTTTATGTAGATTTCGAAATTTCGAAACAGGCAAAAAACCTTAGCTTTCAAGATTTCTTCAACTTTTCTCGTCATTTATTCCCATTTTTAATGGGCATTGAAATCACCTGCGAATAACAATACCTTATTTTTTATAGAATTTTTGCATTTTCCAAAAAAAGTTTGTGAATTTAAAAAAGCCCGGAATAATTTTTACTTCTAAATTAATGGAAATGGCTGAACTTTTAATTTCAAAATACCTGTTGTTATATCATCCGCCTAACATATGTCAATTTGAGGGAGCACCAAAATAAACATAACATCGGACGCTCTGGATTTTACATTTTTTAAATTTATTATAAGCAATGTTTACAAAAAGGAAACAAATTTCTAATTTGATTGAAACTAAACTGAAAATGGCAAGTAAAAAACGAAGGATGGAAAGCTGACAACTGAAAAGAAAAAAAAAGAAGAAAAATCAAAACTTTGGACTTTCCAAAATTAGCTATGCAAACTTGCAACAGAAATTTAATTATTATTTTTTAACAAAAATCTTCTTTTCGTTATACTTTTTTGTTCGTGTAACTTTTCAAATTTAATATAAAAATGAAGATAGTACGGAACGGGTAACCGCTGGTCGTCGGCGTCGTCATCTTTTGGCCCAAAAACAACTATTGTGGTATAATACCTGCTGCAGGAAGAATATCATCAGAATTGATAAATAAGGGGAGATCTTTATACAAGATGCCCAATACAAAAAGCAAATTTGATGCTTTGATGACTTTATGATCATTTGGAAACCACCGATAGATACTCATTTTGAGACAAGAAAACCACTCATAAATAATCATTCAGAGATTCATTATTTACTATTGATAAATAATAAGAAAGCCGTTGATGAATTATTTTTCGGAGACCAGAAAACCACTGACAAAGAATCATTCAGAGACAAGAAAAGCACCGGTAAATAATAAGTACATACATAGTAAGCTAAATAAACGCCTTTAAAAAGACGAAGACATAGCAACGAAACATTAACAGAGAGTTTGATAAAATGAAAAATACAACATCTGTGAGTCAGACAAAGTGGAAAAAGTAAAATTACAAAAAACAGACGAAAAAGAAGAACAGAGTGGAGACAATAAATAGGAGGGGAGAGAGGGGGCGATAAGAACAACCATATACTTACATCATCTTTTAGTAGGTATAAATATTTAAAATCTTCCATTACATGATCGTATCTATCTATTATATGGTGCTGTTGTTCCAGGCTGAATCTTTTAAAAATATTTTTGTGTGTGCTTGTGTAGATACTAAAAAATCGTAATCTACAATACAATAAATGGTACGGAAAACCGTACTAGACNTGATAAAACCTTTTTTAAATGGACATGTACCCTTTCTGCATTTAGCGCTTCAATTGAATTGTGATATTTGTGTATAGCAAAGCTCGGGTTCAATAAATTTAATCAGGATGTAATTCAAATGGGAATATTTGAGTAATTGATCAAATAACAAACAAAGGAAAAATGCAGGAAGTTAGAATAAAAGCTGTGGTACACATAAAAATATTTTACTTATTGAAAATTTCTCTTTTTCAATTTATTTGTTCTAAAAAATCAATGGAAATATTTTGAGGGCATCCATCTACTGAGGCGAAGGAATAATTATTATAAAAAAGAACATTTTTGAGACCCCAGAATAATTTCTAAGTCATAAAACCAAATTTGAAATATACGTTTTGTTATTTTCTTGTTTTGTCTTTTTCTTTCTTTGTTCAAGTGTAGACTGCTTCTTATATCATGTGATAGGCTATAGCAATAACTTCATAATATATTGTTTTTATTCCCCGAATTATAATATAATTCGGCCCGGAAGTACACCATCAAAAGTAAAGTTAAATGTCCAAGTGATATAGACTCAGGAGTTTGTAACCCGTATACTATAGGAAAAAAAGGGTTATACACAAAAGGCAAGAACAAAATGATAAAAACGGAATAAAGAGAGAGAGAGAGAGAGAAAAAAAAGGAGAACAAGGGAAATAGACAATAGAAGAAGGAGAGAGGGAGAGGTTAATTTCCTCCCTACCAGATCGATCATTGTGTATACAAGAACAAATGCCAAAAATCAACAACAAAAAAGTATCCTAAAAGTTACAATCTGGGACACATAAATCAAAGCTGTAAAGAAGAAGGAAAAGAAGAGGCAACATACAACAAGAAGTGCTCATTGAAACCAAGGACAGTATAAAAACACCCACCTAGAGGAAAGAAGAATAGATAGTGGCACCATATATGGAATGGGTGGAATGACCAGTCAAGTGGAAAAAATGTGGAAAAATAATGTTAAGAGATATTGGGCATAGATTGATTTCTATGAAATGATGCGTGCTAACAAAGCAACATTTGACACGGTTTGTGTGTAAACGATTCGTATACGAGTAGTTGCAGCAGATAAGCTGTTTTAACTTTTAAATCCCGACCGAGGTATCAATGGACTATCCGTATAGGTCACAGATTTTGTTATAATGTTTTTAGTATCCTCTTGGACAGATTATTACAAAGGTCAAAATGTTTCAAAGAAGTCAGTTTCAATGTCAAAATGAATCTCGCCTCATCACTAATGAAAGCAATGTGTCACAGTTCCAGTGAGAGGGCACATCAATGTCGTCTGGAGTTCTGGAAGTCTCAGTTCTCTTTCCCGCAACACGAGTATATTCCCTAAAGGTACAAGTATACGTATATTTTGCATTCTCTTATTTTGTTTTCTTTGTCAAGCTAAAAACTTATTTGGTATGCATTTATATTCCGTCCAACAATGGAAAGGTATACTGAGTAAAAAAAAAAAAATGTCGCTGGAAATTCAATTTTATTGAACTTCAGATTGACTCTCGGTAAAAGTATTTCCACATCAGTTGCCTTTATTTTAGTATCAACTAAATGCTAGATCAAAGTCGCTGCAACCATTGGAACCTGATGATTTCATGGTTGCTTTTTTGGGGGGAAAAAGTGTGGTTTCATAAAAATTTCTGCATAGCTAATGAGAGAATACAATTATTTCGTACCCTTATAAACTCACTTGGTTCTTGTATGAGGAAATGTGAAGAAAAAATACCCTAAAATTCTACCCAGACGTATGATAGATTCAGTGTGCATTGGTTATAAAGTAACTTACTTGGGGAAACACACAAAACAAACATTATGCCGTCAAAGCCTTCCACCAATAATTATTAAAAAAATAGTCCTTTGAGTGGAAGGATACCACTAGGCGAGGTTAAAGTCCGAGCCATTTACTGTTAAAGCTCCATTCTCAAATTAATACTGCCTCTCCTGGGGATTGACCAAGCCCTCCTGTTTACCAGACGAGCCCTCAAATAAAATCATTATTTTGCAATATTGTAAAAGACGAAAGGTAGAAATTATACCCTGTATAAAGTCTAATTTATTTTTTCCCTATTAAAAACATTTTTCCCCCTTGTGACTAACAACGTCTATTACAGAATGATTAAGTTTTTTTTTTAAAAAAAAATAGTATAATTTTCCAATAAAATGGTGGCAATTAAGCTGAATATTTATTTGAATTCGATAGCCAATTTATAGGGAAGTGATAAACGGCCAAGTTTTCGTATAAATATTAGGTTGGGGGGATAGCGATAAAAATCAAATTAGAATTAGAAGATGTTAGAAGGGGAGACTTTACAAAGGGGTTTTTCGTGGTCCTTTCCAAATTTTATTCATTGTAAATAATAAAGCAAAATTGTAAGCCCCCAATTATATCCTCTTATTGGCCACTGGCCACCTGCATCCTTTCGAAATACAAATGGAAATATTTCAGCATATAAGTTACCAGCCAGCGTCAATCCTCGTCAGCCACCGCCAATGGTAGTTGAATGCACCAGTTTTAGGCAAAGTAGAGCGAGTTTTCACTTAGGTTCTCGTGCCCTCGTGATTCTGGATATTCCTGGTCCAACTGGGTGACGCCAATTTGGCTAGCCGGTTTGTAAGTTTTCAGCGAATGCCAGCAAATGTCCTCAAAGGAGACGTTATGCTAATTCCTTTATTTTTTCAACGGATTTAACAGTAATTGTAAATAAGAATTAAATACCATAAACCATAGAGGAATGGAACAATGATTGTGCTCCAAACGAACGTATTACCCTGTATGTTGTAACAGAATTGCCACAAATACAAACAACATTGCCATGAAATTTTAATATGTTATTATTTTGTTTCGTTCTCATATTCAATAATACATTTGCACCCAACACCCCAACCAGTACAAAGTGTTACCTTCACTGGGATTAAAAACACTCAACTTTTTTTAAAAAAAGTTAGAAAAGTTTTCTATTTAGGGAACCCGGGAAAGCTCAGGACGAAGAGGGCAGGATGTGAAAATTGAATATTTTATTAAATTAGTTCAGAAACATACACGAAATAGTGCTAAGTTGGTATTCACAAATAACTTTTTAAACGAGGTTTATAGATTGCGATACTGTCTAAGATTGTTTTGGGGTGGGGGTCGGATGTGTTACGTTAAATACTCGTAAATTCTGTGTTTACCATATTACCAGCTAGTATACTCATTGTGGATGTGTTCGCTTTTTTACCCTGTCAAAGTGTGTTTTAGAATTATTTTATACGTTATGTAAGTTGTTTTTCAATTGAATTTGAGTTCGCTATGCTTCAAGTACTTTTTTTTAGTAGTCCCTCCATCCACCCCTAGTGGGCGACTGAAAGGGGGTACCTGCTGGCGTTTGCCTCAATCCCCCACGTAATCCTTAAGTACTTATTAAACACACTTTTTCTCTTCTGTAAAGTCCGTGGTTTTAGTTTTTGACCAATCACAAAATCGCTAATTTTGTGGTTAGGCTGTGAGAACCCTGGCCTCACAGAGATACAGAGAAATAAACTTATGCAGAGCACCCCCAGACTATAAAGAATGGACATTTTTAAAACTGCGATAACTTTAGAACGAACGCTTCAGAGCAGGTGGACAGAACATTGACCGAAAACATTTTGAAGTTTTTTTTTTGGAAAAATCAATTTTCCAATTTTTTTATCTTTTTGACAGCAAAAAAAATATAATAATATAATAGTGGTACGATGCCGACAGTGCTCCAAGACAGACTGAAAACAATAGTTTGGTTCGATTGTAGTAACAACTTAAAAGAACTTTATTTTAATGAAAGGGGGATCTTTTCCCCTTAATTTATGAAACCATTGGATCGAAGTATTTGTTTTTGTTCTTCTCCATTATAGCAGCATTTTATTTTTAAAAGTCGTAAACCAAAATTATTTTATTTCAAAAGCAAAAAGGTTTTTTTTCTCTTTTTTTTAGGTAATCAAAAATCGCCTCTTATCAAAATTTAAAGCTTCCTGGAATAAAATATTAAGAGGGATTATTTCCGGAGAAAGCCCTCAACATCACCATGTACCACTGTCAGATACCATCACGGAGTAAATTTACATCATCGACACTTTCCCATTCATCAATTTTCTTTCACTTGAACAATTTTAAAAATAGAAGTGGAATTTGAAAAAGTTGTGGCCATTAGGAAATGGTAACCAAAGTTTATGAGTGGAAAATGAAATGTAGGTCAATATCAGCATACAGGTACCTATGCATGTAATTAAAATATATTACAAAATATACCGGGTACACAAATAGAATAAAATGGATTTCTGAAACAACAATTGGCATTAGTTGGCATTATCTATTATGGATTCAATAAAACGATTTAAAAAATCATTAACATATTGAATTACTAGAGCCCGGATTATATTCAAAAGAATATTTGTATGAAGATACCGAAATCAAAGCACTGTTTGAAACACAGTAAATAAACACTATTTTATGTATATGTTACGGTCCAAGTAGATAATGCGGTAATTATATACAATGACCGGTTATTATATAAAATTCCCAATTATCTACTTGTACCGTAACATATAGATAATTTCAAAATAAATGTTGATAATGCACATAATATACTATCTCACTGCATGCCACATAGGAATTAACATAGACTTTTCGTGTTCTTGCCTGTACAAATTCCCAGGAGGTAATTTTAAGAAATTGAAAATGTTTTTCTGAGACCGATCGAACAAACGGTTCAATCTCCTATCTTTGAAGCTGTCCTAATATTTCATCACTCTCTTAAATATTCCATCACTGAAGAGCAGGCCAAAAAACAAAAATCCCATGTTGATTCCTAAGGAGCAATTGGTAAGTAAACATTTTTATATATTTACTTTATTTTCATTTATTTAAATATTTCCACATTTCCCGATATTTTAGCATTTTTTGACCACTCTCCTAGCATTTTGTTTAGCATATTGGGGCGATAATCTGGGCTCTAGTTATTACAGAATAATTGTTCATCTTCTTTTTAACAAAAAAACAACAACAAAAAGCGGATTAGGGAAATATAATATACATAACTAGCTGTAGCCCGAATCTTGGTGTCGCAGTATTTTGTTTGATAATATTTGCCACCGTTCGGGCTGTGTAAATTTCTCTTACGTCGTTTTGTTTTCCAGTAGAACTTTTGGTTTTATCTTTTTCATTTTAGAAATTCGTGTTCATCTGAATTTACAAAATTGAAGCATTATCGAATATATTACGTATCAATAAATAAACCCTAATAGTTCGCATTTTGTTTTGAGCATATTTTTGAATGGTTTCACAATTCAGAGGTAAAAGCTTCCACCCAGCCAGTCAGTAGACTTAGTAAATGGCGGGTGAACGTGATTCAAACACGAACATAATAAGGGGTGAGGAAACATTTACCCAATATGTATTTAAGGGCGATAAAACAAGAAATTGAACGAATTCAAAATTAACTTGAAATGCTGGACTGAGATTAGGCGTCGTTTCTTTTTTTGTAACTTGTGTAAGTTTAACTTACGGACCAAATAAAAAATCTACTTATTTTAGGTAATAAAAATCACCTGCAATGTCGAATTGGAGGCGCCAACTATTCCTTCAATTTCAAAATGGAAAAAAAATGGTACAAAATTTTCTTCCCTTAACTAATGATTTATTTTCATTTTATTTATTATAAAATTTATAAATGTTGGGGTAAATTTTTTTTCTGTAACCTTGATCACAATTTATTTCAATACTTTAGGGAAATCCTGTAGATTTTTCACTCAAACTATTTCAAGGATAAAGGTCTATAAGTAGCCTTAAAGAAAAGCTCACAAACTTTTTGTGTTTTCCAAGCTCAAAAGTTTTCTTCTAAGATAGTATATAATATAGTTTCTGTGAGTTAATCTTTTGAAATATTTTCAGAAAAGCTTTCAGGAAGGGACCATAAGAACTTCCTTTTTAAAGCCTGATGCACATCTATTGAGTAACTGATGTCTTGTGACAAGAGAATACACAGCCCACCATATCATCAATGTTAATGGTAATTAGATTTTTTAAAGTTCGTGAGATCATAATGGTACAATTGGAATTGATTATTAACGTAAACTGTACACACCATTGCTGTCATCTAAAAAATAAGTGGTGAAACCTTTATCATTCTTTTTATCAAAAACTGATAACACTAAAACTGTACTTGGTTTTGAATTGGGATACTACGAGTATGTCAAATAAAACCATATTAAGGTAGATAAAATACTATATCTTCACTTGTCGTCAAGTGGAACAAATGTGGTTGTATAAAAACAAAAAATGAGAAAGGTCCTTGCAAAGATTTTTTTTCTTTTAAAAGTACAGTTCAAATTACACGACTTGAGACTGCAAAATTGCAAAACAATAATATATTGTATACGTCCTGCCGTGTAACGATGTGGCCCCTTCTTCTGCTCATCATTTACACATCAGACAATATTCTTTATTCATTCAGTTTACCATAAATAATCTCGCGAGCGAGTATAGCTACTCCCACTCAATTCATTTTATTTTTTCAACAAAACACCAATTTTGTTTATTTCACCTGACTTTTTTAATTTTATGTGAAATTTGAATGTTTATCTGTTTATATTATCCGATCTCATAATTTGTACCCCAGAATTCTATACTTATATCATCTATGAATATTGCGAGACCTATTATTTCTTCTACTTACCCGTTTTCTCGTTTCATAATCCAACGCTCCGGCAACATATATAGCACCCGTCATATTTTTTACAGCAAAAGCTCCTCCTATGTTACCGCTTGTAATCTCGTATCGAATACGCGACGCTGAAACATAAAATAAGAAAGGCAATTAGAATTTTTGCTGACAACCGCAACACAGTATTCAATAAATCAAACATTTTCAGAAGATCTTGCATTCCAGTAAAGATACTAAATTGGGATAGTTAACAAGAGTTTAACCAAAACTTTAGTATAAAGTTTTATTCGTATAAAGGAGGGAACGATACAGTGTTAAAAGCGAACAGCGTTTAATTGTTATAATGATTTTGGTCTGAAAATAGAATATTTGTTTTTTTAAAAAAATATGAAACGGATGCCCTATAAATTGAGGCAAACAGCTAATAAATTTATAAAGGTATGTTTAAAAAATGTCCAAAATTTCTGCACAATTACAATACTTTATCTCCCATAGGAAGAGACAGTAATAAATGTATTTGCTGATGTTGTCTATCAGAAGTCCCTTTTGATGATAGCAAATAATCGACATATCGACAATCGATAATCGACAAGTTAATATTTTTTTGTAGAAACGAGAAATTTTTTAAATGAATAGTAGTTACAGGCCAGGATCATAAAGGCGCAAACCTAATACTTGGTTACGCACCAAGTAAAACCTCGCTGGACGTTGTTTAAATCACTGAAGTAATCTTACGGGAATTAGCGTATTCAACGTGCAAGAGTTGCTGGCCGGCTACATTAAATTTGGAAATGGTTGGAGGTCGATTCCGAAGGTTATTTTGTTGAAATTATAATAAACCAAAATGGGTAAATATTTATTAAGTTTAACCCCTCTGTCCAATACAGGTCAGGGAATTTCACTGTAAGCAAAAAGAATAACTCGTAAGGAAAAATGTTTTGTCATTTTATTACAATATACTAAGCGAGCGAGTGCATCCAATTGTTCACGGACACAACAGCTATTGTTCGTCTCCATTATCCTAATTACCCTAATTGCTATACCATTATGCAAAAATGTTCATGCTAAAATAGTTTTCTTGCATTTTACAAATCTTTACTTTTTTCTTGCATTGAAATTTATGCAAAAATCTAAGCAATTATACTAACGAAATGGAATTCTTTTGGAAATTGAAAATTGAGTTAAAATTAAATTAAGAACAAATCAAAATGTCATAAACATTCGGAAGTAATTCAATTAAATGAAAGAAAAATGCCGGGATCGTTCCTCAAATGATCCTGGAGTGAATGATCACTAGAGTCATGACCATTAGGAAGTAATTCAATTAAATGAAAGAAAAATTCCGGGATTGTTCCTCAAATGATCCTGGAGTGAATGATCACTAGAGTCATGACCATTAGGAAGTAATTCAATTAAATGAAAGAAAAATGCCGGGATCGTTCCTCAAATGATCCTGGAGTGAATCAACACTGGAGTCATAACCATTAGGAAGTAATTCAATTAAATGAAAGAAAAATGCCAGGAAATGATCCTGGAGTGAATCAACACTAAAGTCATAACCATTAGCAAGTAATTCAATTAAATGAAAGAAAAATGCCAGGATCGAGCCTCAAATGATCCCGGAGTGAATCAACACTGGAGCCTAGACAATTTGCTAGAATGAATACAATAATAAAGTTAACAAATCCAATATGTGGAAGAATAAATAATTTATTTGTGGTACACTCCCATGAGAGTTTCACATCACAGCGTTAAGGGGATTAAACTGCTATAAGTAAACAAAATATGTCATTTCAGCTTAGAACACACGGAACCACTTATTATCAGCTTTGCATTGGCTATTGAATTGTCCCTACGAGGTTGAGTGCACCTCGTAACACATCCAAAGACAGGAACGATACATATTTGTAAACCTGAAATTCCAGTGTAATGTAATGACTAGACTACGGGGGCTTTTTTAAAAAAATCTAGTATAACTAGTTCTTGTAACTTGGGGTTCACAATATAACTAGTTCTTGTAACTTGGGGTTCACAATATATCTAGTTCTTGTAACTTGGGTTTCACAATATAAGTAGTTCTGGTAACTCGGGTTTTACAAAATAACTAGGTCTTGTAACTTGGGTTTCGCAAAATAACACTTCAGATTCATAGTGAAATTTTATCAGTCACCTCATCAAAAAATTACAACTAAGCTCCGTTTCTATACTTAATTTCTTGGTATCAGTTTTATATTGGAGGGTTTCATTAGATTTGTGCTCATATCATTGAGGCCTAACCTAACCCAACTAAAGAGGATAAAAGTGTTTCACTTATATGAAAGATATAGATATAAGGGATTTTTAATAAATTTAAAAATCCCTTAATAGTTCGTGAAACAGAGCTCTGGTTTTTGCTTCGGATGACTAATAAAATGCGTTTGTTTATACCTTTCTTTACATAGAAGATTTATAAGTATAGATAATTGAAGATAACATTCTTTCCAGAAAGAAACAAAAGATATTTTTTCTTTCGAAATTTCTGCTTTCTATGAATTTAACGACAATGCATTTCTATAATAATGCACTCCTATATAATAAATGCACTTTTTATACTTTCTTTCAAAACGGAAATTAGCTTTTTGTTAAAGAGTATTTTATTGATAGATATTGTCTGACGAATCTTCTTTCAATTCGCTTGTCTCCTCGATTTCTTCACAATTTAAAATTTAATCAGTTTTCTATATTCTATACTAGCTGTGTTCACCAGAGTATTATTGGACAAAGAAGATTGGAAGGGATTAAGGGTTCGCGTTGTCCACCCTACCCATCAAAGTATATTTTTAATATGGACCCTTTGAAATGGACTTATTTAGATATATTTTTTGCGAAATATTGTTTTTTCAATGTACTTTTTCAAATACATATATATGTATGTACAATCCTTATGGGCCTTCCTGTACAAAACTATATATTTTTTTAATCTCGTATTTATGCTCAGACATCAGTTGGTATACTGACTGACGTACTAATTGACTGACTGACTCATAAAAAATAATCAACGTAACAAGATAATATGCTCAAAGTTAGGTGGGAAGATCATATAGCAAATAGTGAAATCTTAAGAATGATTGGTAAAGCTAATAGCTTTGATCTTTTTAATACAATCGATAAAAGAAAATCATGGGCCATGTTATGGGAGGTTCAAGTGGGGTGGGCCGCTTTTGATGGATGCCATAGACAACAATGTGGAACAACAAGATTGTGGCTGTCAGATATTAAATCCATTGCTGAAGATAGAAATAAATACAGAGCAGCAGTTTATGACAGTTTGACAAACCTAGCAACCATCGACAACGATGATGCTACAGGATGGATGCCATAACACGATGATGGCAATCCAGTTACGAAATCCAAAAGGAAAATTATATTAATTTATAAGAAAATAATTTTCGATTTGAAGAACACCGCGATTACATCATGTTTTATGGACACAATGTATACATGTCCTTGTAACTTCTTAATCAAATAATACTTTTTGAAGTAACTTGGGCTGGATTTTAATGAAATTTTTATTAAGCTCTCTCAATTTGAGGGGTGAAATGATTTCTCAAAGGTATTTATTACATGAGAGAGGCAGGTATCAATAAATTATTCTTCCAAACTGTAAATGGGTACAGGGCACATTAATATGCATAGCAACATAAATATTATTTAATTATTTTTCAACTCCCAACCCCGCAACTCCCAAAATAAGCTCTCAAAGGGAAGTGGAAGTTTGCTAAAATAAGCTCTCAAGGGGAAATTAATTTTTTAACACGAATTACAACTTTCATAAGTTATGAAATCACAAAAATCGGTTATTTCACTAAAATTTCATATATTGTGTTCGCAATATTGTTCCACAAAAAAACTTTTAACCAGTTCCCATGGCTCAGTGTTCACTGCACTAGTCTTGCACTGGGGAGACCCGAGTTCGAATCCTGGCAGGGGTAATAATTTGTCACTGTGGTTTTGATGTTTCGGAGCCCACTCAGCCTCGTGTGGACAATCAGTAGCTATGAAGATAACGTGCATGGCGCCCCGGTGCCTGCATTGTAGGTAAAGTAGAAAGATTCGAAGTAATAGGATATTTATTGATATTGAAAAAACTCGCTGCGAATATGACACATGGGTTTATTATTTTTCTGGCAAAAAAAATAACCCCACCCCAAAAATGAGGGGGGTGACCCCCCGTCGTGATGATTCCAAATCTGGGGCGTAATTAGACCCTAAATTTGACATACCTACTAAATTTGAAGTCTCTGGCTCT
The DNA here is from genome assembly GCA_012654025.1 of Pachypsylla venusta. NCBI lineage: Eukaryota > Metazoa > Arthropoda > Insecta > Hemiptera > Aphalaridae > Pachypsylla > Pachypsylla venusta. The sequence goes on from CM022877.1 coordinate 30,086,093, forward strand.
TACCATTCTCTTTTTAGACAGGATTAATGAAAACCGCTTTAAAGCGGTAAAAACCGCCAGCGGTATATTTGATTGAACCCAAAAGTTTTGGAGCTAGCTGAGACCCCAAATATGACATACATACAAAATTTCAAATCTCTAGCTCTTACCATTCTCCTTTTAGACAGCAATACTGAAAACCGCTAAAAAGCGGCAAAAATCGCCAAGGGTGTATTCGATTGCACCCAAAAGTTTCGGGGCACAATTAGAGCCCAGATGGGACCTATACACCAAATTTCATCCAAATCGGTCAACGCTAAGTGGCAAAAGTGCCCATCACGGCGTACGGCGGACAAACGGATTTTTTTTTATTCGATTTTTGGATTCTACGTACCTTGAAACGTATAATAATAAATTTTGAGGAGGGGTATTTTTTTTTTGTTTCGTGACGATTCAAAAGCTTCATTTTTGAAAATAATAAACCAAAATCTAGTGAGCTCCACAGTTATAACATAATAACACAAAGAAACAGTATTTATTTTTTCATTCAATTTTAAAAGAAACTTTTAAATTAAAACTCTGCAAATGTGACACATTGTGGTTTATTATTTTACTTCTTAAAATACCCCCCGAAAAATTGGATATTTTTCGATTCAAGGAATGTGGAATCCAAAAATCGAATAAAATATATATTTTTTTAATTGATTCTGGATTGTACATTTGGAAATAATAAACCAAAATCGGCTTATGGATATTAAAGGCAACTTGAAATACTGCTTTCTCCCCATTTATTTTAAACATGTAGCTTATGGTTTTTCTGAAGAGCCTATTTTCCCAGGGGAACATCTTCTTGCGTATTTTCCACCGATGGAGGGAAAAGAGAGGTAATCCCGTGTGGTTTAAATCATATAGAAGTAGAACAAAAATTTGGAAGCAATACCTACTTTCGTTTTACTTATTTTTTAAAATTATAAAAAGGCCCAAATAAAACGTGAGTGATTGTGAGATTTCATTAAAAAAAAAAAAAGTTATGTACCTACCTATAATTTATTATGCCATAACCTAGTATTTTCCTGTGCTGTACATTGTATCATATGAAGTAGAATTGAAAAATATCATTCTTAAATTCTTACTCATTATTTAGATTTTGAAAGTGGAAAATTCTTATAATGAGAGCGAATAATTATTTTGGTTATAATGAAATTGAGATACGTAAAAACATAAGTAATTACGTGTTTTAAAATAGAATCAAATTTTGTATTCAAGTTTATATTTCTGTTCGAACTGGTATTAACTTAAAAAGTGTTGCGGAGATTTAGCTCACCAGCACAACATTCTCCTCCTCTCCACTATTCAAAAAAATAATTTGAATAAATTTAGACAGATTAAGTATGGGAATAAAAAACACAAACTAGCAATGGGAACAGATGTATTCATAATTAATTTTCAGCACTGTTTTATTTTTTTTAAATTACATTATTGAGTTTGATATTTCATACAGCTGTGTCAATAAATCAAAGATTTCAGTATGAAATTTTCAATTGTTTCAATCGACAAAAACTCGTACAAAGATTTAGACAAATACTCGTTCAAGAATTTCCATATTGATTGCTAATTGCTAATGTTGGAAGCATACAGTCATCATGTTCATCTTATTTTTACATTTTTTTAAATTTTACTAAATATGTTATCGTGTGAAAGTTTTTGTGATTGTATCTTTTACTTTCCATCACTACCTAAAGGTAGTCACAGACGCATCTATTAATCTTAAGAATTGACTTCAGCTAATGGAAGGTTAGTTTTCATTTAGGACAGGGTTCACCACTCTATGGGAATAAAAAAAAATTGAAAGAAAGTGCTCCAAAAAACCATGGATACACGGTTTGATTTTATGAGAACTCAGATAGTTGTTGCGGGCTGTTTGTGATAATCTGTAAATTGAAGGTACAAAGGTACATTGTTACAACACATGAACCCATTTGTGTACCAACAACAACAGAATTCGATAAAGATTCTGAAACCAGTTGTATTGACAAATTGAAAATCTGAATGTCATGGTACAACACAGGAACCCATTTGTGTACCAACAACAACAGGATTCGATAAAGATTCTGAAGCCAATTATATTGACAAATTGAACATCTGAATGTCATGGTACAACACAGAAACCCATTCGCGTACCAACAACAACAGGATTCGATAAAGATTCTGAAACCAATTGTATGACAAATTGAAATCCGAATGTCATAGTACGTGTCAAAATTCTAGAAAATATCTCAGCTAGACTAAACTTTGATTACAGAATATCTTCCTCTCCATTTCACCTATTTAGTCTAGCTGAGAATGTCATAAAATTCATATGCACTTTTTTAAATGCCAGTTTCAATGTTTGAACCTACCCTCAGAAGATCTGAGTGTGTCCAGGAAGTCACATTTGCGTATCTGCAGACGATACGCAAATGTGACTTAAATGCCAGTTTCAATGTTTGAACCTACCCTCAGAAGATCTGAGTGTGTCCAGGAAGTCACATTTGCGTATCTGCAGACGAACGTAAAACAATAAGTTCAATGAAATTACTCTGACACATTCTTGGGACCCATCCACAGATCCAGAAAATTTCATTTAAATCGGAAGAGCTACTGTATATAATGAACAGAAATCCCAAAAGAGTTACTATTCAGATGTTTTGACCGAGAATCAATAGTTAGACAATATTTATTTTGCTAGACAATATTTATTTTGTGTCTGATGGAACAAAAAACATTGAATACGAAATACTGCAGGTGCTGTCATAGGTACTGTTCATACCTTCAGAAATAAAATGGCCAAACATAACTTTTGAACAAAATGAAGTCGAATTGCTTAGAGATTAGTTCTAGATCACATAGGTTACATACAGAATGAATATGTGCATTTTTCTCAGAGATCCAAAGTCGGAGAGTTCTTATACATTATTTTGAAATGGTTCCATTTTGAATCATAACCTAACCTAGATCACATAGATTATATTTTTATAAACAAAGGTAACAACCAGCAGAGTATATCATTATTCCTAATGATATGAGGACCGCTGTAAACTAATGAAATCATTATTCGAAGTACCTCGAGGGGCTTTTCATCAAAGGTATTCTTTTTCATTGAACTTTACAGAAATATAGGTACTCATTATGATAAATAATGAAAATTTATTGACAAGTGCCCTCTTTGTCACAAACGTTCAAAGAGAAAAAATCGTTTTTAAAAGAATTTTCAAAGAAAATATTTGTATTATCTGCAACGGAAGTCAACGTCTAAGCTCTCTAGAGACTTTACCTTGTTGACAGTTCCTGTGAGATCATTGAAATTAAGCATTGACGTGTTTAGAACTCGAATGAAAATACGCTCGGGGAGAATACGCCTCCTGAGGACAATTGAATAGCTGATACTGATTGCAGTGAAACGGTATTAGGGGAGGTTTATACCCTTAGTCTTAGGTAATGTCGTTATAAAATTTAGAGCACTGTTCAAATGTATGCGATGGCACATCGACCATAATTTAGGATACCACTTCTGTCTTAGAAGCGGATTTAAAGGGGGCGGCAATTTGCAAATGGAAGATCAAGTGTGAATATTTATACAGTAATCTTCCACTAAATATATTATGGCATAAATATTTTTCTCATTTTGATTTTATAAATGCAAAAAGGCATAATGATTTTATGAATTCAATTTTTTTTTTATAATTTCCATTTGCAAATTGCATGATGTTCTTGAAAAATATTATAGTTTTTGTCACTTGTTTATGAAACAACATTGCAGTTTTAGAGCACACATTTTGACTCCTAATTCCCCGGGGGTGCCCTTCCTACCTGGGGGGGTATTCCATACCCTCCGGCAGTATCCCCTCCCAAAGTGCTGCACCGCCCCCCTAAGATATAGCCTTAAATCCACCCTTGTTCTGTCTGCACAAAACCCGATGCCCATACAATAATAAAGTTATTCCCGGCAAAGCTATGAACGGCCCTACACAGCATCTGACGACAACAACAATAACCCACAATGACCCACATTTGTTTTGTAAGATACAATGAGTTGACGGGACACTCTCATTTGTTTTCTTCTCATAATTCTCTTCAAAGTTGTCCAAACAGTAAAGAAATACTTTTACGATTCATGAGGGAAATATAACAGAGTTTGCTATCAACACAAAAGACATGTATAACATGGCACAACACAAATAACACCAGTCATAATAGAGCTACTTTTGCAATAACTTAGGCAATAAAAATCACTAATAATATATTATTTTTAAAGGCAGAAACGGCGGAAAAGGGGCTTCAATGCTCTCCATCGAATCTTTTAACCCAACAGAAACTAGCACAGTATTCTGAAATATGTAATTTAAAGGACAATGTTGCCATTTTATCATATTTACATCTAGACCTGCTTGTGGATTTATGTAAAGATGGTTACATAGTATAGTAAATATATCTTTTACATAGTACAGTAAATATATCTTAATTTTCAGCGATTCTTAAGGGAAGAAAAATTCTTTCCTCAATCTTTAAGGAGGGTTGATCGAACAAAACGTTAAAAAAATGTCCAAAATTTCTGCACGATTACAATACTTTATCTTCTATAGGAAGAGAAAGTAAAAATCTGCACAGTTCATAATTTTTAAAGCTACCATCATTTTTTAAAAATACTCTCACATGACTCACATCCCACATTTCGGGCTTTGAAATGTTGCAGGGTATGTTCGAATTCTATAAATAGAAATTTGTGATAGGTACCTAAGCAGAGTTAAAATGGTCTGCAAATCTGTGAAAGCTGAACGTAAATATTTTGTAAGGACTGCTTAGTCGTTGTTTCATCTATAAGTTACTCAAGCAGTATTGTTTCTCACCTTTCCGAAAATTATTACTTACGTATCTATTGAAGAGACAGATACTGATGAAAAAAAAATACTGGTAGCAACGACACATTGACTGTTATCAGCAGAGGTTATCTTCTAGTGGAACTCGTTTATACAGAACTAAGCAGCAAACTTAAACAACTTTGGTGAAAAATCCCTGTGAAATCGGACGAAAATACCCAATAAAATTGTCGATGGATGGCGGATCACATGATAGAAAAAAGTCGTTCCGAACATAGTCCAATCAGATCTGTCTTACAAAGTTAGAATTTAGGGTATCTTGATCATATTATCATGAATACTACCCCGACCCGTCGGGGTCTATCTTTTCTAAACAGTTCAAAGGCGTGTGTGTATTATTATCTGATATGATATTTTTGTCACGTTCAAATCTGTTCTTTTATAAATAAAGTCTGCGGTACTTGTTGTAATATAAACACCTCTCTTCCTTTAACAAAATGCAATCCGCGAATAAATAGTCTGTATTGTGACGGCAACATACTATCTACTTTGCCACATTTTAAATTTTTGTAACGAGCTCCGAACATTGTACCATTCCTCTCTCCCCAGAAATTATCATTCTGCCTTATATAAGGAAGAGAATATTAATCATTGGCAAGACAGAATGTTGGTTTCCTGATTGCTGTGTCTCACTCACTGCACTAGTAATGCAAGCATTGTCAAAAATAGGAAAGATAGCTAAAGGACTAATACAAGAAATTTACAGTCAACTGCCAAAGTGACCATATTACTAATTCAATTGGACAGAGGGATCTCTCAGAATAACGGTTAAAGGACAGGCGTTGATTTTTTCACTTTTTGATCAATCAATGGTGGGCCGATTTATAGACTGCAGCTCTAAATAGGTTGTTCTATGGTTTTTAAATTTTTATTTATTGTCATACAATTATCCACTCTTGGTCTAGCTCCCCTCTGATATCATATGACCCAAATAAATCATTTTCTAACAACCTCCCCCGACCTGAACGAGTTTATTAGCTTGTGTGATTTGGACAGATTTGCCATTAAAATCTCTATTCTGCACCGGACCATGTCAAAATAGACTGTTATTAGACAGCCCCCACTGATCTGAGAGCGAGTATATCAGGTGTATAGACTGTGGTTTGTTTTGTTCTCGTCTGTTTCATTTTTATAGAATAATGTTTATGTCTTTTCGATTTCCTAATGTCTTTTTGAAAACTTTGTGTTGTGTCTACAGTTTTAACTTCCTCTTCCTACAATACAATGAATTGTTTGTACTGTGCAAAGTTTTGTATTCGTCATAAGAAGAAGGAAATACATATATTATGTATAATTTTGTCATGGCACATTACGTTTCTCATATTGGATGTCGGGAAGTGCTTGTCTAGAATTTCGGCTTGTGTGTTAAGGGAAGACAGAAGACTTCTTCTTACTCACTTACTGTTCTCTTCTCAATTCATCTGAAATCTGAGTTGTACGACAAAGGTGAAATGAATAGACTCGTAGACTAGAACATTGTCAAAACAAAATATTCTAGAGTAGCATGTTTACATTTTTGATATATTTGGGAACATTACATCGTCATCACAGTTATTTTAAGATAATTCATATATCTGCAGATGATGTACGGTAATGTACACTTGAACATTTTTTGTTTCCATTCCATTATTTTGTGTTGTTTGAAAAACAAAGTGCATTTTGTAGAAACTTCCTGAACTGGATTTTTTCTATAGAAAGGGCAGAGCAGACATGAAAACCATACAGAAAATGTTCAACAAAAAGTGGAATCTAAAACTTTGTTCAGCAACTTTTGTTCTGTTTCCTGACAAATAGTTTTTGATTTCCATAGAGAAGACAAAAGTTTATAAAGAACCAATCAAAACTGCAAAGAGAGAAGAAAGTTAAGGGAGAATTCGTAGACATGCCGGGATTGTGGCATTTTTGATATAATAGTCTAAAACCATTACGAGTGGCTACATTACTCATCAATTCTATACTTTCTCTTCATACAATTGTTAAAAGGTAAAACATGTTTCATTAGTACATTGTTACATATTGTGGAAAATGTAATTCAAAAAACGTATATTTTTAAAATTACAATTTTCAACTGACACCTGATCGTCTTTTGTGGTTTTTGTCGTTTCTTCTTCCTCTCCCTTTTATTTTATATTGGGGGGGGGGGGGNGAGCACACTCGCACAGAGAGAACAATTATGACATTCGGAATGGTGTAGGAGATTTTTTTTTTTTTTTTAATTTGGCTTAACGTCTCTTTAACATCTATTGGTCATTCAAGACGGGGGTTTTACCCTCCATTCGCAGGAAACTTGCAAAATAGCTACCCACATTGACCTCACCCAGCCTGGGTTGGGCCGGAAAAATAGCCAAGTGGACAACCACAGGGAACAACCTCGCTGGACGTTGCTTTTTACCTCTTTATTTCATATTTCATGGTGCACCGAGTTGGTTTTAATTAATATTTTGTAATATCCTCGGACTAAATATACTGTAGCCAGCGTCTATAGCGCGTTGAATACACCAGTTCCCGTTCGAACACTAAAGTTAAGCAACGCCCAGCGAGGTTGTTCCATCCATTTCATCACAGCACTTATGTTTTATTTAAGAATAATTACAATAATCATAGCATATAAAAAACCTCATCCATGGTACCTCCCTGAGACAGTTTACTTAAGTCAGAGGCAACGTTTCCCCTTTGAATAGCGAAACTAATTTTTTTGCCTGAAGTACCGTGCGTCTATTCTTAGTCTCAAGGACCAAGCGACCAAGGCCTTGGAGATGGGATTGAAAAGCTCCAAAGCACATGGTCCAAAAGATATGAAGGTTTTGACTCCGAAGGAGATAAAATCATGTAAGTTTTTATTTTTCTTAGTTCCACCTGCTTTATTTCCTCTCCCCCCACCTGCTTTATTGCCTTCCCCCCACCTTTCAAAATTTTCTCCGAGGTGGCTTTTGATTGATTTTATTGCAAATATAGAGGGCCATAATCGAGGTTTCAAATATTTCAAGTGGTTTTACAATTTCAGATTATTATACCATCATTTAATTCAGTGTAGGATTTTAACTAAATATACTGTAGCCAGCGTCTATGGCGCATTGAATACACCAGTTCCCGTTCGAACACTAAAGTTAAGCAACGTCCAGCGAGGTTGTTTCATATGGCTAATTTTCCGGCCCAACCCAGGATGGATGAGGTCAATGTGGGTAGCTGGTTTGCAAATTTCCAGCGAATAGAGGGTAAAACCCCCGTCTCGAATTACCAATAGATGTTAAAAGACGTTACGCCAAATTAAAAAAATATATAGGTATATATTTATATAAAAGAGTAAATATACTGTTTTATATAAATAATTTTCCAACGAGCGTTTCCTGCAAGTGTAACTTCATACGTCGGACGCTACACATACGCATTTATCGCCTCTATGAACGTACCTTATTACAAACCCAATGAAAATAATAATACTCGTACTTTCAATGAAATAATTACTCTTTGAAAATATAAATACAATGTACAAAATAGAAAGCAAAGAAACATAAAATTTGATTGAATTATGTTTGCTTTTCAAAAACATAAACTATAAGCGCTTCGTCTGTCATGCAAGATTCATAATTCTGTAAATTACATTAAATAGGAAAAGCTTTGTAAATGGAATCAGACTAACATCTTCCATTCTATTTGCTTATAAAAACAATGGATGGGTTAACTATTATGCATTGTTTCTTCTCAATGTAAATATTGTGAAACGAGTCATGTGATCTTTAATGAGCCAAATAACAAGAGCTTTCCACTTTGAAATGTTTACTATAAAGGAAACATTGTTTTGTTTCTCGTTTAATGTAGCGGTTTCGCTCTTAATAAAAAAAAAAAAAAAAATCGCTGAACAGGCGGTATTTTTATAGGGTGAACTATGTTTATCAGAATAAATAGGATTGCATTGCAAATTGCAATGAACATCACATGCCGTACTGTAAATTTCAACAATCAACAAGCAAAACTTTGACATTACTAAGAAAATTGGACACTACCCGTTCCACTAGAATCGCATTTAAAACCGTGATTTCTCTGATTTAATATGTATTAAGGAGCATTCCGTTAAGCAGTGACAGTGCCGAGACTAGAGAAAAAATAAAATATATATTTTATGTTCTTAAAGCAGGTAAAACTATCCTCACAGCATCACTGTGAGCTCACGGTCAGAGGGAATAACTTATCCCTGCTTCGTGTGAATGCTCCTTCAGTGTAATACTCGTATAGTTTCAGCCCAGCGTCTATCGCACATTGAATAAGACCACGCAGATTCGAGACCTCTAGCGATGCTGACTATTTCCGATCTAAACCCAGGAGAGGTGAGGTCAATGTGTGTAACTCTGAGAGTACAACCGATACATGTGAATCTCTGAGTGAATTCGATGGTAAAACCAGAAATGTATTTTACTTCCAAGCAAATGAAATACGAGTATAAAATAAGGAAGGGCTGCCAGTTCAGGCATAATCGGCCGCAAGTTCAGAATGTATCATTGTTTATTTTGACGCGAAGATATAAGAGGCTGAAAGCTATGTGCTCAAATAGAAATCTCACAGCTATGTGCTCAAATAGAAATCTCATAAAACATTTTTTATTTCTACGTCTATGTGAACAGCAAAAATGATGCAACTAGAAAATGTCAAGAAACGTTAGGATGAAGTGCACTCTAAAATACAGTGTGCGCCCGAAATCTCCCGAAGTTGGGTAAAGGGGGTGGCTGTACCAAATTTATTGTTGTTTCAATAATTATAATTATGTTTCACATCAGAATATTATTGTTGTAGACATTTATAAAAGGGAAATTGTGTTACCTATTTTTCAAGAGTCAATTTTTTTAACACTGTATTAGGAATCTAAAAGATATTACGATAAAGATTGTAAAATGAAGGACAAATTGGCCATACATCTGGCATTGCAAAACCATATAATTTTGAAAACTTGTTACGGACATTGATTACAATCCTGGTTTTTGGGCCACTGGGGACCACATAGTGGCCATTTAATATGAGTGAAGTCTACAATTCTCAATGGTAATAGCTCGAAATTTGTCATCTACGTGAAAAATTGTGGGAGGGAAATATTTCTACCTACATACTAACATATCGCATGAAAATATTTTGGTTTTATAAAGTTGCCTACTTAGTATCCTTCCTAAGTAGGTACTCATATTTCTACAAAATGATAAAATTTTCTTTTCTGCAGGTTTGTTTGTATGCTATCTCCAGAACTTTTCGTCTTCTTAAATTCTTTGACTATTTCTTTAATTATTTGTCAATTATTATCTGAACACGGTTCTTTGAATATTGTAATAATATTATGTTAGCTACTTAAACTATTGATTAGTAGACGTGTTTATCAATGTCGAGATTTTGATGGATTGAGATTGGTACGCACCTGATTTTAACCTGAAACTCATAATTCAGTCATACCGCATATGGTTTAGAGATCCTTCTTCAAGAACATAGAGTATCTAATCATACAATAAAACCAAACACCTAATTTTGTCAAAATGATGCTTTTCTTAACTCGTAGAATCAACTTTAATAGCGTCTATGTCACATTAAATACACCAGTTCCATTAAGATTACTGAAGCTAAGCAACGTCCAGCTAGATTTTACTCAGTGGGTGACCACGTAGAGAAGTAGGTTTGAGCATTCGTTGTGCTGGCTGTTCCCGGGCTAGGTAAGACCTAGCCCGGTAGTGCACACCAATGAGTGTAGCTGGTTTGTAAGTTCCGAGCGAATAGACGGTAAAATCCCCATCTTCGATGACAAATAATGTTAAGCCAAAAATAATGTAATAAACAAAGATAATTTTATTTTTCAAAGTGGTGACATTAACAAAACACCTCTCTGGGAGATATAAAGAATAATAATTTTTGTTCACGAATGGGAGATCTAAGGAAAACGATAGGACCAAATGAAGGGCGCCCTCGTGACCGATTCAGAAGTTGTCCTTGTATATTTTGAAGTTTAATACAAAATGGTAATATAATGGTAATATAAAGTTTGCTTTTTTTGTTATTTTCATACAATTTAATGTGTACATGCATTACCCTTACCAATGCAACTCTGAATGACTGCTAAGTGCAAGAATAACAGTAACACCTCATTAGGCTACGATAAAAAACATATGTAAACCCTAATGCAGCAAATTATGAGGAAAGAAAATATTTTTTGCGAACTGTGCAGAAAAATCAAAATTCAATTTTACGCATTATTTGATATCAAGATTTTTCTTTAGGGAGATGGGGGACGAGTATTGGGAAACATTTTTCATATGAGAAAAATATTTTCTTTTCTATTCAAAATAAATCTGATGTAAGTCTTGGTCAGGGAGAACACTTTCTAGTTATGCACGATCTGACAGTTTCGCATTTAACACTCACATTCCAGCGATGGGGATATTTCAGGATGATCGAAATCACCTGCTACAATCAATGCATCGTGGCGTTTCCGGTGGTAGCCAGTTGTATGCAGCTCTAAATAAGTTGTTGCTCAGAAATTATCCCTGATATCATATGCTCCAAATATATTATTTTCTTCCTCTGAGTAAGTTCATCCGCTGTGTTTGTGTGACTTTATATTATGGTTTCAAAATAGAGAAATAGACTGTGTCAAAATATGCTTTTAATTTTGTCATCACACATCTTATCTTGGATGGTAAGAAGAAATAAAATAATAATAGTCCTTATTTATACTGCCCGAATAGGACTGGGGGTCCCTTTACACCGGCTGTTTTTGGGTGCTATTATTATGTGATAAATATCTCAAATTCATGAGGATAAAATTCCATGGGTTAACTGGGTTTGAACCCACACCCTACTGGTTACAAGTCAGAACGTCTTACCACTACGCCACCAACCCAAATGGGCCGCCAGCACCATGTTGCAAAGGATTATATTAGATGAAAATCTAAAAAAACAATGTTTTAATTAACAAAGGCAAAGCAGTGTAATATGGGGAATTCACAATGTTACATTGTTTCCTTTTTAATTACATTTATTATAAAAATATTCCTTGACAGTATGTCACATAAGTCCTTATGGAATGCTCGTCACTTTTCAACGCATGTATTTGTGCAATTTCTTTAATTCTGATTGTAACTAAATATAAGGACACAAACCATGGCCGATAATGAAAAATTTAGGATCAAACTTCGGAAGTGAGAGAAAGTGATACTTTTTGAAGAAAAATACCAATTTTTTGAGAAATTCAAATCAGAAATCGTATTGTGCCAGCAATTCAGAAGTGATACTTTTTGGAGAAATAAACCAATTTTTCGAAAAATTCAAATCAGAAATCGTATTGTGTCAGCAATTCAGAAGTGATACTTTTTGGAGAAAAATACCTATTCTTCGAGAAATTCAAATCAGAAATCGCATTGTGTTAGCAATTCGGAAGTGATACTTTTTGGAGAAAAATACTAATTTTTGGAGAAATTCAAATTAGAAATCGCAATGTGTCAGCAATTCGGAAGTGATACTTTTTGGAGAAAAATACCAATTTTTCGAGAACAAATCAGAAATCGCATTGTGTCTGCAATCGCATCAATCATCTATTAGTATTGTGACGGAATGTGTTCACCCCTGAATTTTGACACACACACTATTTTCAGTTTTTAATTAATAACATTAAATTAAAAATATACCTCCTCCAGTCCTCCTTTAAATTTCTCAAGAAATTGACATTTTCCGTCAAAAAGTGTCCTACGAATTGGTCATATATTATGTCGTTTCCTAATATACAGTATGTCCCAGAAGTCCTGCCCGGTGCCCATAACTTCTGAACAGCTTGGAATTTTGGAATTCTGTTTGTTTCTAGGGATAGAAAAGGGCCCATGGCCATTCGAATGGTAATAACAATATCCAGGTTCGAATCCCGGAAGTGGCTTTTTTTGACAGAAAGAGTCGATTTCTCGGAAAATTTAAATGGAATGGTACAAATATATTTTTAAAAAATAAAAGTGCCAATAAAATAAGGAATTTGTTTTTTCAAAAATATAATCAGGAGCGGAGCCAGAGCTGTTCAAATCCAAAAGTTGTTACACCCTCTATAACGAAAACCGAATATTATTTTATTTTGATGTAAAAATTCGTGAAGAGTGGGTCAAAAAAGGTGTTCCATCTACATACTGGCTCCGCCCCTGATTATTTTTTTGAAAAAACAAAAATGGGAATATTCCTTATTTTATTGGCACTTTCATTTTTCAGAAAAATATTTGTACCATTCCATTTAAATTTCCCGAGAAATCGACTCTTTGTGTGAAAAAAAGCCACTTCCGGGATTCGAACCTGGATACTGATATTACCATTCGAATGGCCATGGGCCCTAGAAACAAACAGAATTTCAAAATTCCAAGCGGTTCAAAAGTTATGGGCACCGGGCATGACTTCTGGGACATACTGTATACAGAAAAAATCGGAACTAAAAGATGTGCCCACATCAAAGGTTATCATCAGGACTTTTGGGATCTCATGTATTGTTGTCATTAATTCTTGAGTTCATTTCTCTGCAATCATAATTATCTTTTTGTTACGTTTCCGACAATTAAATTGGGGGGAAAAAATAATTCCATTTAGAAATAATTTCAAATTGGATTCTTAATTGAACTCGAAGAACTCATTATTCTTTGAACTTGAAATAGTCATCAGTCTCTCTCATCACTTATATTAAGATCAAAAATAATTTTCAATTTTCTACTAAAAATTTAGTATGTGACTGACAGCAACCAAAAGTTTAGGGGTACAAAAATCAAATATAAAAAAACAATCGTTCGTAGCATTTTTGCCACTTTTTTTAATTTCTCTTCGTATATAAGTACGACTAAGTGACTAAGTATACTGTAGTCGTGTAAAAAATTTGAATACTGTGATCACCAGTTTGCCCCTCAATTTGTGACGAGAACCCAAAACAAAGTTGCTTTCGGGTCATATTTACACTATTTAGAGTAATTTTACGTATTTTTTTACGTAAGTGATCATTTCCCTAGTACTGAAATTGAACTTTGCTATTTGATGATTTGTTCAGTGGACAAATCCTTGGCCAGAAGGCAGATAAGAGAATGCACATACTCTTCGGAGATGGAAAGTTTGAATACTAATTTACTTCTTGAATTTCTTGGATTAAGAGAAATGATTGCTTCAATGAACTTGCATTGAAATGTTCACCCTATCAACACACACCAGTAATAAATTCAATACATGTTATCACTTAAATGGTAACTTTGACAGTGATCATTCTATTTGCGAATCAAATGGCTTCCTATTCAACTGCACTGAAGATAATTATGTTAAAATGATATTGAATTAGGTTACACGTATTGTACAGGGTGGACATTGGATATCAAAGAAAAAAATATACCTCGATAAGAAAAATCAGAATTTGAAGGAAATATCAAATCATTCAAATCCTTAGAAACTGCTCCACACAGTCTAAACTAGAGGAGTACATGAACTTCCCTTTATTTGCAGCTAATTGTTACAGTTATTACCTAAGTACTGATTTTTGCTTTGTTACAAATCATAGTATAGTAATTTCCTTTGTAATGAATTTCATTTCATTAAAGAAATGAAATGAAATTTATGAATAAACATTTTAGTTATTTTTTTGAATCTCAATCTTGTTCGATCCGTTAAACATCCGTCGAAGTAGCTTCTAAAAATTAGTATTTACGCAGTTGTCAAAGATTTTTTTCCCTCAAGAAATTGTTAAAATCATCTTGTATTACAAATTAGTTAAATGTTTTAAAACAAGTAGCAATTTTTAAATATTTTTTTCAAAAAGTATATAAAAAAAGAACAATACAGAGTTTTACTTTTGAAACTTTCAGAGTGATTAACAAACCAACATTTGTTATTTGAAAATTATTTCATTAAAAATACCAATTATATAATTTCCATTTTAGAGCCATTCACAAAAGGACTGCCTTACCCAAAAGTTACAATTTTATTAAAAATTGTAACTTTTGTAAAAACAAAATAAATGTGTACAATTACTATAACATATTAATATCAGTCGAAATTAAAATGTAACGAAAATTTTAATTAATTTAATTTTCAGAGCGCTGTTTCCAATGGCATGTTTTGTAATGCAGTTCCTATTATTGTGATAACAATATTAAAATAACATATATAATCTTCACAACAAACGGACATGCAAACAAACACAGAGCGATGAAAACAGGCACTTCCGAGTGGCTAGATTTATGATACCTATAATTTTCAATTTCACATGCAAATAATGTTTTTCAGAATTTGAGAGGGATGTGATGTGTCATTTAATTTGTCCGCCAAGTGTGTCACAGTAGTCAGTTGATAGTCCTGTTTTCTTCTGGGAATATTTTTTCATCTTTAAATCTTTCTTTAATGCTAACAGATGCATGTGATTTCCAATGGGTATATTTCCCCTGGCTGTATAGAATTCCTTTAAGCCAAAATAATTCAGTCTGTTTTTACCTCGATTATCGGTAAATCTGCTGTTTCTGAGAAATAATCCGTTAACTCCTTTGTTAGACAACTTAATGATACATTTTGAGGCACACTATGTGTGTTGACACCTCTCCGTGGCAGTGTGCATCACACTGGGCTTGCACCCTGGCGGATCCCGGTTCGATTTTTGGACGGGTCAAAAATTTGAAAAAGGTTTATTCGAATTATTTACTTGGTCTATTTATGTTTGGGGGTAACTCACCCTCCTGAGGACAAATGAATGGCAACGGTAATAGCGACAAGTGGTAGCTGTAAAAATTGTTAATGTGAAGCTTAGTGATATTGGATTGGAGTGAATGTTGAATATACCTTGTAATGCTATAATGCCGACAAACATTGTGACATAATAACACAAACAAACATACATTTAAATTCACATAGATGTTGACACAGCCTTCGGGTGGTTGGTGGTATCAACAAAACCTTATAAATACATACACATCAAACTAATCAACCTATGTTTAATTTTTTTGGTGGCCCATACTTGCATTAACGTACGCATATTCATGGGTAAAAATGTATTTCTTGATTATTCCGTTCAATGTGTGTCTGAATGAATGATCTTGGGAATACATACACATCAAACTAATCAACCTATGTTTAATTTTTTTGGTGGCCCATACTTGCATTAACATACGCATATTCATGGGTAAAAATGTATTTCTTGATTATTCCGTTCAATGTGTGTCTGAATGAATGATCTTGGGAATACATACACATCAAACTAATCAACCTATGTTTAATTTTTTTGGTGGCCCATACTTGCATTAACATACGCATATTCATGGGTAAAAATGTATTTCTTGATTATTCCGTTCAATGTGTGTCTGAATGAATGATCTTGGGAATACATACACATCAAACTAATCAACCTATGTTTAATTTTTTTGGTGGCCCATACTTGCATTAACATACGCATATTCATGGGTAAAAATGTATTTCTTGATTATTCCGTTCAATGTGTGTCTGAATGAATGATCTTGGGAATACATACACATCAAACTAATCAACCTATGTTTAATTTTTTTGGTGGCCCATACTTGCATTAACATACGCATATTCATGGGTAAAAATGTATTTCTTGATTATTCCGTTCAATGTGTGTCTGAATGAATGATCTTGGGAATACATACACATCAAACTAATCAACCTATGTTTAATTTTTTTGGTGGCCCATACTTGCATTAACATACGCATATTCATGGGTAAAAATGTATTTCTTGATTATTCCGTTCAATGTGTGTCTGAATGAATGATCTTGGGAATACATACACATCAAACTAATCAACCTATGTTTAATTTTTTTGGTGGCCCATACTTGCATTAACATACGCATATTCATGGGTAAAAATGTATTTCTTGATTATTCCGTTCAATGTGTGTCTGAATGAATGATCTTGGGAATACATACACATCAAACTAATCAACCTATGTTTAATTTTTTTGGTGGCCCATACTTGCATTAACATACGCATATTCATGGGTAAAAATGTATTTCTTGATTATTCCGTTCAATGTGTGTCTGAATGAATGATCTTGGGAATACATACACATCAAACTAATCAACCTATGTTTAATTTTTTTGGTGGCCCATACTTGCATTAACATACGCATATTCATGGGTAAAAATGTATTTCTTGATTATTCCGTTCAATGTGTGTCTGAATGAATGATCTTGGGAATACATACACATCAAACTAATCAACCTATGTTTAATTTTTTTGGTGGCCCATACTTGCATTAACATACGCATATTCATGGGTAAAAATGTATTTCTTGATTATTCCGTTCAATGTGTGTCTGAATGAATGATCTTGGGAATACATACACATCAAACTAATCAACCTATGTTTAATTTTTTTGGTGGCCCATACTTGCATTAACATACGCATATTCATGGGTAAAAATGTATTTCTTGATTATTCCGTTCAATGTGTGTCTGAATGAATGATCTTGGGAATACATACACATCAAACTAATCAACCTATGTTTAATTTTTTTGGTGGCCCATACTTGCATTAACATACGCATATTCATGGGTAAAAATGTATTTCTTGATTATTCCGTTCAATGTGTGTCTGAATGAATGATCTTGGGAATACATACACATCAAACTAATCAACCTATGTTTAATTTTTTTGGTGGCCCATACTTGCATTAACATACGCATATTCATGGGTAAAAATGTATTTCTTGATTATTCCGTTCAATGTGTGTCTGAATGAATGATCTTGGGAATACATACACATCAAACTAATCAACCTATGTTTAATTTTTTTGGTGGCCCATACTTGCATTAACATACGCATATTCATGGGTAAAAATGTATTTCTTGATTATTCCGTTCAATGTGTGTCTGAATGAATGATCTTGGGAATACATACACATCAAACTAATCAACCTATGTTTAATTTTTTTGGTGGCCCATACTTGCATTAACATACGCATATTCATGGGTAAAAATGTATTTCTTGATTATTCCGTTCAATGTGTGTCTGAATGAATGATCTTGGGAATACATACACATCAAACTAATCAACCTATGTTTAATTTTTTTGGTGGCCCATACTTGCATTAACATACGCATATTCATGGGTAAAAATGTATTTCTTGATTATTCCGTTCAATGTGTGTCTGAATGAATGATCTTGGGAATACATACACATCAAACTAATCAACCTATGTTTAATTTTTTTGGTGGCCCATACTTGCATTAACATACGCATATTCATGGGTAAAAATGTATTTCTTGATTATTCCGTTCAATGTGTGTCTGAATGAATGATCTTGGGAATACATACACATCAAACTAATCAACCTATGTTTAATTTTTTTGGTGGCCCATACTTGCATTAACATACGCATATTCATGGGTAAAAATGTATTTCTTGATTATTCCGTTCAATGTGTGTCTGAATGAATGATCTTGGGAATACATACACATCAAACTAATCAACCTATGTTTAATTTTTTTGGTGGCCCATACTTGCATTAACATACGCATATTCATGGGTAAAAATGTATTTCTTGATTATTCCGTTCAATGTGTGTCTGAATGAATGATCTTGGGAATACATACACATCAAACTAATCAACCTATGTTTAATTTTTTTGGTGGCCCATACTTGCATTAACATACGCATATTCATGGGTAAAAATGTATTTCTTGATTATTCCGTTCAATGTGTGTCTGAATGAATGATCTTGGGAATACATACACATCAAACTAATCAACCTATGTTTAATTTTTTTGGTGGCCCATACTTGCATTAACATACGCATATTCATGGGTAAAAATGTATTTCTTGATTATTCCGTTCAATGTGTGTCTGAATGAATGATCTTGGGAATACATACACATCAAACTAATCAACCTATGTTTAATTTTTTTGGTGGCCCATACTTGCATTAACATACGCATATTCATGGGTAAAAATGTATTTCTTGATTATTCCGTTCAATGTGTGTCTGAATGAATGATCTTGGGAATACATACACATCAAACTAATCAACCTATGTTTAATTTTTTTGGTGGCCCATACTTGCATTAACATACGCATATTCATGGGTAAAAATGTATTTCTTGATTATTCCGTTCAATGTGTGTCTGAATGAATGATCTTGGGAATACATACACATCAAACTAATCAACCTATGTTTAATTTTTTTGGTGGCCCATACTTGCATTAACATACGCATATTCATGGGTAAAAATGTATTTCTTGATTATTCCGTTCAATGTGTGTCTGAATGAATGATCTTGGGAATACATACACATCAAACTAANGTGCTGATTGTTTTCCTAACATCTCTGAAAGATATTAAATCCACATACTCGTAGACTCGTACCAGTACATGAGGAAATGCCGACGTGCTGATTGTTTTCCTAACATCTCTGAAAGATATTAAATCCACATACTCGTAGACTCGTACCAGTACATGAGGAAATGCCGACGTGCTGATTGTTTTCCTAACATCTCTGAAAGATATTAAATCCACATACTCGTACCAGTAAATGAGGAAATGCTGACGTGCTGATTGTTTTCCTAACATCTCTGAAAGATATTAAATCCACATATTCGTAGACTCGTACCAGTACATGAGGAAATGCTGACGAGCTGATTGTTTTCCTAACATCTCTGAAAGATATTAAATCCACATATTCGTAGACTCGTACCAGTACTTGAGGAAATGCCGATGTGCTGATTGTTTTCCTAACATCTCTGAAATTAAATCCACATACTCCTAGACTCGTACCAGTACATGAGGAAATGCCGATGTGTTGATTGTTTTCCTAACATCTCTGAAAGATATTAAATCCACATACTCGTAGACTCGTACCAGTACATGAGGAAATGCCGACGTGCTGATTGTTTTCCTAACATCTCTGACATTTCTGCTAATGAAGCATTTTTTTCTTCTCCTTCATCAGACACCCTTTTCTTCTTTGTGCTCTATACGCTTTTTGGATTTTAATTTTTTTCCTTTGCGAATGTTGAAAGGAATGTAGTATGCATGTCAAACCCAACACATTGTTCAGTGGAAAAGTTGCCACAACACAGTTCACATACAGCACAACCTTACATAACATTATGAACTCAAAGCGAGAAAGATTTAGGTGACCTTTCAGTCCTTAATTTGGAAATAATAACGCAGAACGGGCATGCCTTTAAGGCCTCTGGTGAACACATAGAAACGAGAAATATGTGTTTTTTAAAGGTAACAATATACGGGGTATACCCCTCCCTCCCCAATCTCCTTTGTCTTGGAAGAACAATATGAGAATCGTAGGGAAGCACGGGTTTTAATCCTAAGATTTATCCACTCCCCTAAGCTGGATCCTGATTATCTCATGCAATCCAACGTGGCCTTGTTTTCCATTGATGTTCTTCGCTTTTACCTTCTATGATGAAATCAAGAATACATTATGCCTGTACAGACGTCAAGCTTATTTCTTTCCTATAACGTACAGAATTCTGTAGATCCGCCTTCTTTTTTGAATACACGACCGTCGCTCATTCGTTTCGCCCATTTGATCTTCCACGTCCTTCTCAAACGCTTCATTTCTCTTTCCAATCACTCAAATTTTCCAGCCATATAAACCCACATTCTATTGAATGAAACATGAAATGATTGACTTCAAAATAATGGGATGATGTTGCGAATTATCGTATGGGATTAGGGATGAAACTCAAGGCTTATATATGTACAGTTAACACAGCTTATCCGACAAATGATGTCCAAAAATTAAGTCAATCCTTAATCCAACCAAATTCAAATATTATTTATGTACTTGCTACTTACCAAGATATGTTTCAAAGTATTAACTTGTGTTCGATGTAAATTAGGTAAAATGAAACACTTACCTGAAACAAACAAAGCAAGAAAAATCAAATTAATTAAGAAAAAAAAACAAGAAAATTTTAATTAATTAACAAATAACTCCGAAATAGAAATGTAAACTGTCGGTTATGTGGGAAGAAAAAGAAGTTGAAAAATTAAAACAAGAGGTAAGCACTATAGGTGGTTCTCAGGAGATCCTCCTTGAATTGATCCCCTTTGAAAAGAAAATGGTTTCCCAATCTAACAAAGAATATGAGAATGTCTACTCCTGAGAGAAATATACTACTCCTATAGAAATATGCGGTTCAGCGGGGAGACCGAAATTATTAAAAAAATACTAAAACACAATGTAACGATAGGTGTTAGTGTGTGTGTTATTGTTTAGCCAAAACAATACTATACCAGAGATATTGATGGAAGGGACCCCCCCCCCAAACCATATGGGGGGAGGTGTAGAATTCAAATACATGAAACCAATTTTTAGGAAAATCATGGAATACTATTATCAAATAACTTGAAACTGACTTTATAGAATACGAGTAGTATTTTCAAACGCTTGCCTCATAAAAAGGAGGGCGTTAGTTCAATCACATGATGAGGCAGGTTTTTTCCCTCATTAGGGTATAAAACAGGGTGGGCCAAAAGTAAACATGGGGTTTAAAAATTTAATAACTTTTTCCTTTATATATATATATTCAGATTATAAAATATACAAAAGGATTTTTTTTACACTAATTATGGAAAATAATGTCACTTAAATGACCTCCGTTTTCAGTTTCGAAATAATGAGCACATTTCAAAATTTTCCATAACATCTTTCAAATTTGTGGCTGTATCGTTCGAATTTCTACAACAATGTTGGCCTTGAGTTCAAGGATTGTCTCGGACTTGTTCACATATTCTATAAGGGTGCTGACAAATTTGGCGAACGCGCTGGGCAATTAATTTCTGGAAATTATTCGCTCTTTCAAAATTTGCCTTAAAAGATAATTGATCCCTGATTTAAATAATAAAATTCTATTATTCTGATTCTTTGTTCAGTTGGGAATCTCTCCATTATTTTTTCTCCAGGTGTTATATAAATATTTGAATAACATGTTAATTATAAGTGTTAAAAATATTAACTTTTAAATAAATAAAAACAAAACACTTACCAAAAACACTATTTGTAATTATTTATAAAGAAACATCAATTTCCATCCTTCGACTCGACTAGACTGATGATGAATCGAATGATTCGAAACTAGTTTCTTTATAAATAATTACAAATAGTGTTTTTGGTAAGTGTTTTGTTTTTATTTATTTAAAAGTTAATAGTTATATAAATAATCTCAAATATATATAAACAAAAAAGTTATTAAATTATTAAACCCCATGGTGACTTTTGGCCCACCCTGTATTATAAAATTATTTAGTATTATCCACGCCTAGTGGTCACCTTCCACTGAGCCTAATATTTTTTTTAAAAAAATATATCCCTACTCTACAAGTTCTAATGCAACATTCGGCAGACGGGCGGTTTTCCATTTCAAACTTTCCCTCAAGTATTCAAATTTCTATATCCTGTTTATTTAGAATTTTATTTCCAACTTTCCAACAGCTTGAGTGCAGTTGTAACCAGGACCAGGTGTGTTTCAGTTTGGAAGGGCTTTTATAGAGAAGAAAGAGCATTATTATTAGAATTAGAGAAGGACAAACTGGAAGGAGAGGAATGTAGACAAAATGCTGAGGCAGGACATTAGACATTTTGTGTTTATTGCCGAATAAGAAAAATGGCGAAAAGAAAGTTTCGAAGGAAACAGTATGACTCTACATTTAGGATTTATAAAATAGGCAATTAGATAAAGTTGTGACATCATAAGAGCTATAATCTACATATATTATTTTTGCTATAATATACAGAGTGGTCCAAAAATGGAAGAGTTCATAGAATACATTATTTCCAAAAATAAATACACCCACATCCCATATCTCGTATGGGATGTGGGTGTATTTATAAGTTGTGGACATTAGTGTTTTCAGAAAACTGTACAGGGCCACCACATGATGACGGACATTTTTTTTTCTTCCTAAAACATATTAGGTACTCCTCAATATCAAATCACGCACAACTTTTTATTGCTCATTTTAAAGAAATATGTACTATCCGCCAAAAAAAGAGGTATACTTGATTTCCGTAAAGAAATTAGTTTTGTAAAAAACACATAATGTCCGCGATCTTGTAAAACAAGCAAAAACGGACATCACATTATGGACGTATTACTGTTAAAACTGGTGAGATCAACATGCATAATTTGTGCAGCGTCCTTTCGGGCCACCTGTATAGGTATACAGCTATATAACAGAACCGAATAAAGATAGGTAGTGAGCATTTGGATAGCTCGCAAATATCTGGAAAAATATGGAATTGCTCATATAAATAACTACTCTGTTATCGTGTATAGTTGTGTTGAGCATTAATGTGTATTTGCTGTGTCAGTCAGTCAGGGAATCGTTTTATAAAAATGCAAGGAGATAAAAGGATTTGCAAGAATAGCATACAACTCAATGTATATCATTAGATGGCGACTTCCAAAGTGAAATGCAATTTATTCTATCAAAGGAGAAGAAAAAACCTATTCTAAAGTGCAAGAGGCTAGAGACACTTTAAATCCAGCATAAGATTTCCTAACTCTTAATTGTTAAAAACATTACAAACAGTCTCAAGGAAGGATTCCAAACTTTTATTATATAAATACGGGTATATATTTGTACATTTCCTTTTATAATGAAAAAAATACAGACGTCTTTTCCTGGGCTGTTGTCAGCTCGTTTTTTAGAACCACAAATCAAAGAAAATTATAGGTATTGCGCATACCTATCACCAAGTACTGAATACAAAGTTGGGATTCTACATTTTCTTAGTGATTTTTTTTTTTATATAAGGGATTGTAATACTTGTCGCCTTCAGAGAATTCAAACTTCCAACTTTAATTTATATATCGGAGTTTTTTTTGTCGCACTGCTTTTTATGATTATCAAAAGCCTCAGAAGAGCAGTTGGTGCAGCCGGTAGATTCGAAACCAGGAGGTTGTTAGTTCGAATTCAAGCATTGACATTAGCATATCATCTTCTTTTTTTTACTGCATATTTCCCCAATTCCTTTTGGGCTCAGCGTTGTCTTCCTTAATTCTACCATGCCACAACACACTATTCAGTGCCTCTTCTTCTTTACATCCTTTCTCTCTTAACTTTGCTCTACCATATTAAAACTAATAAATGCATGAAAATAAAAATTTTGGTAACCTCATATCAACCTATTTTCACCATTTTTTAATAAATCTAAATTTAAGAATTGTTTTGGAGAGGCAAACCGCTTAAAGAGCAACAGCAACATCAAAAGCAAAAGTTGAAATAAAACAATGTGATAGATTGATGATACTTTGAAAAAGAGCCAACAGATATCTAATGCATCAATGATCAAAAATAAAAAAAATACTTTCAACAGTTTTTGAAATTTCCTGCAGAAAGGTAATAAAAGTGAGGGGAAAATAGTTGGCAAGAGTGGTAGGAGAAATTTTCTATACTTCTTTAGAGAAATGGGATTTTTTTTTCTAATCACATAAAACTGGCATTTCTTTTCCTGTCTTTATTAAAAACGACATCAAACGAGAGTTTCCCGTACACATGCAATCTTCTTTTTCAGAAATTCATTTCACACCATATATAAATTAAAATTGAAAGTGTAATTAAAAAAAGATAGAGAAAATACGATAGTGTGAATTCTCTGAAGGCGACAAGTATTACAATCTTTATTATTTTCTAACTTACACTTCAAGAATATTTTTGGTTTCCTGTACGGAATTCTTCAAAAAAAAAAAAAAAAAAAAAAAAAAAAAAAAAAGAGGCGTAGAGGAACCCACACAGAATAAAATATAAGAAAACAAAACATCTTTTACAAAGCTAATTGAAATCAAACAAAGAAAGCAAAAAGAATTAACGTCGAAAAAAATGACGTTTATTTTTTATAAAAATATAAATATCTTCCATACCTTATATACAAAAGGAAACAGGCAGGCATCAACTTTTTTAATTGGACTTTGAAAATATTTTGCAACTTTTTTTTTACTTTTTTGCTTGCTTCAATAATTCGAAACAATTTCAATTTATTTTTTCTTCTAAAAAATGAATATTTATTTATGTTGTTAATTCTAAGCTAATCTTGCAAGATTAATTGGAGCTACGCTGGCGACTATTTGGTATCTAAAAATAACCAACCCAATTTCCATGGAACATAACTCATGAAGAGTTATGTTAATAAATCATGGAGAGTTATGTTCCATTAGTTTTGGTTAATCTTTTCAAATCGATGTAACAATAAATCGATAGTTCGGTTTCAGCTTGAATTACATGCCAACGAATTTTGGACCGATTTTTTTTAGTTCGGGAATTAAGTTTAAATAATATGTCAATTATGTTTTTATTTTTTAAACCAAAACATAAATGGCACAAAATTGTTTTAGCTTATGACGTTTTTTTTTTATTATTTAATTAAGCTAATTGGCGGAGGGGTAATAAATCAATTATGACTTAATAGTCCAAAATTAAAAATTAATCATACTTTAGATTCTGAGAAGTTACATGAGGATGATGGTGTAAAATAACATAGAAATCATCTTTGCAATATTATTTTATTTTTGTGTTACTGACATAATTATATTTTAGTGATTGATGGCCCATATCAATTATTAGCCTCCAAGATTAGATGGCAATTGAAAAATTTGGCAGCTCATTTAGAGCTGGGGACTGGAACCGAGGAGGAGTTTTTCGCAACCGTTTTCAAAAAATTATTAAAAAAAATATATCCCTACTAACCTCTCTAATTGGGTTAAAATTGGTTAAAAAATTAAAGGGTTGCTGAACACTCCCCCCCGGTTCCAGAACCTGTAGAGCTGCAATCTACAATCTATACTTATAAATATCATTTATAAATTTATATGAATATAAATTTTAACGGGATTTTTTTCAGTTCAGGTCTGAATGAAAATGGTATTAATTGGATGGACTCTGTTACGAATCTAAAAATGTGATGTGTCCACACCCGCATATTTCAAGTATCTCTTCAAACCATTTACCCGGAGAAACCCCTATTTTTTTCTTAAAAAAACACGTCACGTATCCAACATAAAAAAAATCTTTTAAAATGTCATTTAGTAGAAGATAATTCTTGAAATGAAATAAAAAAATAATGCATGGTTTCACTCCATATGACCCTTTAGAAATATAATTTCAAAATAAAATAAAAAAATTCAACCTCGTAGAAACCGTTACATTGTTTGAGTGTACAACTCGTGAACATAATAACTTTCCACGGTCTCTTTAATTCAGAGGTTCGTAAACTTGGGGGGCGGGGGGGGGA
>CM022877.1:30169406-30217685 GCA_012654025.1 Pachypsylla venusta
CCCCCAAACAAAAAATTACTACAAAATACCAAAAGATGTCAATTATAGTACTTGGGCAACGGTGCATACCAAATTTTATCAAGATCAGACAAAATTTGTTTTTTTCATATTTGGGGCCCATCCAGGGCCCCAAATGCAATAAAATTAGCAAAACAACAAAAATTATCAAATATAATACCTTGGTGGCTATGCATACCAAATTTTATCAAAATCGGACGAATTTTATGTTTTTTTCCATTTGTGGGCCCCTACCGAGGCCCACAAACGCAAAAAATCTAAAAAACACAAAAAATTGTCAAATATAATACTTGGATGCCTGTGTATACCAAATTTTATCAAAATTGGACGAATTTTATGTTTTTTTCATTATGTTTTTTTCATAAATATAAATTAAATGAAAATTCTATATTCTCACAGCTTAAGAAAACATATAGGTTACCATTTATGTTTTTGTCGAGATTATTGGGTACAACTTATTGATATCAGAAGATCGTTTAATTTAGACTTGCTGTAGACCAGGATAGATTCGAAGCAACAGTCTCCTGGTTACGAATCTACATCTCAGCCGACTGAGGCTGTTTGTGAGATATTACTTGAGGGTGATTTCTTCATGGACCTTAACTCTGCAATTATGCTTTTTTTCTCCTTTAATTGGGCTTGGTAGCCTTACGGCCACCCCTAGCCAGCGCTCAAAATATATATTGTTATGTTACTGACGTACTTTACGATACAAAGTACAGATTATTCCTCTGTTCAGGTTCTGTTCTTTACCAAATTACCTTCAGACAAGTCAAGTGTAAGTTACAAAATTTTCATTTACATGAGGATTTCAAGTATTTATTTTAAAAACTCAAATACCTCAACTTAATTTTCTCCTTGTTATCTCTACTTCATGCGTTCTCTCACTTCCCCGTTAACCTTTTTCACCCTTCGACAATACCTTTTGCCGGCTTTTCTTCTCTTCCTCGGATATAATCCCTTTTTTCATCACAATTTCTTCTTACGTCTCTCTTTAACCTCTTCCTACAGCTTCCCCTTTTATTGTGTATTTTCTTACCACAAAAAAATGTATCCAATCCTTAATATAGAAGAGAAAGAGAAAATTTAGCAATGCAAAAATAAAAGACAGGGTGTATTCAAAATATCTTCAGTCCATTGAAAGCTATATTTTCCAAAATCCCTATTGAGTCCACCCATTTTCATGAGAGTTGAATAAAAGTAGCTTGATTATGTTTATTCTACTCTTAGAGATATATTGCCAAAAATAGTACTGACGATGTTTAGTGTAATGTCTGGCACGAGTTAGATACAAAAGATGACAGCGGTAAGCGAGGGATAAAAACAATGTGTGAATCAGTTTAAAATCTTTAAAATTGACCAGCGATTGCCCGAAGGGCGAAAGACTACTCTGTGGCAATGATGAACACACTTAAGACTAACTTATTTGATAATCGTACTTTCTTCGTCGCACTGGGTGAGAGGCATACTATAACGTATATTCGTGAGCTGAATTCCCCTTTTTAGGGTCATATACGAGGCGTGGCTATTAAGTTCGTAGACTCTTCCCATAAAACGATGTGTGTTTAACTTACCCAACTTTAGTAGTTATCCCCATCAATGTACTCCCCTCCTCCATCCCTACAACCAGGCGAATTTTCCATTGATTGAAACAGTGGTGGAGGTCATTTTGTGTCAGGCCTTTCATGACTTCTGCCGCTTTTTCCCTAACGGCATCTACGCTGTCAAATCTAGTACCTTTCAGGGCAGATTTGATTTTTGGGAATAAGTAAAAGTCGCACGGGGCCAGGTCGGGTGAGTAAGGAGGGTGTTCCAACACTGGGATGTTGTACTTGGCCAGGAACGTTTCACGGAGAAGGTACTGTGGGCTGGCGCATTGTCCTGGTGCAGGAACCATGACTTATCATTCCACAATCCGGGTCGTTTCTTTCTTATTTTCTCGCGAAGGCGAGTTAGAACTTCAAGATAGTAATACTGAGTGACGGTTTGGCCTTCAGGGACCCATTCTAGGTGAATTACATGGCCTTGAATTTTGACTTGCTCATTCGAGCTTTTTTCATCCTCGGAGAATTTGGGCTCTCCGAATTTGGGAATTTGGGCACTTGAGAATGTCAGTTACGACATTCTCAAGTGAACTGAGAATGTCGTAACTGACGAAAGCGCTCGTGGCTCATCAAATTCATTGTAGTTGATACATAATTTTTTTTTCAATTATTTCAAATATTCGAAAAGACAAATTAGGTAAATTGACCAGAAAAATCAATTGGATATTGAATAGAAATGGGTCGCTCTTGTAAAGATATACTCGTACGTTATAAAAATCTTTTTTGGATTTAGGATATTTTCGAACTTCACAATTCCACCTACACAAAAAAATGTCCAGATAGTTTAGCACAGAACATCATGGTCACAAAACAAAAAACTTCTTCCACTTCGAATTCCTTTGAAAATCATTTCACATTATTCAAGGAAAGCCATCTTCATACCCATTCTCTCTATTAAATGTTAAATGCCCCGACCCCAAAACACCACTTTGCTCATAAAATTTAAAGTTTTTTTTTCTCTCTCCTTTCTTGGGCCATTACTTGAAACCTTTTCCCTGGAGCAATGCAGTAATGGTCTATATGTAAACAGTAAGTTTAACCAATGTTAAACATATTTAATGAGGGAAGGCAATTCGTTTTAAGTTTTTCATTAAGCCTTTCGGGGGATTTCTCATGATTCCCAAGAAAAAGGGATATTCATGGAATAAAAAAAAACTTGTAGAAGGAAATACAGTATGCACAGGAAATGTCAAATCTTTTTCATTTAAAATTATTTTGTAAAATGAAAGAATCAAAACTGCTGAAGTTAGAAAAAATCTTTTCAGAAAAAAAACCCTAAAGCATACCTACTGACAAATTTATCCGTCCAAGCCAGCACCACGAAAAGTCCCTTCTTGAGAGCGGGGAGAGGGACCCGCAATATCGCACTTTAAACGGCACTTTAAAGATATTTCCCAATATTTTACCGCGGCGTTAATTTTCGCACATAGAAAAAACTCCTTATGAAATTAAGAAATTATATAGAGTACCCTAAGGATCACTTTGAATTTACTCCAAAAGAACGCATCAATAGAGTTAAACGAGCTGTACCATTTAGAAAACACTTCACATTTTACTTATCAATTATTAATATTAACATTTCTCAACTTTTAATTCAAATGGAAAATACTCCTTAAATCCGAAAGATTTAAGGAGTATTTTCCTGTAAATAAGAAAATTTCCTTGGAGCCACATTTAGTATATGGTGGTGTGTAATTTTGTTATATGGCGGACATAAGCTGTTCAAAAGAATATTTCTAGAGATTTCGACAAAACCACAAATGCTTGACTTGTGTAACTCACTGTCTCAAACCAACGTATAAAATCTTCAATTTTTCAAAAGAACAGCCTAAAGCTTTATGTGACCCTTTTGAGGATAAAATACATTAAAGAGAAGGCAGATAAGTAGTTACTGGGGTGGATTGCATCTCAATTTCAAAATTTGAGGAATAATAGAAACGAACAGAATGCTGACATTGCTGACAAATCTAATTATATTTCTCAAGGAGTTCAGAGGGCAATTGAATTAACACCGAATGTATAATGTTACTATTAGCCCTTTTAAGAGTTCAACCATGGAAAGTGACTTCTCCGGTTAGAGTAAAAAGAAATAATTTCGGAAAATATCATTAACATATTCAAAGTGGAATTACCGAGCAACAGCAACAGTAACTTATTATACTAGCGATACTATCGAGCAATAGTAACAGTAACTTATTATACTAGCGAGCAATAGTAACAGTAACTTATTATACTAGCGAGCAATAGTAACAGTAACTTATTATACTATCGATCAATAGCAACAGTAACTTATTATACTGCCGAAAATCTTGTCATTGTCTTCAGCAGACAAATCTGATTTATAAGTACCATCAAATATGATGATGATGATGATGACAATGAAAAACTTCCGCAGACATATCCGATTTATAAGTACCATCAAATATGATGATGATGACAATGAAAAACTTCCGCAGACATATCCGATTTATAAGTACCATCAAATATGATGATGACAATGAAAAACTTCCGCAGACATATCCGATTTATAAGTATCATCAAATATGATGATGACAATGAAAAACTTCAGCAGACAAATCCGATTTATAAGTATCATCAAATATGATGATGATGAGGATAAAATGTTTGCTGACTCTTGTAATGGTTTATACGTACGGTACATTTTGACCTTATTTTTGAACAAATGACAAATATATCTTATCTTTTTAACGATTAATGCCAGTCCACATAACTTAAACTCTCTAAATGTCAGCATTATAAAAGAAAAATAATGCACACAAGCTGCATCCTTTCTGAATGCTTGTTGATGCAGTTTTGTTTTTAAATTTATGTTTAACAAAGAAAAGATTAACTTTCAGAAGATTTATTTTGCAAAAAAAAAGCATAACTTTGGGAAGGAATAAATAGACATCGATAAGTTTGAAAAAGATGATTTATAGAATTGAAGTGTTAATATTTTGTGAAATAACAAACTGCAGCAAGAACAATAACAACACGGACCAGGACACAGTGGGGCAAGTCGAATGCTTCAATGACAATAAAAAACTCGTCACCGTGGCGGAGTCTGCATTCACTAGGAAGGTACCGGATTCGAAACCTGGTCGCTTCAGTATTGAGACAAAGATTTTTTTCCAAAATTTCTACAATTGGTCTGGCAGCTATGGTTATAGTGACAAATAATAGTACTATATGAAAATAATAGTACTATATGAAGTGTAGAAATTTTATGAAAGGACAGAAGCTGCGAGCTGATAATGGAAGGAGAATTCTATTGAAAACCATAATGAAAATAAAAGTCAAAGCCATTGGAAATACAAATGATAAAGATAAATGCGTATAAAATGAAAGACAAACGAACAGGAGCTGCGAGCTGTTTATGGAAGAAGAATTCTCTTGAAAACCATAATGAAAATATAGGTGGAAGCCATTGGAAATACTAACGATAAAGATAAATGCGTATGACTTTTTAATATGAAATGATTTTTGTCTTCTGTTCATAAAACTTTTACAATTTTAGGTGAAAAATTCGTAAAATTGTTTGCACTATTTATAATTATTTATGAAGAAACTAGTTTCGAATCATTCGATTCATCATCAGTCTAGTCGAGTTTAAGAATGGCAGTTGACTCAACTTTCATCCTTAGACTCGACAACTGATGATGAATCGAATGATTCGAAACTGGTTTCTTAATAAATAATTATAGTGTTTTTGATAAGTGTTCTTATTGTGATATTAAATAAAAGTCTGTATAATATATATATATATATTGTTCTTATTTTATGTGAACCGGACATTGTATATAAATGGAGTCGATACGTAATATTGGCAAGTGTTCTGTTTTTTAATTTATTTAAATGTTAAATAAAAATGCCTATCGTGCAATTTGGGATGATTTTGGATATATTTTTGATTTTTTTTTACTGACTGGGTCTGCAGAAGATGTGAAAACATGGACCACTACGTGTTCTTCAATATCGTACAGTAGTGAGAAAGAATTACGGTACCTCGATTCGTCATTGCACGCAACATTTTTAAACATTTAGGCAGTACGCTGTAATTTAACCTCCCGAAGGAGAATAAATTAAAGAAAAATTGAGGGGAAATGGGGAAGGGGTATTCAAATAAAATGTGGTATATTAATGACCAATGTGAAGGGGATGAAAGGATGAAACCCTCAGAAAGATTATTCAGTTGATACCAGTAATTAGACAGTTATACAGGGTGAGCCCAACGTCTCACCTCACCCCTAGTAGGTATCACCAGAACCACTCAAGATATGGACAAGCGGTAAAATACGAGTCGCCTCATTTGTACAGGCTGGCCGGCAGCCCAAAACTTAACATTAACAGAAAAGGTTGAGTAATTTGTTTAGAAGGTCTGTGTTTGAGAGGATTTCATATCAAATAGTTTCATCTTTCTACGTAATTACGGTTCTTGAGATACAGGGTAGAAAACATTAATATTTTTTAGAACGGCCGGCCCCATATCTGCAGAACGGTAAGTAGTAGCATGTTGAACTTTGTTTTTATAAGTGACATGTTGAACTTTGTTTTTATAAGTGACATGTTGAACTTTGTTTTTATAAACATCTCTTTTTAATAATATGTACCTTTAAAACTTGACAGGCCATCTTAGCCCAAAATTAATACCCTCAAAAATAAGGCGACCCGTATTTTACCGCCTGTCGATATCTTCGAGTTAAGTGACACTTTAGAATCACCCTAAAGTATCTTCGTATACTGTCTGATTCTATTTTTTTCCCACTTTTGTTTTGCCCCGTTCAACTGATTCTCTTTGTTCCTTTATTTTTCCTATGTACTCTGCATATATACTAATTTTCTCCTATTTCTTGACAATGATTTTAATTCTGTTCTTTCTAAGAGTTACTCATTTTACGTTGTGTCTTTAAAACAAATACTTATATTCTTCTTTTACTTATTCATAACACAAATTAGTTTATATTTAGCGTGAAAATGTCTTTCTAGAGATTTTCTAGAGATTCAATTAGATGTTATCGTCACAATTTGCTCCCTAAAATAAAAGCATAACAATAAAGATACGTAAATTTCTTTATTATTTTGCCCGTTAGTAAATTTTTGAAAATAAAAACAAATGTCTGTTATAGAACACCCACCCTCTTAATAGTTTGTGAGGCGCCGTGCTGGGCCGTAGGTTTTATTCATGATAGTGCTCAAGTTGTATCTTGTTTTCCGTAAATGGAAATTGTATAATATTTAAAAAAAAATTAAAACTTCCCACATTAAATTTATATTTCTTTTATTTAAATATTTAGTGTTCGGATAATTAATTTCTATGTTCCGGAATATCTGGGTATTCTACTTGTTTCCTTTTCCAGATCCAGAAAAATATCTATTCCTTCAATCTGTGTTTTTAGATTTCTTGGAATTAATGGGACAGTACACTAAAAAAACATCAAAATGTGACCAATGGATATATTAAATTACGCCCCCCCCCTCAAAAAAAANAAAAAAAAAAAAAAAAAAAAAAAAAAAATACGGTTCTAGTTACGTTCAATAGTCAAATTATATACCAAATTTCATCCAAATCCGACAACGCAAGTTGCAAAAGAGCCCACCAAGGCGGACAAACATATTTTTTTAAAAATTTGAAAAAAAAAAAAAAAATATCAAATTTTGAGGGGCCTGAATGTATCCAAACCATGAATATGTATCCAAATTATATATAGATTTTTTTTCCCTTATGAATTACAAACTGTGTCATACTCTCCATAGCTAAAGTATCGAGCTCCTTCATAAACATATGAATGGTAAAGAGGAAAACAGAGAATAAATCGAAATTGATAAAAAAAAATTAATTGGAAAACACATCAATAAAATGAGAAAATAATACAAAACATGGAAAAATAGGACTTAGGACATAATTCTAAAATGGGAGCGAACAAAGATTAAATAGACAAATAAGAGAGAGAACAAAATCAAAATGGGACAATCTGGGGGAAGAAAGTAAAATAGGAGACATAACAGAAAAACAAAGAATTGAAACAAAAGTCAAAAATTGTTTTAAAAAATCTTTTACTTGTGCTTATCTTTTCATTATTTATTTCACGAAATCCATTTTGACATCTTTTTTAACAATATCTTTTTTTTTGTGCGTGGAATTCGAAATTGAATTTCAATTTTATCAGTAAGAGGACGCCAAGAAGGGGACATTAAAACAAAAAGAAACATGAAACTTTGTTGAGAGTGAAGGAAATTGTTTCAATAAGAAAATTGTTTGTAACGTGTAAAACAATATACAATAATAAAATACATCATTATACGAGATTCTTTTATCACAAGGAACACATAATTCTGTCACAATTTTTAAGGATATCATAACATTCCAAAGCATTTCTACAATCATTCCAATATCGCTATGCTACTTAAGAATCACCCCATAATGATACATAATACTGTAGATAATATCTAAAAATCAATTATGTTTAGGAGTATGAGTTACTCTCAGTCACAACCAGACCAAATCTTTATCAAATTTTGTACCCGACAAAGATTCAAACAGACATTCAAAGTGACTTCTGAAAATTCCAAAAAGTATTGAACGATTATTTTACAACCATCCACTGAACTTTAAAAAAATAACAGAACTTTTTTCAGATGACAAGGGTACACTATTACTAAAGCTAGTCAAGTGACAAGGATACACTATTACTAAAGCTAGTCTATATTTCGTATCTATATCAATGATTGTGTTGTTGTGGGACATTTCGGGAAATAAAAGATGACAGCCCAGAAAAATTCCAAAAGAAATCCCAGATTTGTCTATTTTACAGAAAAGGGAAATATGTTGAATGTATATGTTTTCCGAAATGTGCAGCCATCATTGGTTCAGCAGATATCAGGAAAATAATCACTAAATTTTTTCCGCAAAAAAAAAAAAAAAAATTAGCTCTATCAGAGGGAAAACTTCGTCAGCTGTAAAGTTTTTGAGATGAGTTTTTCTGATGAGAAAAAATTAACTACACAGAAGTAGCCTATAAAGCACTCAGAGAAATTGGTGGGATCAAGTATTGTATAAAGGAATGTAATAATTTGTTAGAAGATACTTTTGATTCCCAGACTTTTCCTCTCATATGAAAATTAACAACTGGAAGAACGATTTACCTGCAATCCTAGCGACACAAAACTCATCAAGTAAAGTACCAACACGACAGAAGAACGATAAACTTGAAAAAAGAAGTCGAAAATAACGACACATTTATACAAAAGAGTTTCTTTCTTTCTTCTTTGTTGAGATGTATATTTTATAAACTTAAAGCTGTTTCATGCCACCTTTCTTTGTCTCGTACTTCTCAAGAATTTTCTTTTCTTCAGCTGCTTCGTTCTTTTCTTCCTCCACATATAAATGTTTTTTAAATTGTTTAGAGAGGTGAGATTTTATTTGTACCCAACTTTGGTGTCCCCCGAGGATTTGGGCCCAGGCCCAAGATACGACAAATAAACATCATTGACATTTTAGAATTTAGAGCGTCTACCTCAAATAAACCATCATTACCATTTGTCCTTATATTTTTGGAAAAGTTTTTCATTTATTTTTAAGTGCGCAATATATATAATATATACTTTTTTCCAAAAACAATAAAAAAGATTAGTGTACATCGCCAAAATTATAACCGTTAAAATTTTCATTGGACAAATCTATGTCTCTAAGGGATCATAGAGAGTTCAAAGGTTTAGTTAGTTGAAAAAACCTTAGGCAATAGCCCCAAATAGTCAAAAAGTTAAAGCTTTTGAGTCAATTTTTTGAACTTTCATCCAAAAGTTTACATTGTCAAATGTTCTGTGTAATCTTCATTGCAGTGTGGTGTCTTGTCTACGTTTAAAAATTGTAAAAAATTACAATAAGAATTTTTATAATTCTTTTTTGAAATCATTTAAAATAAATAATTTTAAATATTTTGAAAAACAATAGAAGCGGTATGGTGAGCTAGCAATATCACTCAGTCTATCATCGTCAGACCATATAATTATGTTGAGTCCTGGGTAGTTTGAGAGTAATGAGTGTGATTTATTTTTTAAAAATAATTGTTAGAGACCACGTTTCGAGTCAATGTGGGTAGCCAGTTCGTAAGTTTTCAGCAAATTGAACTCCGAAGGACGTTACTATAATAAAACAAGTTTTAACCATATATCATCTTTAAATATTGAAACAGAGATACCTCGTCAATATTTCAAGATCTTCCCAATTTTTATAAAAACAACCCTGGACTGTATAAAACTCTCGACAACCCCAGGGGTACACTAAATTGTGATATTATTAATTTGCATATTAAAAATATATATTAGAAGGAGAAAATGTTTACGGCTAGGTGAGGGGATGACCCTTCCCGCCGTATTTGCTGTTCTGAGATTCTATGTTGAAACAGAGAGCAATTATGGAACGAACACAGTCTAGCACTCAGCCCTGGATTTCAACTAGAACTGCTAAACTCGTATATATACAATCGGTTGGAGGAATAACATTTTTATTTGCTTCACGCGCCTACACATTTTGGTCAATTCAGGATTTTACCCCCTAATATGCTGGAAAGTCACAATCGAGCTACCCTCATGGACCTCAGTAAGCCTGGGTTGGGCAGGGTATCGCCAGCATCAAGATAGGGCGTAAACCTATAAAAAATAGCCATTATATGAAGAGGCGAGGCGATGGCCCGCAATACGGAGGGATTTTTGAAATTTTGCATATATTGTGTGAGAAAAAATTAATGATGAATTAAAATAATTAATTTCACTAACTCCACCTCGATATGTGTGAGGAATTGAAGAATATTATTAAACCATTGATTTGTCAACCAAGCAGTTGACCGAACCAGACCTAAAGCGTAATGCATCAGTTCCCAATAAAAACGTGTTAATACCACTTCCCTACTTATAACAATCATGCTCATCAACCTCGAAACTTAAAAAAACCTCAAAGCGTGCGAAATACTTGCAAGAACAGGAGAGAATAAGATTAAATCATTTTTTTTTTGTTAAGTTGACCAAACCGGACCTGAACCGTCAGATCCCGATTCAAACTTGTTAATACCAACTTCCCTACTTATTACATCCCATGCTACACGTGCATGGAGGAACGAGGCGGAGAAAAAAGGGGAGTTGTAAAAAACTTTTAATTTATCAAACAATTAATAAAAAGTGAACAAAACATTTTTTAATTAACGGTAAACCTTTTTTTCTTGGTTTTATTATTTCTGACAAGAGAAATTAGAAGAAAATAGGGCATTATTGAGTGCATTGCTCATAACCATTGTCTGAAGCTATCATGCTTTATTCTGTAAATTGAGAGAAATTAGAAGAAAATAGGGCATTATTGAGTGCATTGCTCTAACCATTGTCTGCAGCTATCATGCTTGATTCTGTAAATGAGAGAAATTAGAAGAAAATATTGCATTATTGAGTTCATTGCTCATAACCATTGTCTGCAGCTATCATGCTTGATTCTGTAAATTGAGAGAAATTAGAAGAAAATATTGCATTATTGAGTGCATTGCTCATAACCTTTGTGTACGCCATAGCGGCTAGCATGCTTGATTCTGTAAATTGAGAGAAATTAGATGAAAATAGGGCATTATTGAGTGAATTGCTCATAACCTTTGTGTGCGCCATAGCGGCTAGCATGCTTGATTCTGTAAATTGAGGGAAATTAGAAGAAAATAGGGCATTATTGAGTGCATTGCTCATAACCTTTGTGTGCGCCATAGCGGCTAGCATGCTTGATTCTGTAAATTGAGAGAAATTAGAAGAAAATAGTGCATTGCTCATAACCTTTGTGTACGGCTAATATCATGCTTGATTTTGTAAATTGAGTGCACAATGCTCATAACCTTTGTCTGCGGTTATCATGCTAGATTCTGTAAATTCGATTAATAGCAATTATTTTTTCTTTACGGTAGTTTAATTTTTTTTTTTTTTTTAAAAAAAAAAAATAGTACTTATTTATACAGCCTGAATAGGACTGAAGAGAAGAGTCCATTGACACCGGCAAATTTTTGATCTTATCATGTGTTATGG
This sequence comes from Pachypsylla venusta, assembly GCA_012654025.1. Lineage (NCBI taxonomy): Eukaryota > Metazoa > Arthropoda > Insecta > Hemiptera > Aphalaridae > Pachypsylla > Pachypsylla venusta. Next base: position 30,181,079 of record CM022877.1, read on the forward strand.
TAAATATCTCAAATTCATATCAGCATAAATTTCATGTGTTGGCTGGGTTTGAACCCACGCTCTACTGTTTACCCCAGTCAGAGCGTCTCTCCACTACGTCAAATTTAATTCGTGAAGTAAATATAAAAATACTATCAAGAAAATGGCCATCCCCGATGATCAAGAAACTACCACTGCGCAGGTAAAATATTCTTTTGGTTCCTGTTTTTTAATACCCCCCCCCCCTCCGCAAATATTTGTACGCCAGAGAAATTTTAAAATTGTTTCTATAGAGAAAACGGAAAATGGCCAAACCCTTAAATACCAAATTCAAGGTCAAACTTCGGAAGAGAATTTTTTTTGTGTAAAAAATTACAATAATTGAATGAAAATTTATTTACTAATTTCAGTAATGCACTATTGGACGTTTACACCCTGTATATTTGGCACAGTCCAACTTTATGCTGAGCAAATGGATTTTATGAAACTAAATGAAACAAATCTATGGAACTTACTGAAATCATAAAAACTCTTTTTTTTTCCTAAATTGAAAAAAAAAAAAACATCATACGGATTTTATACGGACTGCAATGGATATTCTGCTCGTAGGAAACAGAAAAAGACAACTGAATCCAAAAAATCAAAATAACTCCCTCGATAGCAAAGCTGTCAAAGTTCTATATTTCTTGGCGGTGGTGTGATATGTAAACAGAAAAAACCAACAACTATTATAAGCTTCACAGATAAGGATCACTGTCAGCCTCTTCCTCCCCCCCCCTAAAAAAAAAGAAGTTATTTAATGGGGATAACGAAAGAAAAGTTGTTTCCGTATGATAAGTTAGTGTCTTATGGGATGTACCTACCTCCCATAAAAGAGCCTCCTGATTCAAACTGTAAAAGTCTGACCAAAAATGATTCGTGTCTACGAGAATGCAATTGTGCAAATTTAGAGCCATTTGATATATCGATTTGCAGTGCTTTTAAAACATTTTTTTAGCTCGCGCCACACAATCACACCAAATTAAATACATATTCTCGTTGAAAAATCAAAAAAAAAAGTTAACACCTTAAAAAAAACATTCCAACATTCCTACCCCTTAACTCTATTACCCCTCATAATTTCAATTATGACTCAAAATAATACACAATTTGAGTTATTACATTTAAACACATAATTTCAATTATGACTCAAAATAATACACAAATAGAGTTATTAAATTTAAACACATAATTTCAATTATGACTCAAAATAATACACAATTTGAGTTATTAAATTTAAAATAATAATAAAAAAAAAAATAATAACTGTGCAAATGTATTTATCCTTGAGGCTTCCCGCGAATCAAGAACAGCCTGCGATAGTCAGAATAAATACAGTCAGACAATACTGATAATATGTACAAGAAGATCACTTACCCAGATAGGAACTATTCGTGAGCACCCAGAAAACTTTAAATGGGTCAACCATTTGTATGAATGATACACACCGTACACATATTACATTATTTACATTGGACAACCATTTCACTAACACTCCATAATTGAATAATAAATGAATTAATAAATATTTTGAAATTAAAAACATAAAGAAATAAAACAATGATTTTTATTACATTTGCACCGAAAATGTTCCGAGAGAAGATTTTTTAATTTAGTAATCAAAATAATCTCTTTAAATTATTTTTTGAACAATAAATAAACAATTTGAAACAATATTTGCGTGCAATTATATTGCACAAAGAAGATGAAATCAAGATTGATAGTTTGGATGTTCTAATAAATTAAAAAATATAATTATGTTATTTAAATTGTGACAATTACAATTATTACGAGTATTAATGGTAAAACAGTAGTGGTAACTATTTATTGAAAGATAAATGGTAATCAAGAATGAAGAATGTTGATCGCTCAAAAAAGGAAGAAGAAAAAAAATGCAAAGTCGCCGGTTTTATTTTATTTTTTAAAGAATGTCAAATCGTAAAAAAATAATTAATAATAAATTTTTTTAAAAATAAAAATAATACTAAAATTGTTTTTAAAAGAGACAAAATCGTCAAAGAAATAATTATTAGGGTGAGCAATAGCTCTCCGACTATGACTGTCAGGCTGACGTTGACACCACTCAACTGTTTGAATTTTAGAAAATGAAGCCTCTAGAGCCCTAGACCAAAAATATATTGCACACTATAATGTTTTATTGATGCATATAACCCTATTAATAACTTAAAAATTATGTTCAATCCCCTAAGACTTCAACAAATAGTGGCATAATATTACTTATTAAACACTAACTAGGGTGTGACACACCTAGCCTCCCTGAAGGATAACTAAATTTGAAAACCTATGAAAAAGATTCCAATACATCGTTTAACGAAAATTCAAACCGTTCAAAAATCCTAGACATGTGAAAAATAGACAAAACCAAAGATAAGGAATATAGATCTTTGAATATAATTTTTCAATTAAAAATATTGGGGAAGTCTCTTTCCGAAATGAAGAAGCTTCCTCGTGAAGGAGATATCAAAATCCACTTGTTTTAACACCACAATTTCTCTTTTGTTTGTCTATTTGTAAGACTATAACTCTCGAACGCCCTCTCCAATTTTGATGAAATTTGGTATGGATATTCATAATTTTAGCTGATGAGTACCATTTGACCACCTGAGGCCAAATGGTGACCATTTGAAGTGAATGAGGTCTACAGTTCACAGAACTAAAACTAATTATGTATAATAAAACATGTTTCAACCACGTTCAACAATCAACGGAAATGACTGCTGCTGTGCCCATTCAAAAAGATATTAACACCTAAATATATTCCTGTCCCTTAACTCAAGGGGTTCTATTACTTGAATATATTATATTCTATAGATGTTTATAAATTCGGAAAATCATTTTATTCTATCAGACTATTTACAAAATTATATTTAGAATAAAAAAGTAAACACTTCATCCATTAAAAATAAGAAGAAAAAAAATTGTTGAAAATATTATATTTTATGAAAATAAAATAATTTATTATGAAAATTATTTTTTTACGAAAAAAAAATCACAAACTTTTTTTTTTGTTAGAATAAATTCGACTATATTTGCACGAAATATTTATTATCTGCGCAAGTGAGTGTTACTTTTACGACTGAAAATGTGAAAGCGAAAACTGGTGGAAATGATCTGATCTGTTTCCCAGAAGCAAAAAAATAAAACTGAGAAAACATAACTTTCGTATCTATATTCCTGGGACTTATCAAAAAGAGTGGTCATTTCGTAGAGATTAAAGGGTTTTGTACTTTGAAAAAGTTGTATTTCAATATGTAAAATATACTCGTATTTCGTATTTGTGGTCTACGTACCTGTCCACCCATTTTTCCTTGTAAAAAATAAAATAATATATCGATAATAAAACAATGCCTCTGTCCACCTTAAATATCTCAGACCAATTGAGTGAAGACACAGGAATGTATTTAGGTGATGATATCTTTTGAGAGGGCCCGTGACAACCATTACGTATTATTTTTCACCACGGACAAACCTCAACTTTTACACCATAACTCTCGAAGTATAGTATAAATTACACTGGGGTGTAATTAGGGGGTGGAGTTCTTCAATTGTACTAGGAATACATTTTTACGGGAAATGTGCAGTGATCATACTAGTAGTTCTGTGAACTATAGACCTCACCCAAATAGTGGATCCCCATGAGTTCCTCGTAGACCAATAGAGTCCAAACACTTTCAGCTAATTCTGTGAATATAATGAAATAACTTTCAGTCAAAGTTCTTCAGGAGTTAAAACTAGACTTCATTTCGTTCGGTCAATTAATTTATTCACAATGTCTACGACCTAGGTGACTCTCTTCTGAACTAAAGCATGCAGATGAACTTTAAGCAGAGTTCAAAGTTCTCTCTTTTTTAGTTTCAATGCCGCAAAATTTGTTTGTGGAATCATCAGCGAACAGAATAACGTTCTATTTGTATTATACGTTAACAGTAACGACCCCATTTAAAACAAAACCTTCATTTGGTGAAAATATTTTAAACAAAACTAAACCTGAGAGATGAGAGAAAGGAAACTGTAAATGGGAATAGGAAATAAAAAAACAAACAAATAAATGAAAAGAACAAAAGGAAAATGATGGAAATAGAAATAGACAGCGCCTACATACATCCTTTGAGAAAAAACAAACAGGATGTGGTTGGTATACCTACGCGAGCACTGCCGGGTACACTTTTCATATAGATTTCACTGTAAAAGTACCCACATAAATCCAATGAATTTCCTTCTAAGTGAGAAGGAAATGAGGACGGACACAATAGTATAAACTGACCCTGTAGAGCAGAATAAGGGGTCAATCCAACTCCAGTGTAATAAAGGACCGCTGGATGTCAGGAGGGTGACAAAGGCAACCTTTCAAAGCGATAAAGACGGCCATTCTTTTAAGACTGGGATCCCACAAAGTCACCAAGTGTAACATTCTTCTACCCAACGCTGCATACTCCTATGATTCTTCAGAATCAAAGAAGAACGAACATTACACATTAAAACATTACACGTTACTTCGCAACATTGTAACCTTGAAGTAATCGCCCTGATGTAGCAATATTTGGTTGCTACTTTCTGAGAACAAAATGTTGCACTCAGAGGGATTTCAGCCTAAGACAACAGGCTGCGAATACGGTCCACCTCTTATACTAATGCAGAAAAAATGCACCAAATTGAAGGAAGATTTTTGCCATACAATTGAAAATATGTCGCTGAAATGTTTAACTAATTGCAATCAGGTATAGTTGGCCTCAACCAGTTTTATTTTAAAACTAAGAATTCATAATTGGTTTTGAATTTTTCAAATTTAGTGAATATATTTTATTTAAAAGAATATAGACCGATTTATTACTAAAATTTAGCATTTTAGAAAGATATAATGCTACGTGACAAATTCACGAGCATTAGTCTTTTTATAATACGAGGATTCAATAATTAAACAATAAATTGCAACAATGAAAAATGCAGAAAAACTTAAGATAGATAGCTAAGTTCCCTAGGTGATTTCAAAAACAGATTAAGTTTCAATATATTGCAGCAGCACACTGTATATTCATAAGGCGATTAGTAATCAGTAATCAATGATAAATGTCAATACGACAATAATAAGTCCAGGTCATTTCTAAAGTTCTGTATAGCAGGTGCTTCGGAACATTGGAAATGACCTTGCTGGGATCATAGAGGCGAGCAAACAATAAAGTGCAAGGAGCCAGGGAGATTCACGTAGATACCCAAACGAGCAAAATAGTGTAAGAGAAGAAATTCATATTTTATGTTTTTCCAACAGATTCTGACTGGCAACAAATATTTTTACATATTTTTCAAAATATTTTCCTACTAAAGTTTTGTAGCTTTACACTGTCATCAGTGGAATAAGCTTTAGGAAGATAAATTCTCAAATATTTCATACGTCATGTTTTCAGGGTAGGGAAAAATTGAGTAATTTTATAAATTGGATGGAGAAATTTCTCAATGTAAAATTACAATAAACAATGTAAGATCTTTTAAACGTAAAAATTTTCGACATATTAAAAATCAGGTTGAGATTGTTAAAATTGAAAAAGACATATTATTTCCGGTAATTTGGGGGGGGGGGNGGGGGGGGGGGAGAGAGATTTTTGACATCTCTCAGGTAATATTTTTTACCTGAACAGTATTTATTTTTTAGCAAAGATAAGTTTAAATAAATTTGGGTCAAACAATATAGTTGCTCTATTCTTTATGCAATTTGTAAATATGTATTTACAACAGCGCCAGCGGTGCAACTCGTCTTTTTTGGTAAGAACTCGCATCCTCTAAATAGGAATCATGTTCAAAATTTCAATTTTCTACTATTAGCCATCGTGGAGTTTATTATTTTAATGATACATCTTTGAAAGCAATATCACCCTGTAATAAATACATGAGAGTTGTGGCGTGTAAGTTGTCTTGGTGTCCAATTTCAAATATCCCCAAGAGGGACTTTGCAACATGGCTTACGAAATACTTTATGGTGAAGGGTTGATTACAAAAACTGTCAAAAGTGGTAGACGATTTATGAGGGGAGGGCATTTGTCGCATGACTCCGAGTATACAAAGATAATAGAAATTGAAATCTATAAGTTAGTATGAAGTAAGTTGAGCTGTAAATTAGGTGACAATAGCATTGCAATACAAATCAAAAGGGAAAAACAATTTGAAAATGTCGAATACGATTCCAAAGGTTCATTATAGTAAATAATGAACTGAAATGAAAAATTTTAGCAGCAGAAATAAGGGCGCAAATGATTATAAATAAAATCAAAAGACAACATTTTATTTTATGATTGGGAAGTTGCTTCGTTCCATCGTTATCATACATACGTCTTAAATGTTGTAACTCTTTAGATGCACGTAGGTTGTTTTTAGGGATTTTATTAGGGAGGGTCGTTAAAGAAGCCTAAAACTATGGTCCCATAAAAAATGTGGGAAACTGATTTTTGGTCAATTGAAAATGTAGATAGAAGTTTCAAAATACATGGCATCTACCACATCAGACAAGGTGTTTTGTGGACAAATTTGCTGATATCTTTAACAAAGTTTTGTGCTCAAATTTGCCGATATCTCTAACATAGGTGAATGTTTAGCAGGTCTACAAATATAAAAATTCTCCCTTAAACTAAACCAGTGTGAATTCTTGAAAATATTTAAGAATTTTTTGCGGTTTCTTGCGCTCTGAGTATTAAATGTAAACAGTAAGTCCCAGGAAATTACAGAGGAATCGTCACTTTTGAACAACAGCAAATTTTTCATTTCTTTGACGAACAATGTACAATCGGCTATTTTGTAAAAATACAAGCCTGAGCTTGAAGAAAAATTACAATGTCATTCGAAAGTACTTTTACTTTTGATGCAATATTATTTGCGGTTTATTTTTTTTCTATCATTATAAATGTCGGTCAAAGGGTGTATAGAAACTTTAACTATTTCTCGTAAAATTGACATTTTACTTTTAAAAAAATGGAAGTTGCTACCTCGCGCATAAATCTTGCTAGCTAAGCGTGAAATCCCACTTCAACATGGAAACGACAAAAATAAATTTACAAAAAACTTTATACCAACGTCTTCATAAAAAGACAACTCCTTCAAGTCTCCTTTTTAGCTGTCATGTTATTTTTTTAAAAAAGAAGTAAAAGTATAGTTTGTTTAAAAGCAAAATCCAACTGCATAAAAAAAGTGCTAATTAGGGTCATTAAAGGAAAGAAAAATACTGCAATGAGGGACGTACAACTTGAACCACAACTGTGACGGCGAAAAGAAAGCAAAACGAACGGGACGTGTATACTTTTCCATCCCATTAAATTCGTAAGGGTTGTAATGTTATTTTTACCTTCAGAAACTCACTCTTTTCCCCCATAAAAAATAAAATATATGGACATAATTATTATGACCTATTGAAAATTACCACCCATTTCGACCTGAATATTTTTATGTCTCTTTTACGAGTCTATAGTTGAAAACCGATTACACAATAAAAAAAATAGATATTATTATTGAATTATTATGTATAGGGTTAGGTATTTCATTAGGTCTATAGATATTACAGCGATCCAACTTACAAGTTTCATTAAATTTGACCAAATTAAAATGCAGAAACTAGGAATATTATCTACAAGAGCTTATATGCATGAGGTATGTCCTTTTCTGGACTTTGCATTTTTTAATTCTCTGTTTAATTTTTGAATAGCAATAAAAACATCGGCTACAGATAGCATGGTTAAGCTAATATGCTTGTCACAATCTAGTTTTCCATGTTATTGTTAAATCTTTACAATAACCTATTAGTGTCCTGGTTGCCCATCTACCGGCTCTACCAACTGAGTTACTGGAACTGTTCTAATTTCCAAGTAACAACGATTTTCAAATATGGCCTTTCTTAGTAATTTGAAAACCATCAACGTTTTCTCAAAATAGATCATTTGAGGGACTGCTCCTTAATAGCACACCTAACAGAACCAGCAACATTACTTTTTATCCCACCACCAGCCGCCCCTACAGGCGCTGAGCATACTAATTTAAAATTTGGCCAACGTTGTATGAAACCTTCAATAATAGACAGCAATCCTCTTTTGAACACCTATCCTAATGGCTCCATTGTTTACACAAATGTGCTAACAAACGCAATAACAATAATTAAAAGCTCATGTTGTTGAGAGGGTAGGGGGTATAATTTTAATTACCTACTTTCCCTCAAGTTTAAACTTTGTCTGTTCATAATTTAGAAATTCGGGTCCGTCCAATTAAAAATAAATGTAAAAATCTTGGAACTTTTAGTAATATTGTTTTTAAACAGAGATAATAAATGATTAGCTTGAAAGGAGAGAACACGCGGAAACAAGGGAGAGAATAAGCTTTTAATGTTTTTGGATCAGTGACACATACAGGTTTGTCATACAGGATGTCACAAACATTATAAATTTCTGGAATATTTCCAAAAACCGAGTGACCAACAAGAAACTTAAATTTTTTTTCTCTAAAATCAAGTTCCGCTAACATTCTCGCAAAGGTCATTGTTCGGACCCAGTATACAAAAAGTGAATCAAATGCTCCGAACATGTACCTCTATTACAATGTTAGGCTCATTTGAGAGCGGAGGGCATTCATCCAGTTCCCTTCCTAGTATCAGTGTTACAAACCGCTTAATAATTTACTCTATGCTTATAACTTCAAATTCGCTACGTGTTTGAGTGTTAATTTTCATATATATGTGTTTTTTGTGATTTTGTGTTTTTAACCGTGCAAAATTAATTATAATAAAATATCTACCATAAACTTCCTCCAGCAGTCCACCAACAAGAAACTTAAATTTTTTTTCTCTAAAATCAAGTTCCGCTAACATTCTCGTAAAGGTCATTGTTCGGACCCAGTATACAAAAAGTGAATCAAATGCTCCGAACAAGTACCTCTATTACAATGTTAGGCTCATTTGAGAGCGGAGGGCATTCATCCAGTTCCCTTCCTAGTATCAGTATTACAAACCGCTTAATAATTTACTCTATGCTTATAACTTCAAATTCGCTACGTGTTTGAGTGTTAATTTTTATATATATGTGTTTTTTGTGATTTTGTGTTTTTAACCGTGCAAAATTAATTATAATAAAATATCTACCATAAACTTCCTCCAGCAGTCCACTAAACTTCGAAAAAAAGGGTCAACAAGTGTCGACCCATTTCACACAGAAACGCAACATTGGTAAGTCCACAAGAGTCATGGAATCGGGAACTTTTGTTGATTTCAGGAATTTTATTTACTTTCTCTTTCATGCGTAACACATACGGGATGTTTGGCAATAAATAGGACTGAATGTGATGGGTACCTGAGATCAAATGGGAACATCTATAAAACGCTAAGCCCAGTTGGTATACTGACTGACTGATAATCAACGTAGCTCCACGATGGCTACATCTAGACACTTGAAATTTGGCACACATGTAGGTGCGTAATAAGAAAGGAAAAAATCGAAAGTTCAAGTGGGAGCGAGTTAAGGCCAAAAATGACGCATTTTAGCGTGGTTTTTTTTTGTAATTTTTTTCTGGGCAAACTAAAGGATATAACGAAAAATGACCGTGAATGCACCCCTCAAAATAATATATAAGGACCCCCAAAAAAAATATAAAATTTGAAATTTTCCGGTTTCTCCCCGATTTATGGACGGTTTTCACCAGAAAAAATCGGAATTGAGAAGTAATATCCTTGAGTAAAATATTGAATTTTCTAAATAGGAGCCATGCTTTTCCTGGGGGCCTGTTCCACCAAAAATCCAAACTTGAGAATATTTAATGATGCAATCTCCAAAATGTTGTTGAATTTCATAACCCTAGCGAAGCACCGGTAAACAGCTAGTATATTATGAGCCAGACATGTGTCGGCTGCACATCATATACAGGGGACAAACAGCTAGTATATTATGAGCCAGACATGTGTCGGCTGCACATCACATACAGGGGACAAACAGCTAGTATATTATGAGCCAGGCATGTGTCGGCTGCTCATCATATACAGGGGACCAATTAATTATAGTCACTACACTGTAGAAGAGGTTTTTTCACATTAAATTAAATAAAAATCAAAGATGTTATTTTTGACGTAGAATGATGTAAAGAACTCTGGAAGCCGAACCGCTCGTACGATTTTGATAAAATATGTACATGGGCAACTTCCTTGTGCAATGGACTATTTTTTTTAAGGATTTTGGTTTCCTTTAAGTTATTTTCAATGTCAACAAAAATAAAATGTGTTGACAGCATATTTTTTCCCCGACATTTGTAAATTTTAAAATCAAGCAGAAAAAATGATAAAATTTCGTCATCATTGCAAAAAGCTAAGCATTATAAGTTTGTGAAAATTAAGAGCGAAACATTTGATGATGAGAAATTTCAGTATTCCACTTTACTTAGTTAAGGTAGTTATTGAAATCAGATTCCTACTTACCTAATTGTTAAAACTGGCGGAACAAGTTTTTAATTTAAATTTCAAGGTACCATCAGATAGACTCACCTGTAACAAAAGAAACACAATTATTTTTATTAGAATGTACTCGCCCTGAAGATGTATTATTAACTGACGAAAGCGCTCGTGCATCGTAATTTAATTAAAATGGCTAATAGAAAAATATTCGAAATTTTTACAGGGTGATTCCAAATATGTCTATTTAGTACTGCCACTTCTTAAAGTCAAATTATAACGAAAACATTCTATACTGTGGGAGGAGGTCACAAATGCTCCCTAACTGACTTGGTCAAACACTCACATAAAAATGTTGTAAAATGGATACAGTTCTATGTGAAATTTTCCCACCTTAATGAAAAGTAGATTTTTCTATTTGTACACAGAAAAAGTCACTCATAATATTAAACAATAAATTGCATTGTAGCCTAAGTCGAATCGCCTTTAAATTTGCTTCAAAAGGACACATTTAGAATTACTTATCAGGGTGTCAATAATTAAAATTTCTTAAATGGGTTCGTAAAATGAGGAGATTTCCTTTTTTCTGCGTAGGTGCTTTTTCAACGACAATTTGAGAAGGACTGAAGATCCTTTGAATACAACGAAAACATTTCGGTGTGCACTATACACTGTCTGTCAGAAGCACCATTTCTCACCTGGGATAAGTGAGGTCCTTAATTTTTTGCAGCTGCTATTATTATTTCATCTCAAACTTTAATTCCTTTTGAAAATATTATTTCATAAAGCTTTGAAAGCTTAATCCATGCAGCAGACGTTGCGTGAACGGGCTTAGTCAGCATACTTGTCTCAGACAAATGAAATCTTTTCAGACGGGAATTAAAAGTGGACGATTCCTCACTGAAGGTGATGGGATTGTCACTATCGAATTTTTTGGGTTGACGAGGGATTCTGTCTGAATCTGAAATTTTGGCTGATTTGTCTCCTAAAATCTACCTATCTGTCCGTGGCAAAAGAATAGCATGGATTACAATAGCATCATAGTGACTGGTGTGGTGGCCATCAGATTATATTGTACTCATTATCTGTGTATATCAGTGGCAAAGCAAAGTGAGTTACAAAATACAATGATACTGAACAGTTTCTCCCTGCACTGACCCAATTTGTTTAATGATGGTTTCATGCCGGAGGCAAATCAGCAAATTTACGAGAATATCATTGTGACGAAGTTTTTACCTGAACGCAAATAAAAGTTTCTTACTACAATATTATTTCAAACTCATCAGCTTAGATGAACTAGGCTTCAGAGGATGTCACCATCATAAAATCATGATCTACTACCTCTGTGAAAAAGTGTCAAAAATTTCTGCATGATTACAATACTTTATCTTCGAAAGTAAAAAGTTATATATGGATGCAACAATTTACGTCTTCAGGAAATATTTTATCGTATACATATACAATATCAGGTATCTGCTAGCTATGCACATTGAATGTTATTTCTAAAGAAATAAAAGTTTGCTGAAGCTCGCATTACATCCTGAAAGTTTAGACAGTTAGGCACTGGCACACTGCATTTGCTAGAGCTTTAGCCGCAGTCCGGCAAGGATCAAATATCGTAAACTATATTCACCAATATGAAATGAAACCCTAATCCTATCGAGACTGTATCGAAATACAAAAAATATACAGGGTGAGACAAGAAGTTCGGATTTATTTGCAATGCGAGTGATATTTGCAAGTGACTATAACTCTCTGTGTATGTTCTTTATGGGGGTATTACACCTGGAGTCATTATGACAAACATTTATTGGGGCAAATAGAGGCAAACACAGAGAGAAAGTATTTGCCAAATATTTTCTAAATGATTAGACTACTTACCGCCGTGTATTTTGAAAATTGTTGAGACGTAGAATGCAATACATCTACATTCTACATATTCACAAGTAGACTGTAGTCTCTGCTAATAATTTTGAGTTCATTAATCTTGGTTAAATTGTAATACTAAGTCAAGAGTCAAGTAAAAACAAAGAGAAAGTTAAAAAATACTACATCTTCACTTGACTAAAAATTATAAAAGATATTAAATAGAGAACTAAATAGTGTCATACTCTCCTGTAAGTACTATTTGAGCGGCTCTGATGATGTACTCAGGAGAGTATGAAACTAGTTAGCTCTATTTACCATCTTTTATAATGTTTGGTCAAGTGAAGACATAGTAATCCAGTGCCTATGGAACGTTGAATTCATCAGTTCCCGCTAGATCACTGCAGTTAGCAACATTCGGCGGGGTTTCACTCAGCGGGTGAAACCCTCCTTGTGATGTTGGCTATTCCCGGTCCAACCCAGGTTGGTTGAGGTCAATGTGGGTAGCTGGTTTGTAAGTTTCCAGAAGAAAAAAAGGTATAGTATTTATAAGTAGATATAAAAAGAGGGTTTGAGTCATTCATTAATTTATCCGTTCATGTCGTCTGCTATATTTGTCGTACAGATGTAAAAGGGCGCTCATTCTGCATGAACCGTAGTCATGTATACTGTATACGACACTTTCGTGGTTTACTGTACGTAATACGGAAGGGCCGTTTGTATAAGTTAGGAGAAAAAATGTATCTCTTGATAAGACATTACTTAATGCACCAATGAGGCTCTCTTCACCATTAAAAGGACTACAAGTCAAATCAAGGACCACATCTAGCATGACTAAAAGATTATAAATGTACGTATATGATAATAATGGCCTTCCGTTGATGCCCTTTTTAATACACCATACGAACGAACATAATGATTTCCAAATGTGCCTAGCCGCTTGAAACCAGGCGGCTAGGCACATTTGGAATCTGTGTGGAACACGCTGTATATTGAAATGTTGAAATGTAACAGAGACGCTTATTGTTGTAAAACTATTATGTAATTAATTTCACATGACGTTAATTTATAGATTTGAGTAAACCACAATAAGTGTATGTCCGCTGGTATGTACGGGGGGGGGGGGCCCNGGATGGGGGGGTCCATCAATTATTAGTTGAAATCTAAAGGTTGAGAGACCATTTGGGAGAAGAGGAGAGGGGTCATTAAAGGGGAAAATTATTAAAATTAGGAATTTCATTAAATTTGCAATAATCCAATCGATTTTGTGGCTTAGTTTTAAATTTGTATCGCTAATATCTATGCTAATCGATGAAAGATATTTTGCAGTTTTCATTCAATATTTATGTATTAGAGTGCTCTCAGATACTCGCTTACTTACCTATCATATCGCATATCACGCATTGTTTTTATAATCAACTGGGAATCCGCAGATTGAGCAATTAGCATACACCCATAAGAACCTCAGTGTATTTGTTTTTTCCTTGCTTAAAACAATAATGTGTGATATGCGATATATGATAAGGCTGTCTGAACACCCTTAATATAAGTAATAAGGAAGAATAAATCGAAAGTTCAAATGGGAGCGAATTATCGCCAAAAACCTTCAGGAAAATATAAAATCCGCTCGATCTTGGTTTGTATCCTTTGGCAGTTTTCAAATAATTGCGAAGGAACAAATAATTGAATTATTTTGGCTAAAATAATTCTGCACAGCGTCCATGGCACGTTGAATACACCAGTTCCCGTTAGATCACTGTAGTTAAGCAACGTTCAGCGAGGTTGCACCATGTGGGTGCCCACGTGGGTTCGCGCTCTCGTGATGCTGGCTATTTTTCCGGCCCAACCCAGGCTGGGTGAGGTCACTGTGGNAATAGATGTTAAAGAGACGGTCAAATTAAAAAAAAAAAAATCTGCACTTTCAGCCAAGAGAAAAGACGGCTTCAAGAAATCCAAAGCTAACCATTCTCGTGTATTTTCCTATATTTTCGGCCAGTGTCCGCCTTTCTTATATTTTCATTAAAATGCTCTCTGTAGTATTTTTACTTAGACCTCTGCCAAAGCAGCAGTTTTAAAATTTATCCAATTTTTGACCGGTCCCACATTAATTATACATACTTCAAATTAAACAATCATTTCAGAAAGGAGAATTTCCCTGAGATGGTCGAAAGGATCTAGAACAAGATAAAATGCTTTCTGTAGTATTTTTACTTAGACCAAAATCAGCAGAGCTTCCTCTCTATAAAGTTTATCCTATTTTTGACCGGTCCCACATTAATTATATTACATACTTCAAATTAAACAATCATTTCAGAAAGGAGAATTTCCCTGAGATGGTCGAAAGGAAGTGAAACATGGAACTTAGGAGGGAGGGCAATAAGGACGAGTGAGGCTGAAGGGGAACAACATTTTTTTTTTTTACTTTTCTCTTGAACTTCATTACTGAAAGATATAAATATTTCAGTAAGAAATGAAGACATCTGTTCTCAGTTCGATTCAATTCACACGATCTCACAATTCAAGAATTTATTTTTTATCGCCCACAACTGATCAAAACGGTGTTAAAATGGTTTTTATTCGTGACCGAACAGATTTCTCTTTTGTTTGTCGGGCAAATCTGGTGGAGACTGCTAGTCTATACTGATAGTGGATTAAACGGAGGTAAACTCTAGTTTTGAAGATACAATTTTTCCTTAAAATTTGTTCGTTTGTTCTGTTCGCTTGTTCGTTCCATGATAACTGCGACGAACGCCCCATCGCATTTCGATTAAACTTGAAATGGACAATGAATGTCAATTTCCACAGTTCATAGAATTAGCTGATAAGTGTTTGGGCCCTACTGATCCCCCAGGGGCTTTATGACGGTCATTTTAAATGAGTGAGTTCTACAGTTCACGGAAGTATGGTGCATGGGCTTCTAGTACTTGGGTCCTATTCATTCCCCAGGGGCCTCATGACGGCCATTTTAAATGAATGAGGTCTATAGTTCACAGAAGTAGGGTACATGAGCTGATAATGATAAGTATTTGGGTCCTATTCATTCCCCAGGGGCCTCATGACGGCCATTTTAAATATGTGAGGTTTACAGTTTACAGAGGTAGGCTACACGGTACATGAGCTGATAAATGTTCGGGCTCTATTCATCCCCCAGGGGCCTTATGACGGCTATTTTAAATGAGTGAGGTCCACAGTTCACGGAACTGGGAGCATGCAATTTCTATGAAGGACAAAATTGATATCTAATATTTGCAGAAAATCAGGTCATCTGTTGCTGTTGTGAGAAAAAGGACAAACAAACAAACATACTTTGAATAGTTAAAGGACTAAAAAGTCCTTGGATGGTGAAAACATTTCAAGATGAGGGATTTGGCCGCTGGAAACATCAAACCAGCTGCTGGTTCGTATGTTTCCAAATTCGACCGTATCATATTTGGTTTTGTCCCTAGACTTGGTATATGCACATTAGGGATAGGATTTCAGAAAAGAAAATCATGTGCTGTTCACACCAGATTTTATTTTCTTATTTTTATGGCGTTAACAATAAAATTCTGATTAATGTCATAAAAAAATTATGAACTCTATTTATTGTACTTACCTCTTGTCCTTTCTCTTCAGTTGGGGGGGGCAGATATGGGTGCAGGGATAGGAAGAGAGAGTGAAAATCTTGAACTTTATTGCCAGAATAAAGAAGGAAGAAAAAAATAAATTTTAATGAAAAGGAAGGAAGATGTTCCAATTTATCACCAAAATGCCGCGCACAGAAAGTTCTATTTTCAAAAAAAGAAGGAAAAATGTTTAGTTTTAATGGCAGGGTGCAGCTGTAAGGAAGGGGAATTTAATAATATGGGACAGTAGAGTCCCCAAAAACAATATTCTGATCTAAAATTAGCTCCAAGAGGACCCAATTTCAATTAATTTATTGATTGAAAAAGTGGAGTCTATTTTTAACACTGCCATTTTTCTTTAAAGTTCTGCTCGTTTCACAATAAATTTCGAACACCTTTTCCAATTTTGAGCAATTTGAAATGGACGTTTATTAGAAATTTGTTTTGTGAAGAATTGGTCCACTCAAGACCTCATTGTGGCAATTTTTAAGAATCCACAATCCGTAGAATTAATAGTTAAGTATGGCTAGAAATAAGATGCTCAAATCACACGAGGAATATATCATTGCTGAAGTCGCATACTTTACAGAAAAGTCGCATACTTTACAGCTCACTTTGAACGGGGGGTGGGGGGATCAAAGGCAAGACAAGTAAAAATTACTTCAATACACATCAAATAAGATACAAAATTTTCTTCGATAAGGGTAGAACAAAATCGTTTACTCCCAATCAAAAACTCGGTCATTGAACTCTCTTTTTCAATTTAGGCGCTTTAATCAAGGTCGTTCGCACTGCATTAAACATTTAATCCCCTGAGTACGGCATGTGTCCTGGGTCATGATTCATGACACTTTGTTGGGATCAATGCTGATGTTGTTTTCAAACTTTTAGTAGACAATAAAAGTCTTTCAAATCCAGTCCATGCTAATCTGATAAGAATGATTTGGATTCCTGGGGGAAGAAAACATTTTTACGGCTCACATTAATCTATTTTTAAAATAAAAGGAATATAATTTCTCAATTTGGAACTCATCCAAAAACATTTTCCAAAATGTTTAATGAAGAGGCGCTTCCGAGAGGAGCTTGTTTTTCTAATCAACAAATTAAATTTCTGCTCCCTCTATCTCCCTACAATTTTCATGTTTTTTGAGCCCTCTATTAAATTACCTCTAAATCTTTAAAATAAATCTTGAAATTTAGAAAACATTTCTTCATATACTTGATATAAGGAATTAACAAGTCTCGCATCAAACTGACAGAGTCGATCTATGATCTTATCGAAAATATGAAAACGTACTTTCTACTTTTGGGATACCTACAGACAGTTGAGGTTCCTTATGGCAGTTGAGGAATATTTTAAGCTATTTGTATTATAGATTTCAAAAAGTATTTTAGTTTATTTGTATTATAGATTTCAAAAAGTATTTTAGGTTATTTGTATTATAGATTTCAAAAAGTATTTCAAAAGGTTATTTGTATTATAGATTTCAAAAAGTATTTTAGGTTATTTGTATTATAGATTTCAAAAAGTATTTTAGGTTATTTGTATTATAGATTTCAAAAAGAATTTTAGGTTATTTGTATTATAGATTTCAAAAAGAATTTTAGGTTATTTATATTATAGATTTCAAAAAAATATTTTAGGTTATTTGTATTATAGATTTCAAAAAGTATTTTAGGTTATTTGCATTATAGAGTTCAAGAAGCATTTTAGCTTATTTGTATTATAGAGTTCAAAAAGTATTTTAGCTTATTTGTATTATAGAATTCAAAAATTATTTTAGGTTATTTGTATTATAGATTTCAAAAAGTATTTTAGGTTATTTGTATTATAGATTTCAAAAAGTATTTCAAAAGGTTATTTGTATTATAGATTTCAAAAAGTATTTTAGGTTATTTGTATTATAGATTTCAAAAAGTATTTTAGGTTATTTGTATTATAGATTTCAAAAAGAATTTTAGGTTATTTATATTATAGATTTCAAAAAAATATTTTAGGTTATTTGTATTATAGATTTCAAAAAGTATTTTAGGTTATTTGCATTATAGAGTTCAAGAAGCATTTTAGCTTATTTGTATTATAGAGTTCAAAAAGTATTTTAGCTTATTTGTATTATAGATTTCAAAAAGTATTTTAGGTTATTTGTATTATAGATTTCCCTTTGCAATGGAAGATGTTTTGGAACCACTGTTTCAAAGACTACTAAAACATTTTTTCACAAATACAAAGCTCTCTTTTGCAACATTGCTGCACATTAAACTTGATTTTCTTCTAATTAATTCAAAATTACACCTGCCGCTTAGATGAAGAGGGCTTTATTTTGGCTCATGAACAATATCACTTGTACCTTGCATGATGTTGCATAATTTCAGTGAAAGGCCCTTTGAACAATAAATCACTAACGTAAAGGTGGATCCGAACATTCTAAGGCTATAAATATTTCATCTGTTCCCAAAGACTAGAATACAGGATGTTTCAGAAGTTATAGCGAACGCCTGATAACTTTTGAGCAAGACTTCAAATTTTTAAAGTCTGCTTCTTTCTGAGTATATTAGGAAACGACCCATAAGCAAAATCTGCTCATGTCAGTAATCACATTTCAAGAAGTGGTTTTATTTAGAATAATGTAATTTTTTTTTGGAAAAAAAAGCATTTAGGATTTACAGTTAAAATACTTCATTGCTTTTTTAGCAACAGATAATTATTGAAAACAGGATCAAAATTGAAATACCCTAATAGCCTCAATTTTTTTTTTTTTTAAATTGGCTCTTTAACATCATTTAACGTCTCTTTAATATCTATTGGTCATTCAAGACGGGGGTTTCACTCTCCATTCGCTAGAAACTTGAAAAGAAGCTACCCAGTCTACCCACATTGACCTCACCTAGCCTGGGTTGGGCCGGAAAAATAGCCAGCATCACGAGGGCGCGAAACCTCGTGGACACCCACATGGCATAACCTCGCTGAACGTTGCTTAACTTCAGTGAACTCTCGGGAACTGGTGTATTCAACATGCCATATTCGCTGGATAGCCTCAATCTTACTCTGCGCCAAAGTATTGAACTGTTTTGGTAGTATGATGGTCACCAAT
Organism: Pachypsylla venusta; assembly: GCA_012654025.1. NCBI lineage: Eukaryota > Metazoa > Arthropoda > Insecta > Hemiptera > Aphalaridae > Pachypsylla > Pachypsylla venusta. Next base: position 30,200,083 of record CM022877.1, read on the forward strand.
GCTAACAAAGCAGTTCGCTAATTACATAGAGTATTAAAATTAAACTCTGAGACCCCTTTAAAATTAAACTCTGAGAGTTGAATGGTAGAAACTGCCTCGGGTAATATACCGGCTTTTGGTTAGGCGAGGTTCTACACAAAAATCAATTTTTTATTATTATTGAAAATATTATACAAAAAATTTATGCATGAAATGCGAAACGATACTTTTGATTTCAAACCATTGATGATTTTCGCCGCATTTCGGTTTCCACGAGTCCTACACGGGAAATAAAATGGCGGATACCAGAGATTTTTAATTTGATGTTGTTAAGTACAAATATACAAATAACACCACAAATCCTACCCTTTATGAGATATATTGTTCACAAACAGAATCGCTCTAGGGAACCTCAAAACATGTTTTGGTATTGAAAATTTGAAACTGAAAATTTCAGTCCATTAAAATAGTTTCCTTTTATAGAATAAGGAAAGTAAAATTATTTCTGAATCTCCCTGAATAGTGAAGATATAATGCTGCATGTATTTTATACAGAGTGTTCGAAAAGTCCCACAACGATTTTTTTTTATTTTTAACGGCTACAGATAGACTTGGAATTTTATATGTAGTGTTAAGAAATTCATTTTTGGTTGATGTTAAAATTTCAAAAATGAAATTTTACCCTCCTTGAGTATAAAAAGTGTAAAAAATCAAAAACCAATGGTACCACGAGATTCAGCATAAAAAACTTGACTGATGTATTACACTCTTGGTTTTATCACTGTTATTCCGAAGAAAAATCAATGATTGGGCGGGTTTGATCAGAGATCCGTTTGATCAAAGTATCGGGTGAGGAGTCGATTGTGTGTAGATTTAATTTACAATTTGAATATGAAATAAAAAATAGGGGTTTCAATTTAAAAATCGAAAGTTGGTGTCTGTTTAACCACTTTTGGTACACCCTGTAGAAATTTTAATTACGCCAAAAAATAGATTAATTTGTGTTAAAACTACATATAATATTTCAAGTCTCTATCTTTAGCCGTTAAAAATAAAAAAAAAATCGTTGCGGGACTTTTCGAACACTCTGTATATTGGTTACAATCTGATATTGGTTCAGCCAGACTGAGGGGTAGCTGCTTACTATCTAACAGCACGCTTTGTAATAATAATATTTTTATAGAAATAAAATGAAAAGCTCTATCCCCGTATTGTTGTGAAAATGAAAAATAAAATCACAACAATTTATTAGTTTCTTTAAAAAATAGACTGACAAAAGAAAAACGCCTTCAAGTATAGGATTTCCTATATATTTATTGGGACTGCTATCTCTTTTGTCCAAAGACATTTTTCTATGGCTTACAAATGTATATGCGTTTCTCTAGCAATACTCCCCTCCAGTAATGTAGCGTAAGTATATTGACGTTAGTGGCGTCTGTTTGCTCAACCAATGCGTCCTTCAGTTCGTCAGAATTTTAAATTTAAATGCACATATGAAGTGACTTTCAAGCTATCAAGAAAAACAACGCCAATAGCAAAAATACCCTCCGTGATCAGTAATGTGAAGTGTATACTATATAGAATAGCTCCTTTAACTCTACTGATGGGTTCTTTTGGATCAAATTTAAACTTAGGGTAAAGTGCAATTTCTTTTCAGTGCATTTACTCAAGTGGCAAAGTTTTTAATTGATAATAAGACGTATGGTCCTTTGGCACATCCACTAACAACTACAATTTCCCCACATATTCTGCCCATAATGCGTGGGGCAATTCACATTTCTCTATATGATTCTCGTTTATTCACCACAAACAATAGCAGAACAAATACTTCTAAAATCTAAGACTATGGCAGCTCCAGATAAGTTGTAATCTACAGCTAAAGTTTTTAATAGTCATCCTACGTCTGTTCTTGTAGGCAAATAATTGACATGGGCCCCAAAACCATGACAACGACTGTATTATAATTACGTCTGAAACACACTACAATGTGGTACAAAATTAAACCTATTACAGAGTTGATTTAATATGTTATTTTACAACATTAGCTCAAGTGCACTTGGCCCCTGAGGTCACCCTCAAATAACTTCTTTTCCTAACCTCTCCGGTTAAGGTTACGAAACGATTACACGGCTATGCTTCAATTGCATGACTAATCTATCATTGCCTAAAATGGACAGATAAATTGCTCTCCAAATACGGGAAAATATTTTTGTAAATGTATATTTCTTTGTGTTATTATGTCACAATGTTTGTGGGCATCATAGCATTACAAGGTACTCTCAACATTCACTCCAATATTACTAAGCCTAAGCTACTCTTTAAACATTTTTAGCTTATAATGCTACCCCTTGGCGCTATTATCATAGCTCCTCAATTGTCCTCAGGAGGCTGAGTTACCCCCAAACACAACCAGACCAACTGACCAAGTAGAAAATTCGAAAAAACTTTTTCAAATTTTCGACCCGTCCAGAAATCGAACCTGGAACCTCCTTGGTGCAAACCGAGCGTGATGCGCACTCTGCCACGGAAAATATTTTTTAGGGGAAAAAATGTTTCTCACCGAAGTCAGACCAGACCCTCAAGACAATCCCTTAAGGTGTGGCAACTGTATATTTCATTTCCTCCACAATGTGGCTCACCAACTGCAATGATGATATCAACATTCACATTAATAACTCGAAAACTATAAACCAAACAAAATAACAATCTCGTCTAGAAAATATCAATTTCTGAATTTCCTTTTCCTTGCACAGAACGAGTTTGACATGAACCTTGCATCTTATTCCACTTTGAGGTATGATTTTCCAGGAAATGAAATATATATCAGAAAGAGGAAGTTTGCCAGCTTCTTAGAACAAAACAATCAACGGAAATGGAGATATTCACAAAACAATTTATAAAGATGGTTTGGTGGATGACAGACATTTTGATGAAAAACTTTTCCATTTGATTTTGACATTGTTTTGGAAATATCATCCTATAGATAAGCAATGCATTGGAAGTAGAATAAAAGAGGCGCTTCGTTCATATCTTTATGAGGTGGCTCAAATTTCAGGTCCCTTTCCTCCTGGTTTCTTCACCTGCCATTTCAAAATTTTGAAATATTGACTTTTCAAATAAATTTAAACAGAACACTAACAAAAACACTACTAATAAATTAAATATAAATAGTATTTTTGGTAAGTGTTTTGTTTAATTTACTTAATTTTAAATATATTTAAACAGTGATAATTAACACGTTATGCAAAGATTTCAATTTTAAAATCTCTTGCTTTGAAAGCGGCTAATTGGAAAAAGAAGTATATTATACCTAACTCGAACATAATTTTCAGTAACAAATTATGTAGTAGGTATCAATATTGTTTTTGTTTTTTTTAATACACTTTATTGAATTTACTTCAAACAAGAAGGAGACATAGAAAGAAGAGTTTAGAAAGAGTGAGAAAAAAGGAAAGAAAGAAAAGAGAGAAAAGTTAATTCAAGTTACCCAAACCACCATTTGGGTAACTTGAATAGGAGTCTTAAGTTAGAATGAGAGTAGGTTGTGGGCCATTATAATATAATTTTGGAACTATTATAGTATCATGTACACAATCTACAGCTGAGGTTCCCAAACTGGGGGCGCGCCCACTTTGGGGGCGTGAAAGCAAACCAAGGGGGGCGCGAGACCAGTAGAATTATTATCATTTGGTTAAAATATATGAACACAATTTTTTTTTATAAATGTAATTTTATTGAAAATGATGTTTAGAAAATTTGAATGAAATAGCATTCAGCAACACATTAGCGTTTTGAATGAGATAGCATACAGCAACATATAAGCGTTTTGAATGAAATTGCATACAGCAACACATAAGCGTTTTGAATGAAATTGCATACAACAACACATTAGCGTTTTGAATGAGATAGCACTCAGCAACGCTTTAGGTTTTGAATGAAATAGCATTCAGCAACACCCACACCCATTCATAATTTATATTGTAAAGGGGAGGGGGCGTGAGAGGCTTTCATTTCAAGAAAAGGGGGCGCGGTAACAAAAAGTTTGGGAGCCCCTGATCTACACTGTCTACAACTACAGGGACGATTTCAACCATGAAAGTTATTCACATTGGAAAAGCTAACGAGTTCAAAATTATGGCCCCCTTTCCAGCAATTATTATCTAATCCACTCAGAATGGGTCAATGGTAGATCCGGAATATATTTTTTCTAATAAGATGGAGGAAAAACGGAGCCAAAAGGTGAGTTTTTCTTTTTTTTAAAAAAAAGTGATTTATTTCATTTTAAAAGTAGGTTTTTATGTAAGCATAAATTTTATTTCAGTCGACAGCAATTTTGTCTGTCTGTACCTTTCCGGACGATGATTTTCAAGGAGCCATCTTGTACTTTTAAATGATAATGCTAATAAAAATAACAACATCAGCTTTCAAGTTTCAGTTTGCCAAGTTTAGAGACGAGACGGGTTGTGAGGGAAAATAATTGAGAATGCTAGCACCGTCGGGGGGAGACTTCTGTCTCGAACACATCCGAATAATAGCTGAAAGAGTCGCTCGAGGTCAAAAGATAAAAGCATGAATCGTGAAATGATATCAAACCGCCTAATTAGGTATATTTTTTGTTCATATTGTAAAATGAAAATTCGACTGATAGAGAGGTCAGAGGTCGCTATAAAAAAGCACTTGAATTCTCAATATGAGTGAAACATGTTGCAAAATTTGGCGAACAATTTCTGTTTCAAGACAGATTCAACTAAAGTCATCGTTAATGGCATGCTAAATACACCAGTTCCCGTATTATGATGATCACTGCTATTAGGTAACGTCCAGCGAGGTTTGTACTGGTGACCACGTAGGCAAGCACCCTCAAGATGCTGGCTGTTCCTGGCCCAATCCCCCCGTTTCAAATGACCTAAGATGTTACAGGCGTTAAACGAAAAAAAAAATCAACTATGAGTGAGTATATTGGAAATAAAAATGCGCAAAGGCCATATATCTTCAAATGAATTGTCCTTTCCATTGTTTCGATTATTCGTTTTATATATTTTATAGTGGGCATCATAGCTTTACAAGGTATTTATTACATATAATCTACAATTCCAACTCGCTATGAGCTACATATACATATAGCGTGTAAGCTCATAATGTCGCTATAACTATAGCTACTCAATTGTCCTCAGGAGCAGAGCTACCACAAATCAAATGACAAAATTACCTTTTCAAATTTTCAACCCGGAATCGAACACGGTACCATCCTGGTACCGATGTAATGCGCACTCGGTTGCGGAGACGTGTTATAAACAGGCAAACTTGTGAAATGCCAGTAGAATTAATATACTTAAATCCATATTTTGCAAGACATTCACTCAACATTTTTTTCCCTCCATTCCTTCCATCTAATAACGTACAACTCGTAGAAGCGCCACAAAGTTTCAAAAGTTTTTGTTCCACTTACAAATTCTCCTCTGATGGAGAATAATAAAGATTAAAATTTTCAGTGCGCGTAAAATTTTTTGGCAAAACTTTCAAGATAGAACATAATTTGTTTAATTTTTCAAAGCTTTTGATTTACGATAGAAAATGCTTTGAAATTTTAAATTGGAAAATTATCGTATTTTAGGGAACTGCAGTGCGGTCGGTAGGCGTATTAGTGTGTGCTATAGGAGCTGGTACTACTAAGAGCTCTTACGAATATATTCCGACACATTTAACCGCAATATTTTATTTTATTATTTTTTATAATAAATCGTTGGAATTGTCAGGAAAAAATACCCCCGAAAATTGGAAGATTTACGTTTTGACACATGCATGTAGTATCCCGGAATCGAATATAAAAATATCGAATATAAATACAGTCAAAAGTAAGTGACAAAAAACACTCATTTCAGAAAAACGATATTTTCATATTCGATTCTCGGATACTACATGCATGTCTTAATGCATGTAGTATCCGAGAATCAAATATAAAAATATCGTTTTTCTGAAATGAGTGTTTTTTGTCACTTACCTTAGACTGATGAGTTTTTGGTATGTAGGTCTTATCAAAATCGTTCAACGCAAGTGGTAAAAGTACCGTTCACTACGGACGGTGGGCGTGTACTGGTTGCGGCAAACGACAGGACTTTTTTGTCGCTTCTTTAGATTGAAACGTAAATTATCAAATTTGGGGGGTAATTTTTTAAATCAATTTAATTTGAAAAAAATTTAAATTATATAGATTGTAAAAATAAACCTTTTACATTGCATGTATGACCTAATTTTACAACGCGGTGTTTCTTCTAAGTAATGGTTTCTATTTTTTTCTTTGAGTTTTTTACATTAATGTCATAAATTTGAAGGTAAATAAAAATACCATTAAATAATTAATTTTTTAAAAACAACATTTTAAGCTTTTGTATAAAAAGCGTGCAATGTGAAATATAAATTTTTGAGATGGAGTAATATTAATTTGTGGTACCTAATAGCTATGATAATTGAAAATAATAAACCAAAATAATGGATCCCCCGGAATATTTATTTGTGGTAGCCATGGTAATGGAAAATAATAATGCAAAATAATGGATCCCCCGGAATATAAATTTGTGGTAGCTATGGTAATTGAAAATAATAAACCAAAATAATGGATCCCCCGGAATATAAATTTGTGGTAGCTATGGTAATTGAAAATAATAAACCAAAATAATGAATCCCCCGGAAATACAGAGGGGGAAACCACCTCTGCTTGGGTAAAATATAACATTTTCAGGAACTCTAAGATACACACAAATTGATTAATTTAAAAAATTATAAGAGACTGAAAACTTTAATTATATTACAATTTATTCTTGGCGGCCTTTTATTCTTGACGCGAACATTGTTTTGGACAAATTAAATTAATTATCATCAAGAATAACTCCAAAATTTAGACTTGTGATTAATGAACTCACAATTTCTGTTGCAATATTCAGATTTCTTCTAAAAGTTGTTTGAAGAAAAGCTGTCGTCACAACTCAAAAGCAACAAAATGCGAGAGATAAATTAGTCCAAGCACTACTGTTTTATTTCGAAGAATTCAAGTATCAGCTGTCATGTAAGATTTAAACTTTCTAGATTTTATTTTATTCAATTCGGGTTTCGAATATGTAACTCTTGATTGCAAACAGCATACTTTTCCCAATATTAAAGAAAAGTAACGGCAAAAACGGGTATCTAAAACTTTGTCCCTAGATGATTTTGTAACTAGTCACCAAAAAATTAGACAAGTCTTTACTTGGCAAATCGGATTGGAAAATGGTCCTCTACTTCAAAACACTTCAAAATTTCGCTTCAGATTTCTGATATGGAATATATTTCCCCGTAAATATCATCAGATATAGTTCTATTGACCTCACCACTAAGCCGAGGGTTCATAAATTCGTAATAAGTATTCATGAACATAATAACAGTTCATGCCGAGTTTCATCAAAATCGGGCAAGGATTTAGAGCGTTAATATCATTGTGAACGAACAGCGACAATACAGACGTTTAAGGAAAAATCGTGCACATAATATAGACCTCACTTCATTCAGTCATATTATATCATCACCTTATCAGAGTAAAAACCTTATCACAACGCCATCTTTTAGAAATCTCTAAAACTAGCATGAAAAAACATCCAACAGGATGAAAAAGTTTTCATTGCGAAGTACAATCAATAGAAAAATGAGAATGAAAAGTTTGTGCAAATTTCACCAGACGGAGTCATGAGATAGATTTTATCTTTTCTTTTACAAATTTTTTCTCTTTTACAAAAAAAAAAATTCTCTCGGTTGAAATGTTCAGGCGATTGCCAAGCAGTGGGCTCGAATGGGTTCAACTCATTAGAAGCTATATTGTGGGACGGCAAGTAAATATTAGTGGGGTCCAAATACCTTTTAGTTTTTTGCAATGACGATCCAATTTGGTACTAGCGGTATTTGGTCATCGAGTAGGTCTCACCCACTAGTTACCGTTGACGAGTGAAAAATGCGACGCTCGGAAAATATGTTTCGGCTGAAAATCTTAGTGCCTACAGCAGGTTGAATACAAAGGTTTCTGTCCAGTGAGGTTTTACTTGGTGGGTGATGACGTAGGTTTGCGTCTTCGTGATTTTGGCTATTTCCGGCCCCTCCCAGGCTGGTTGAGGTAAATGTGGGTAACTGGTATGTTAAGTTTCCAGATAATGGAAGGCCTAATGATGTTAAAAGCAAAAATTAAAAAAATAAACGCTGTTAAGAAGCACCAGTTAATAACCATTGCATTTTTCACGAGAGGGCACGACGATTTCAGAGCACCCTCAAAACTTTGTTGTGGGCGCGTTGGAGACTTTTAGAGGAGATTGGGCGGTACCTATTATTCAGCTGATGATTCTTTTGACGAATCTCTGAAACGGATGAAAGTACTCCAGTACATTCTACGTTTATACAACTTTTGAGTTAAAAAAAAAAAAAAAAAAAAAAAAAAAAAAAAAAAAAAAAAAAAAAANAAAAACCTTTTCTACTGTTCCATAATTACAAGTGCTCCCTTAATCCCTTAAGCTATGCGATTGCATTTCGTTTGATTATTCCTGTACAAGGCGGTACCCACTTCTTCAATGTAAGTCCTGCCGAAAACTACCACATTGTAGTATTGTTACCCTGTAAAGCACATGTCCTGCTGAAAGATATTATGTTTAAATCAATTACCCTCTACAAGGTACTACCCACTTCTTTACAATTAAATGACCTTTTTTATGCCACGTTTCTAACGTTTTATAATTTTATTTAAAATTTCCCTTGAATACGTTTTAAAGGCATTCAAATGTTTTAATTAAATTTTTTGATCTCTATGTTCTTGCTTTTCTGCACCATTAAAATGTGCAAAATTAATCTGAAGTGAAATCTTGGGAGAGAGTGGGCTTTAGTGGTTGGAAAAGATGAAAATGTATTCTAGAGAGTACTTATTTGAAGTCATAGAAATACAGCTATTTCTCACCATTTTAACTGAAGGATCTGCATTTTTCACAGATTTTTTCAAGATTAAATCGATTCGGGTCATGTACGTGTGACAACTCTATAGTGACATTTTCTTACCTCGAGACCAAGAATGAATGGTTTCTGACTCCAAACTGGAGATCTCTAGCAATTTAGCAGATATAAATCTTAAGACTTAAAAAGAAACTTTAAGTCGATCAGATTTTGGGTTCTGATATCGTATCGTATTAATAAATACGATACGATAACATATCATATCGTATTAATAAAAATATCAAGGAATACTTGAATTGTTAGAGAGAGACTAGCTGTTAAGTACAGGGAACAAATTTTGATTGTTGACTAAACAACGTGTGTAGTGTAGTCAACGATTTTTCTTTAAACAAAAGTTAGAAAAAAAGTAAAATCGTGTCATCTGTGAGTTCCACGTTCACTCTCGAACGTTGTATCCAAAGTTGATAATTATTGGACAAGATGTTCGGATATTGAACAACCTGTTGGACAATTATTATCTTCAGTGAATTTATAATGAGATTTTGGCCCTATTCGATCACCCGGGGGCGCATGGTGGCCACTTTAATTTAAGTCCACATTTCAAGATCTTTGCACTGGTAAAATTAGGAGCATCCAAAAAAGGAAATTAAAATAAACTTACGGCGAACGGCTTTTGATGGGCGAGAACAACCTTTGATTGGTTAAGATGAACTTACCTGAAACAGAATAGAGAGAAATAAGGAATTAGCTATCTGGCATGTGAATGGAGAATACATTTCAAAAATGATGTCAAAAGGAACACTATATGCTGAAGATGCTGTACTACAGCAGGCATTATTTGCTGAAGCACATCATCTGAAAACACCTTAAAATATTTTATGAATACCCAACAGTTCTCTGTACGTACAAACAGACCTTGCATCAGCACAACATGATGTACATTTGATACATATTTAACAGTTCCCTGTACGTACGAACAGACCTTGCTTCAGCACTACATGCTGTACATTTGATACATATTTAACAGTTCCCTGTATGTACGAACAGACCTTACATCAGCACTATATGATGTACATTTGATACATATTTAACAGTTCCCTGCACGTACGTACGAACAGACCTTACATCAGCATTACATGATGTACATTTTATGCATACCTAACAGTTCTCTGTACCGTACAAACAGACCTTGCTTCAGCACTACATGCTGTACATTCCATGCATAGCTAACAATTCGCTGTACATATGAATAGACCTTGCTTCAGCACTACATGCTGTAAATTCTATGCATAGCTAACAGTTCGCTGTACGTACATATGAATAGACCTTGCTTCAGCACAGCATGCTGTACATTTTATTTATCATTGTTATGAAATTGCATTCTCTCATTTTGACAAGAATACCCCCCTCTTAACCCCCCCCCATCTTATCAGCCAATGTCTGTTTGTTATTATATAAATAAAACATCTTGCATTTTCATTTTACATTAAAATAAAGTAAATGTGTACTCAAGAGATGCATCAGCGAAAGCAGAATCTTGCACTTTTTTGCATTCCTTTCTTGACTAACAACATTCTGTTCAATGACTTTCAAACAGGATAAAAATATACAGAAAGTCAGGAAATAGAATTGATTAAAAAGAAAGCTAGAGGCCGTAGCAAAGCACGAGCTAACAGCTATAATGTTATAAAGATTTATGCAAATAAAGGAAATGGACAGTAGTGATCGTCAGATTGCTTAAGCCAAAAATATATATATAAAAAAAACTATTAGCACGGGAACGGCCATGCCTCTAAGGCGTCAAACTAGATGCCGATGCCGTGGCGAAGCACGGGCAAACAGCTAGTATATATATACAAATAAAAATTAAATTGGTATAAAAAGTAAATGCAATTAATATTCATTGTACAGAAAGCCAACGCACGCTGTGCGGCGACAGGTTTGGAGTGCCGATACGTGAGGAGAAGTGAGCTTCTTTACATAAATCTTACTTAAACCTTTCAACTTGTCTCTGTTTCATTTATATGGAAATAATACGAGTTTTTTTTTTTATTGTCCTTCAACATCACCTACACCACCTCGTATTTTCTCCGGCAGAGCCGCCCAACCCTGAATTCTGCTCGTGTTACTTTCTACAAATGTTTTTTTGTGGCGTGTAAATATATTTCTTTCTTCTTTTATAAGCTCAGATTTTTCTTTTTAATTTTTCAGTTTATTAAACTGCAATGTTTACGAGTATACCGGGTAATGCACGATGCACGGACGGGCAATTTCTTTTTATTGACACCTCATCATTTGTAAAACAAATGCCACTAAAGGGCTGAACATTATGCTACATTTTTGATAAGTTTGTTTTATTATCTTTTCAAAATAGTGTCCAAAAGGGGTACACGTCATGTTTGTTGACGCGCCCCTCAATAGTTCCCGTCAAGTCACTAATGTTAAGCAGCGTCCAGCAAGGATTTTACCAAGTGGGCGTCCATTTAGATTTGCGCCATCGTGATGTTATTGAACAACTCGTTGGACGATTATCGCATACTTGAAGTGCACCCAACTGTAATTTCCGACGAAGTCTGAATTTTCAAGTTTTACAAAAAATATTCTAATCTTTCGATTTGTATGTGTTACGCAGTGCAATGAGCCTCTTGAGAACAATTGGGTAACCAAGATAAAGGCGACCAAGTTACAGCGTTATAGCTTAAAATTATATTTTAGGTCCCATTGGACATACTTTGCTTATTATACAGGGTGTCCCAAAAGCCCGAGACCACCTGAATATCTTTTGAATGGCTATATGTGGAGTTTTGAAATTTTGCAATGGTTCCAAATTAAACCACCTAATGGTGTGACTAATTTTTCAGGGGCGGGTCCCATGTTGCACTCAGGGGGTCCAACTTTTGTTTTTTAAATACGAACCGCCATCTTGTGATCATTTTCAGAAAGTCAATAGAATTATAAGTACTTTGCAAAACAGGGGGAGGGGGTCCAACTTTTATTTTTTAAATACGAACCCCCATCTTGTGATAGAAAGACAATAAAATTAGAAATACTTTGTAAAAAATTTCACACGTCCAGCTTGTTTGGTTTCAAAATAGCGGCCATTTGAAATTTCCAAGATATGACTTCCAAGAGTGTCTAGAACTAGGCGAATTATTTGCAATGGGATATTGAATGATTGCATAGGACTTCAATGTTGAGGAACCCGTTTTTTAGACATACTTTGCCTCGTTTTAGACACTTCGCCTAGTTTTGGACACTCTTGGAAGTCATATCTTGAAAATTTCAAATGGCCAAATTTGAAAGGAAACAAGCAAGACGTGTAAATTTTTTTGCAAAGTACTTATAATTCTATTGTCTTTCTGAAAATGCATGACAAGATGGGGGTTCGTATTTAAAAAACAAATTTGGACCCCCTGGGGGCCCTGAAAATTTGGTCACACCATCAGATGGTTTAATTTGGGATATAATACCATGCAAAATTTAAAAAACTCCGCATACAGCCGTTCAAAAGATATTCAGGTGGTCTCGGACTTTTGGGACACTCTGTATTAAATTGAATACAACATACATCTCATTTCATGTGTTCCAATTTGTTCAATGTAATTTTGGCAATATCTAGCAATGGTTCCCGTATACTATTTTCCTTTGTCAAAATTAAGACACGATTCCACTTTCCACTTGATTTGTTATCAAAACAAATACTTCCGCTTCATCATTTCTTTATCATTCAACTTAACGTGAAAATCCAAAATTAGTGTTCAATATGTAAGCTCGATTTCTGCTTGTCTCCACCACAATCGTCGCACCCATACTAACCGCCGCGCCGTGTGAACAAGCTGGGTAATGTTAGCTTCCTTATAAACACACATGACTGGTTGACAATTGTTTCGCTTGAATTGACATTGAGTGTAAATGACTTTAACTTTAGTACTAAAGGATTATGAATATGACACCATTGTGAAAGAGAGAAGGAATGGAAAAATATTTCGCGACGCGACGTAGATATTTTCCGAGTCCAATTTCACAAAGAAAAAACACTTCAATTCAAATGAAAAAGCGCCACTAATAGGAGTAATTACTTACGGATTACTATACAACGTGTCCCAAAAGTGCGAGACCACCTGAATATCTTTTGAACGGCTTTATGTGGAGTTTTGAAATTTTGCATGGCATTATATCCCAAATTAAACCACCTGATGGTGTGACGAATTTTTTGGGGGGGTCCAACTTTAATTTTTGAAATACGAACCTCCATCTTGTGATACATTTTCAGAAAGACAATAAAATTAGAAATACTTTGTAAGAAATTTACACGTCCTAGACGGAAAGTATCCCATTGCAAATAATTCGCCTAGTTTTAGACACTCATGTCTTGGAAATTTCAAATGGCGGCCATTTGAAATTTCCAAGACATGAGTGTCTAAAACTAGGCGAATTATTTGCGATGGGATACTGAATAATTTCATAGGACACTAATGTCCAGGAACCTGTTTTTTTTAGACATATTTTTTTTTCGGGGCGTAATCTTTGTGACCCCGAGGAGCCACTTGTTACTGTACACATCCGGTACGTACATATCCCCAAAAATATAGGGACCATTAATTAGAAATTTACCTAGTTATAAGTTATAACTCTTCTATCAATAGTATCCCGATGAGGTGCGTTCAGCAAAACAAGTGGCTCCTCGGGGTCACATAGATTATGCCTAAAAAAAGAGGTTCCTCGACATTGGTGTCTTATGCAATTATTCAATATCCCATTGCAAATAATTCGCTCAGTTAGACACTCTTGGAAATCATGTCTTGAAATTTCAAATGGCCGCCATTTTGAAACCAAACAAGTTAGACGTGTGAAATTTTTTGCAAAGTACTTCTATTTTTATTGTTTTTCTGAAACTGTATCACAAGATGGGGGTTCGTATTTTTTTAAAAAAAAGTTGGACCCCCTGGAGGCTACATGGGACCCGTCCTGAAAAATTGGCCACACCATCACGTAGTTTAATTTGGGATATAATACCATGCAAAATTTCAAAGCTCCACATACAGCCGTTCAAAAGATATTCAGGTGGTCTTGGACTTTTGAACCACGCTGTATACGTCAGTATGTTTTAAGCCGGAAAGCTAATTCTTTATCATAATAACGGTGGATAAAAATAATCAGATTACAATGATAATTAAACGGAAAACAATTATTAATACGGGCAGCTAGCGGATAAGTGCAGAGTGCAATGGGGAACTATTGATACACGAAATGTAAAACTAGATCTTTCAAAAGCTGAACTTTGTTATTTCATTTAATAAGAATTTTCTCATTAACAGAATTTAGAACTGAATACCCACACTACAGAGGTATTAATTTTAGCCTATAACGATTCGATAATAAGACTTCATCTTGGCTAATCAAAAATCAAAATATTTGTACATTTTTGTAAAATTCCTACCTCTCCAAATATTGAACCATGGTTTCGTGGGTGCAATTCGAGTGTGATAACCACTACAATCATCATGGAAGTTGATAAGGCTGGAATATGTTTTGGTGTTGACTTTAACCCGGGTCATTTGGGCGAAGGACCGATAGAACACGGAAGGGCCAATGAATAGATTGGGAAATGTATTTTGTGTGTTATCAGTGGAGATCGAACAATTGATGTACATCAGAAGGTAAACCCGATCGTGGTGCATAAATATGAAATTAAGGTAATAAATATGTAAATTGCAATTTGTATGGAGGCTTCTTCTTGTTCCATTGATTTATACAACCTGATCGTGGTGCATAAATATGCAACATAAAGTAATAAATATGTAAATTGAAATTTGTGTGGCGGCTGCTTCGAATACTTAGAAATATTTGCAGTAAAAATAATAATATGATACGTCAATCAGTACCATCTTCTGAAGCAGTTCCATCAAGATAACTGAAGTAAAACAAAGGCAGACGTGTTCAGTACTAGAATGGGAGGTCGCTCAGGGACAATATGTTTTATTGGCTGTTTCAGGGTGCACTCAATGCGGTGGTGATAGCTGAGTAGGTGCTAATTACAGAGCAAAACAAAGGAGGATACACCATATTGAAGAACATACGGTTATAGTCTACATCTATAATAAGAAAATCAAAAACATAATTGTGAGAAAAAAATTCGTTCCATTCAATTAGATTTACGAATCAAATGTCTTACATTTAGCAAAGAAATTAGTACTAAATTTAGTGTGAAATTAACTAGAAGATTATCAATTTCAAAATGAAGTTCGTTAACATCAGCAAAAGAAGGAAAAGGAGAGGGGTAGTGTGAGCAGTAACAGTTGGATGGAGAAAAACACGTGGAAATACAGATTTTCTGTAAAAAAAAAAAAATTTAATCTTTATTTTACACCTGATTCTCCACAAACAGATTAGGTGCAGAATAAGTAGTAATTACCGAATTATATCCCGCACTCCACAACAATTGTGAGGGATTGTATACCTCATTTGAAATTCAAGATGTGATTAACGCAAAGATTGAACACGTTGAATACACCAGTTCCCTTCAGGTCACTGAATGTAAGCAACGTTGAGCGTAGTGCGTACTTTGATGGGGCAAGTCCGGAGATACTACTTATCGTTGACTATAATGGGGTTCTCTCAGCCTCGTGAGGAAAACAGAGTAGCTTTTGCTGATTAGAGCGAAATGGTATAGGAGGCTGTATTTTAATTAACCTAGTTGTTCCTTCGTACAGCTGTCCAATTAAAACAGGTGATTTCCATTTGGTTATTCACACTTACTCAGCGAACATCTTTGGACAAGATGAAAAATTACCCTCTAACACGTCTAGTCTAGAGCTCTGCTTCTGATGTACAGAATTTAGAAATCCTTGTTCGAGTGTGGTCAGTGAAGACAGTCCTCATTGTTACTGTGCCAAATTAGTGTCGCAATATACAATAATTTATATCTTAAAATTTTTAAAAGTATAATGAGAAATGGTACCATATCTATTGCTTTTCATTATATTGCTTCTGCCGTCGGCGTCGTGTCGCGTCAAGTAAATTTTAATTTTCATTGAGTTATTGCCCATTCCTCCTTACATCGAACACACCATACCCCTGCTTCCATTTCTGTTTTCTCAACATCTTTCAGTATCATTTTCAGTCTTGCCGTTTTATAAATAGATTAGAATGATTGCAAGATGCAATTTCAAGATGTATTGTATGCAATTTGTTTCTTTTGTTGATAATATTCTTTTCAATATAGTTTGTATTACCTGCAAATTGTTTTCACAATCTTTTGTGCAAGGAAGTTGTGCAATAGAGGTAAAGCTGGAAACATATTTTGATTTGCAATGTTGCAGAGTGTTGCCAATTTTCTTACAAAATCAAATGAGACGGATACTCACTGATTAGAACATTCCCTCTCAGCACAGAAAAGCTCGTCGAAGCAAAATGTGGAGTCTGCTGTGTGGGGAGAATCACACAAACATTTCTTCAGTACATCGGTTATTTTTCTTGTAGTTGAATCAATTAGTCAGAAGTTTATTAAATAAATAGTAATATTGTTTAGAATTAAAATATTCTAATAGACGTCTATGGCACGTTTAATACACCAGTTCCCTTTAGATCACTGAAGTTAAGCAACTTGCAGCGAGGTTGCACCACGTGAGTTCGCGTCCTCGTGATGCTGGTTTTTTTCTGGCTCAACCCAGGCTGGGTGAGGTTAATATAGGTAGCTGGTTTGCCAGTTTTCAGCAAATGGAGGGTAAAACCCCCATTTAGAATGACCAATAGATGTTAAAGAGACTTTAAGCCAAATTAAAAATATATATATTCTATTAATTACTATAATACAATCTAAAGTCGAATGATGAAAACAGTTTTGTTAAATAGGGATACTAGGTAATCAAGTAAATCCATAATAAGTTAAAGAAAATACTATATCTGAACTTGTCTATGAAATTAGTAAGATGTTATAATAAGAGCTGAGCAGATCATCAGAGCTACTACTGAGTTTGAAGACAAAATTCAAATATGAAAACAACACATATTAATATAATATTAATAAAGGGTACGAAAAACCGTACTAAACTTTATCTTCTTTTATTCTAGAAAGTTGGTAGGCTAGTAGGCGGTCTTCGGCTGTTATCACAGCTCTTAAAATATTTTTGAAAATGGATTGCGCAGCCTTCGGCTGTTGTAACAGCTCTAATGTTTAAATATTTTAATTTCCTTTGACAAACTTCGGTTGTTGTCACAGTTCTCCAGTGAAAATTATTAAATGCCTTCGGCTGTTGTCACAGCTCTCTAGTAAAATTAATATATGCATTTGATTTGGCAGCCTTCGGCTGTTGTCGCAGCTCTAATGTGAAAAAAAAATATTTGAATTACCTGTGACAAATTTCGGTTGTTGTCACAGCTCTCTAGTGAAAATATACTATGAATTAGATTTGGCAGCCATAGGCTGCTGTCACAACTCCCTAGTGAAAATATAATATGAATTAGATTTGGCAGCCCTCGGCTGCTGTCACAGCTATAGTGAAATTAATATAGGAATTAGAATTAGCAGCCTTCGGCTGTTGTCACAGATCTCTTGTGAAAATATTATATGAATTAGATTTGGCAGCCTTCGGCTTCTGTCGCAGCTCTAATGTGAAAAAAAATATATTTGAATTACCTTTGACTATCTTCAGTTGTTGTCACAG
>CM022877.1:30237482-30307614 GCA_012654025.1 Pachypsylla venusta
CCTGTATATTAGAGAACATTGAAAATAAATTACAATCGTAATTTCTGGGAAGAATTATATCTGTCTGTGATATTACAGCCTCCTCCCATAGCGATAGCTAGAATATTGTACCCCTCTTCACTGTTTCCTAATATAGAGTATATCGAGGTATGTGTAACATAAATAATATTGGCAAAATTTATGTTGACTCTTTTCTTTTTAAGCTCAAAGGTTTTAGCTTATCAGAATAAGAGAAGAAAAATAATGAAAATGGGTATCGTTCGATATCAATTTCCAAATTTTTCAATTTACTTTACCCACAATGCGACGTTTACCCTCTTTATATATACCCCTATGATATGTCTGTTTCACTTCAAAGGAAGGATTTATTGGCTTTTTACAGCTTCCTTCAAAAAATCCCTTCTGCTAATAGAATGGAGTCAGCAGTATACAAATGTACAGCAAGACTGAAGTATAAGGTTTGTATCCAAAAATACAGAACGACTCATTTGAACTCATTTCCCCAAATAAATAACCTAGAGAACTCTTGGTAATACATTACTACAGAAATGATGCGTTTACTGAACTTTCATTTTGTAGCAAAGATCATGATAACACTAATAATAGTATGTATTATATTAACCTCTGAGGCCCAATTCAGTAGATTCTTTAATATAAGTAAGAGATATTTTAATCAAAATGATCCACAAACGCCACGCTTTCAAACAACTTGTAACTTTTCTTCAATTATTCCAAAGGTTCATTATTAAAATTAATAAACCAAAATGTGGATTCAAATGGAAAAGTCTCATGGCATAATATGCAATGCATTATGTTCTCACAGTTGACAAATGCCAGGTTCCCAAATTTCTCCCATGTTAATAGCCTGTACAGGCAAGGAAGTGTGGGCAGTATGTGCCCTCCCATACTCAACCTATCCCTTGTGTAATTTTCCAGTGTCCCTTGAACTTCGCAGTTCCCTCCCATTCACTCCTGGTTTATTTACTTTGTTTACCAAAAGCGGGGACCCGCTCGTGTAGGTCTCTCGCTATCCGTATTAATAAAACGCCTGCTCTTAATGATATTTTTTGATAGATACCATAAGCAGGGGGTTTCGCGATCCACGGTTGGGGGGTGGTTTAGTGGGTCGATCTGCAACATCAACATATAATCGGAGAATAGGACGCCCGTCTTGCGCGGGCGCTTTCTTCTTCGATCTGAGTGGTGTACGTCACTCCCACACTGTCTACGGGCACTCTGCTTATATTCGTCCTAATCCTGGGTTTCGATTCTCCACTTTCTGGGGATTCCGTTGCCAGGTGCTATGAAGGATTCCACCTCCCTGAGCACTAACTCGAAAAAAAAGGTTCCCAAATTTACTCTACTTTTAAGGTTAACGCAATCCCTTACCAATACATACACCACCCAAATAAATTTTCTTTCCAAAAAAAGAATATATTATAAAAGTGTATTTGTCTGACTCTTGGAGGGATGCCAGTTATTTGTTGTTTTTCCTCTCCTTCGATCTCTCCAAATTGACTCAAGTATTTGCTGCTCTTGTATATACTTGAACAAAAATAATTATTACTGTCGAAAGCTATTCAAAAAAGGAATTCAATTGGGAGGTACTTACTTTGTATTTGTCTCTTAACCTAAAAGAAATAGTAACTCAGTTGTGTTTTTCCCTCAGAAATCAGAAGCTATACATATGACGAGTATTACAATACTACCTATGTCAGCATATCAGGCTATGGTTGATTTAATGTTGGGAACCATCCCTTTTTTACAACTATATAGGTTTTTCAATAAGAGCGGACAATATTGGCAGCCTGTGGCGGCCATGTTGTTTCGATGGCGTCTTATATATCTCAAGAGTTCAACTAGAGGCCAGTTATCGCCAAAAATACTTTTCTTGAATTACATATGCGCAGCCCAAAAGTTGAGAAATATCACAATATGACCAAACTCATGGCATACCATAATTATATCAAAATCAAAAAAATATACAATACACTGTATCCTGTCCAAGGTGGATTTTCCGATCTTTTTTTTTTAAAAAAAAAAATCTACAGTCACGGGAAAAGACGCGCGCATACTAAATTGCGGACCTGAACTGCTACACTATAACAGCATTACCAAACAAGCTAAATTAAATATATTTCTACGGCCACGGGAAAAGACGCATACTAAATTGCGAAACTGAACTGCTACATTATAACAACGTAACCAAACAAGCTAAATTAAATATATTTATATGTTTGCTAAATAGAAAAGATTAAACATTGCTAGGATCTTTTTGGGTCACTGATAAACCCCATTTCCCTGAAGAATCCTGTTTTTTTTTTCAAATGTTATTTGAATAGAGAAAAACATACAAATTATATGTCGAGAGAACTCCATAATTTTTAATTTCACTGAAGCAACATGGCTGGGCACATACCTTTAATTAATAATATTCAGTATGGATATGTCAACAACAAGGGTGCGATTTCTGGGGATGTGAATTCCCTCAATAAAAAGGGTGTGATTTCTGGGAAATCTTCCCCAAGTATGGGAGGGGGATGTGTCAGCAACAAGGGCGCTATTTGTGGGAAATTACCCCAAAGTATTGGGAAGGTGAAAATTTCTGCTATGAGTACCATATATTCACTTTCCTCGGTCGAAGAAATTTTAACAAAAAATCAAATTTGTTTCAAGTTTCAAGATGACCCATGCCTATTTTATATTAATTTACATAGGTACTTATGGTAAGGTCGGGTAGATATGCCAAAAAGGGTATCTTAGCTTAGATTTTTCTCCTTAATATTTACTCGTCACCACTGAAATATATTGGAGGCAGTTCAGTTTTATTAAGTCATCATATTAACAAATGGTCTGGTGGTGTAGTGGTAAGACGCTCTGACTGGTAAACCGTAGGGCGTGGTTTCAAACCCAGCCAACCCATGAAATTTCATACTTATGAATTTGAGATATTTACCACTATTGGAGTACATGTAAGGGACCGGGATTATCAACATCTCGTCCGGCGTCCTCAGTGTGGCATAATATGCTAGCCAACCCCTCCACCACCATCATCACTCTTCGCGATGGAAATAATTAACAAATAAATAATTCAGAGTAAATTTTTTGAACATAATAATTCAATAGAATCATAACACTGATAACATGTTTTTAAAATAATGTAACATTATCAGTACGAGACAGGTATCAGATAACAAATTGTATACATATAGAATAGATGTTATCTATCCGCTTCGTACTGATAAATAAATACAAAAATGGGATTTGACCTTTATTATGGTCGGTTACTGGTCAGTTACAACCAAATTTGTTAATTCAACCCTATTTTTCAGGATTCTTCATATTCTAAGATGATTAGGTTAGTGGTTTATTTGAAGACAAAACAATTTTCATAAAGATATCTCAAACTCTGGTCTTTTTTTCCATATATTTTATCAAAAAAAAAAATGGTNCGCAGAAGTTTTTCTTTGACGCCTCAGATTTTGATTAATATTGCTGTACTAAATTTTTCTCATTTTAAAATGATTTTTTTTTAAGTTATTGTGAACGTGAAAATCTATTAGTAAATTAAAAGATAATAAAAATACAATTCGGGAAAGATTTTTTTTTTTTTTTTTTTGATAAAATATCTGGAAAAAAACCAAGAGTTTGAGATATCTTTATGAAAATTGTTTTGTCTTCAAATAACCACTAAACTAATTTAGAATATGAAGAATCCTGAAAAAAAGGGTTGAATTAACACATATATATGTTCAGGGCCGGGGGGGGAGTTTAGAATAAGTTAAGGTAGGCATACTTATAATATGTAATATGGATGGTATTCTAGAGTCTAGAGGGTAGAAATAGGTTAAATACTTATTTTTACCTATGCTATAGGGAACCAGCTTCACTTTTCTATCCTAATACAATGGAGGTGAAAAGGTGAAGAAGTTATACTGTGATAAAACTTCCTCACCATTTCACTTCTGCCGACTAAATTTCTCAAACTTCTCTTTTTCTACTACGTCTTTTCCCACTCTAGTGGGGTCGGCATATATTTTTGTATTGAGGTTTTTGCACGTCTCTCCTATCTATCAAAGTCCTTTCAGACGCCAACCCTGCAAAGGGTGCTAGCTTTTAGATTTTTGTACCTTTGTTGACAGAGGTGGACAGTATCAATTTATCGTCCTATTCACCTTTTACTACAGTCATGGATTTTACTATTCTATAGCCCCTTGCGGCAAGGGGTAAACATTTCTCAAACTAATAAATGAATTTCATTAAATTATTTTTAAGTACTTTCATCTAAAGGGGTAAAATGGCGAGGAAGCTTAACTCATGTTTTTTCCTTTGTAAAGTATACCTAATCCATAATTTGATCCTTTTGAAAATAAAAAAACAATATCGGAAAATCCAAAATTTGTGGGGGGCCCTAAATACCCTGTCCCCGATACGGCCCTGTGTATGTTGTAATATATTATGGCCCAGATATCCGATCTTAACTTTCTAGCATGGGCCACATTAGAATACATTTTCCACGAGAATTTTCTTTCCTTTTTCTAAACAAAGATAAATTAAATTTAGTCTATCTTCTTCACACACTCCTCCACCATCTTTCTTTTCTTTTCCCCTCAAAACACACATCCTTTGCAGCTTCGCCTTACCCTCACTCACACCTATTACATTCTGGGTTAGAGCTTTAAATTTGCCTCTTCTTTTTATCTTTAAAACACAACAAATCAAATGCATAAACCTTTTTTATTCCTCGGAACCCATAAAAATATAGGAAAATAAACAGGGTGAACCAAACAATACCTTTGTTATGGAGGGGGAATAATTAGAATCAGATATACAAAAAAAGTGACATTGGCAGACTGTAGGGGGCTTGCGCATAAATAATCAACAGGTGCCGTACCCCAAACAAAGCTAGTAAATACTAGCTACATTACAGCCCACATATTGAACCGTGATGAAAATATTTGCTACAGGAGTCAGAATCAGAGAAGGTTGCGAACCTACGATATTCAATATTGAAAAAATAATAAACCAACAAATGAAAATCGACGCATAAATTTTGCTTAATTGGGGACATACATTAAATGTTCAAAATATAAATAAAACACCATAACCTTAAAATAAAAATTCACCATAGAACATAATATATAACATATAGATGGGGTAACACTCAGAACATACTATATAACTATTACTTCCAAAGAAAATAAAAATGTCAGGTGACACACATATAAAACGAAGAAAAAATGCCAAATGAAGATTATAAATTTACCCCCCCCTGCAATACCCGCCTCACTTATTTTTCTCTCCTACATATTTTCCTAGTTACTTCATAATAATAATAANTGGCTTACAGGCATTTGACAAACTTTCCACAGCATCACATAGTAGAGCGGGGGGGGACTCCGCACTTTATCTTACTGTTAAATAAGTAATGTCAGGAAAGATATATCTCCAATATTTCATTTTGCAGTACCTACTACCGATGATAGGATACAGAAGATATATTTCATCATTATCTGGTGGCAGCAATTTTGTAAGTGTTCTTTCCCATTACTGACCCCGGGGGAGGAACATATTTTTCCCTAAATTACACCTTTTATTCTATCACACATTTTCACGGAACTAAGCGCTTGCCTGGTAAACAGGAGAGCGTGGGTTACAAACTCCAGCAGAGGAAATATTTTTTCCTCATTAATTTGACCATTAGACCACAAAAATAGAGCTCTAATGGGTATTAGGCGGTAGAAAATACCTGAGGCATTAATCTCGCCTAGTGGTAACCTTCCACTCAAGAATTGTCTCTATGTTATACGATTAATCTGGTTTAGTTTTGATTTTTCGATATATCTACCTTTTACTGATTTACCAAAAATCTGTTAAATATGCAAAAGAATAAATTAACAACTTTCTCAATATACGCTAGGATCACGCAGAACACTGCATCAGCTTATGGACAGTGGGAATTGTGTGTATACAAAGAATGGGGGGAAACCCAGGGTTCATTTAGACGGAACAAAGGGGTAGACTTTTTGTTGATTTATTTTTGTCTTTTCACACTTAGTGAACATTGTCTATGAATATCCTATACTCAACCGTTTACGAATTCGTGAAACCTGAAAATTGTTAAATATTCTTTGGGTAAGTTTTCTGAAGTTTCTTTCGAATACATCTGGGCCAGCGTCTATAGTACGATGAATACACCAGTTCCGGTTAGATCACTGAAGTTAGGTACGCAACGTTTAGCGAGAATTGACCAAGTGGGTGTCCACGTAAGTTCGCACGCTCGGGATGATGCTTATTTTTCCGGCCCAAACCATGCTGGGTGAGGTTATTGTAGGTGGCTGGTTTGCAAGTTTATAGCTAATGGAGGGTGAACCCCTCGTCTCGAATGACTTATATGGTATCGTACAGCCTTATTAGCTCACTTGGTGGAAGCAGTAGATTCGGAACCAGGAGGCTGTTGGTTCGAATCCAAGCATGGACATTAATATGCCACTACATTATAATAGCTTAACACAACTAAATTATGTGGTAGAAAATTTTACGCTTCAAGTTAATCCAAACATCGAATTCAAAATCCGCTCTCCCGACGCGACGTGTCGTCCCCCTACTCCGCAGAGTACAGGGACGGCAGCCGAGTAGGTCTGTGTCCCTTTGGATTACGACTGACTAACGAAAATTTTCGGCCCACAATTAGACCGCAAGCCTAGGTGGCATACGTTTCAACCCTGGGTGGCATAAGTGCCGCTTATGGCGGATGATATGCGGCGACCTAGCTATAGACAAATGGGAGAGCTACCCAGGGCTGCGCTTGGTTGGGGCGGCATTTGAAGAGAATTCATAAGTTCAATTTAACTGACTTTTATGGATCCATTCAAATATGGGTGTATGGTGTAGAAGGAGGATTGACTTTCGTCTCGGTCGCCCAGGGCGGCAAAAATTCATGTACCGACACTGGGGGAGGGGACTACCTAAATGTACATTGGTTCTCTCTATATTTACCATTATATATTGGCAGAGTTTCTTTTGCTGTTGTGAAAGTGAACAAGGTAAAGTTGGATTCTATATTACACACCAATATAAAACGTCACCAGTTCAAAACAGAAGTTCAATTTATAATTTCCTTTTTCTGAAACGAAAATTTTGTAAACAAAACCCACTTTACAGCAGTAAATTTTTACGATTTTTCTGTTCAAAAAATTTCCCTTTTGAAATAAATGGCAAGGTATTCTGAATATTATATATGATGGTATTTTCACACGAGAGTAGGTATTATCATGCTGTCACACCTGTCGGGTGAATGATAGAGGGGTAAACAAACATCGGGATAAATGTAGCGTGAATATGTAAAAAAAATAGAAAGAAAAAAATCTTGACATGATATCTTGAGGTTTAAAAGTGAAATGTTTGGAAAATAAGGCGAGGGGTTGTTATCAGAAGTGAACAGTCGCCACCAATATGGGCATTGCGACAATAGCAATGTCGCAGAAACTGGAAAGAAACTTTATTTTCCATTTTATCAAACTTGAAGTTATCAGAGATCGGCACGTCGTCAGAAGGAGATACGGCGTAACCAGACTGATTTGACAATTTAAAAAAAACGGCGGATGAAACGTTTTTTTTTTTCTTCTTCGATTTTTGGATTCTATGTAGCGTACGTGAAATATCAATTAAAGAGATGGGCGGAGGTAGATTTTTTGTGATCAATTCCATAATATATGTTCATAATTGAAAAACCAAATGAATTTTAGTAGGAAAAAATATTGGAAAATTTTCATATGCCCCATAAAAAGCCAGGAGATTATTAAAGTAAAACCAAAAAATTTTTTGACAAGCAGACGGAGTCAATTAAAAGGGGTATCCCAGACAGTACAGAAAATAATTTCCTTGCCTTCTAATTTGAATGCTCTACATTTTCATTTGGTTGGTGTGGTTTGCTTAATTTCACAGTCTATTAGTTTCTAAATCTGCTTCAACATTTAAAAATAGGACTCTTTTGTTTAATCTGGAAAAGAGTGGGGGAACGGATGAGCGGTCGTAAATGCTGGACAAGGACTGGCTTTGTGAAGGACAATACGGGGTGATTCAATCCACAGAATATTAGGGCAACATTTTTATCAAATATCCCGATTTGTATAATATATATAATATTCAGTTACGCTATTACCGTCAATGTGTATAACGCAGACATTCTATAGAATTCGGAGCGTTTTTGGTCAAAATGTTCAATAATTTCTTTATTCTACTTCTTTGCACAGTCATTTTATGAAATGACTGGGCATTCTGTATAATGTCTAACTTGTTAATAGTCATCGTATAGAATGCAGAGTTGTAAACTAGATTGGTCTAGGAAAAACTAATTTCATATAGGTAGTTATTTTCTTGAAACAGAGAAGTTTTTAATGCGATTTACCAACCTTTCTAGTTTGGGAGGGAGGAAGTAAATAGAATCGTAAGGAATAGTACAAAATAACAAATTAGGGCGTAGGGTATACCTAATACTTTGATGTTTGTACTATACCCCCCAAGCAGAGAGATTACCCCCCCTGGGTACGGCCTTGACAACCTCGCACATGCTGCACAGTACTGGCGATTCAAAGTTTGAACAAGGCGGTTACCGCAGACACGGGAGGTATACGTAAGGTATCTTTGAGACAGTCATCCTTACAAATTACGTTTCTGGAACGTTATCAGCCACTGTCCGTTAAGCCAAAATGTTTTGAGTATTAACGAATTTCAGCACAAAGGGTGCTGCAGTATTCCTTGCATTTTTTATCCGCAGAATCCCTTCGGACACGAGAAGTGAGAACACAAATTGTATAATTTAGTGAATTCTCACAACTTTATAATATTCCCTTTTTAGTTTCAGAAGGGACAAGTTTACCTTGCTAAATTCCTATGTACATATATCGAGATATTTATTTCGTCTGTAATAGCGTCGGGAAAACATAGGTAGGTAATTATAAAATTGCTAGAAGAGGGGTTTGGCAAGGTTTTAACCGGTAGGAATCAGACGTGCTAGACTAATAGATCAGCCGGCGTCTATGGCACGTTGAATACGCCAGTTCTCGTTAGATCACTTAAGTTAAGCGAAGTTGTACCATGTGGGTTTAGATCACTTAAGTTAAGCGAAGTTGTACCATGTCCGCGTGGGCTCGCGCCCTAAGATTATAATTCAGCCAGCACAGAATATTTTTCAAAACAACACCCTCCCTAATAATGACTAGTTTCAATATCACTCATCTTCTTGGCTGAAACACATACCATTAACTTCTTCAGGACACATTATAACAAAATTTGAGGATAGCGTTTTTTAGCCCTTTTCTGTGATCTTTTGTATAGTACGAGTGCAAATATGAAATTTAAAGACGGTGTATTTCAATATTTTTTTTTGTACTGACTGCAAATAGACTTGTGAGTTACGAGCACTTTCGTCTGTTCTGACGAGCTGAATTAAACTCTAAAATAACAGACTTCCCACATTTAACTGGAGAATGTCGTAACAGATGAAACATTATATCTTGTTATATGGTTGTTGAATTTTAGGGTTGACTGAAATGATTAATGTCTATTTTTCAGAAATCTGCACATAAAGATTAATTTTAAGTTTCATATCTTAACAAATGACATTTTAAAATCAACAACGAAAAAAGAATACACTTTTAAATCTTTCAATAACATGTTAATTATAAGTGTTAAAAAATATAACTTTTAAATAAATTAAATTTAAACAAAACACTTACCAAAAACACTATTTATTTTACTTTATGAAGAAACTAGTTTCGAATCATTCGATTCATCGTCAGTCTAGTCGCCATCCTTCGGCTCGACTAGACTGATGATGAATCGAATGATTCGAAACTAGTTTCTTCATAAAGTAAAATAAATAGTGTTTTTGGTAAGTGTTTTGTTTAGATTTAATTTATTTAAAAGTTATAAAAGAATATACTCCAAATTTGATATATTACGTTTCAATAAGATCCGTAGAATCCAAAATGGAATTCCCTTATGTATCCGGATCCATCTCTTCCAAACAGTTTATTTAATCTTGACTTCTCTTCCATGAACGTTGCCCCGTTCGATATTCTTTTCTTTTTGAATATAATTTCCTTCGCAAGAGTTTTTTTTCTTGGCATGTATGCTATGCTCAAATGTAACGAGAAAGGGTAATTTCAATTCTCAATGGTCATGAGGCAGCAATTTATTGTAATGGCGGTCATTACAGTTACTCTTCCACCCTTGGCATAACGATCAATTTTATTCATTCAGTGTTCTTTGCTGGAACTTTGGTTTTGACGTTTTGCAATCTCGCAAATGGTTCACTATATATTTTTTAAAAAATGTTTGTATAAGATGGGACTACAGACTAATTACTCTATTTCCAGAACCAACTGGGTAACTAAAAATAATAAGGACTTCGTTAACATTTTTTTGGGTACAGATTCCTAGAAGGAAAAACTTTGATGTTTACCCGGTTCATATACAGTTTTCTCCAGAAATTAGATATTGAACCGGTCCTCAGTCATGAACCATTTGTTCGATCGGTTAGAGTTAGATTCTTGAGAAAAATTATATTGAAAAAAAGTATGCGAATTTTTTAAATCTACTGGGAATTTGTAAAACAAATCCTATGTTAATTCCTGTGAGGCAGTTGGAAAATAAACACCGTAAGTACCAAATTTGAAAGTCGAATCATATCCATTATTTTAAAAGTGGTTTCATTAAGAAAAACACTACCATTATTTATGACGAAAATTCACTTACTGTTCACTTCCGATCTGAATTTTGTCTACTTTGTAGACATTTTCGAGGAAAGTGAATTGTTGGTGTTGTTATTATTGAGTGTCCATTGGTAACTCAGGACCCACGTGATCAATCAGCTGATTTCTCTGGTGAACAAGGTTTGGAACAATGTCGACGATCGCGTTCAGACATTTATCTTTACTCATTGACGGTTGGATGTAGATTTGTTCACAGAGTAGGATTTCTGTTTGACGATTACATCGGTGGAGTGGTGACTAGTGACAATTGGGATTTTCTCATATCATGGTTGATATTAATAATATGTTCTGCGTAGTTTGATGTGTCGTTGCATACTGCCGCAGAAGAACACTCTTCTGTACGCGTTTTTATATTCCTCATCGTCATACCAAATACATTTAATTAGGTATAGTGTTCATTCAAGTTACAAATAGGTTGCCTAATATATAAATTTGTTAAATAAAAGTGGTTTATTTCGCGCAGTCTTTTGATTTGTAAATAAGTCCCGTGGCTGTAGAATTTGAAATAAAAATCGTCCAGATTTTCACAAGTACCTTTCAGTTCCCCTAATATACATTCGCTATCAGATAAGTACTGGCACCTCTCCCCCACATATTTTGGTCGTTTCCGATGCTCCGTTTTTCTCTTTCTTCAAACGCCATTTCTCTCACTACATAATTCAATTTTATCTTGAAACCCCCTTCCACGAATCTATCCTTTTAGTTTTAAGCACTTTCATTTTATTTCAAACCACCACTTTCATTTCCTTTATCGTGTACCTACAATTATCTAATTTAATACAACTTTCATTTTAATGTTTAAAAAATGAACCGTTAGAATTGATCACAAAAAACTAGCCCCATCAATATTTAATATTTCACAATAAAGATAGGTATTTTTTTTTTTTTTAATTAACGTCTTTTTAACATCTATTAGTCATTCAAGACGGCGGTTTTACCTTCCATTCGCTGCAAACCTGCAAACCATAGCTACCCACATTGACCTCACTCAGCCTGAGTTGGGCCGGAAAAATAGCCAGCATCACGTGGACACCCACATAGAACAACCTCGCTGGACTTGCATAACTTCAGTGATCTAACGGGAACTGGTGTATTGAACGTGGCATATTAGACGCTGGCTAAGATAGGTATAAAATCGGAAATAGTAAAAATCCGTTCATTCGCGTTATTTTGCCTCAGGAGACTGAGGTCATAGAAATCAAATATGCCACATTGTAATTCATCAGAGATTATAGAAACCTAATATGAAACGCAACAAATAATAATAATTTAGCGTAAATGGCACGTTGATTACACCAGTACCCGTTAAATCACTGCAGTAATGCAACCTCCAAATAGTTTTTACGAGGTAGTTGTCCACGTAGGTAAGCGCTCTCGTGATGTTGGCTATTTTTCTCAGCACAACCAAGGCTGGGTGGAGTCAATGTGGGTAGCTGGTTTGTAAGTTTTAAGCGAATGGAGGGTGTTTCCCGTCTCGAATCGACAACTAGATGTTAAAGAGACGTTAATCCACATAATAATAATAAGTAGTACTTTTGTTCGTCTATTTACTAGCACTTCTTCACCACACTCTCTGAACATTTCTTCTTCACCTAACGTTTACCGGTATTTTTGGATTGTTGGGGCCTAGTTGGTCCTTGTATGTTTGCGTTTCTGACAGACATAAATAAAGGAAAATATTAAACACATCATGTACCTGACTTTCCCTTTATTTTTTCTGGAAGAAGGGCTACCGGCGTCAAATGATTTCTTCTGGTAATGACTCTCTTTCCAATAGACAGCACATGGGCCCGAGTAATGAAATAAAAGCAAAAGGCAAATAATAAAAATGAAATACACAAGCACTCAGCAAACAGAGAGTGAACGCATACCAGGTAATGCTACAAATTGAAAAACAGTTTCAAGGAGACCATTTGAAGTATCTTTATCGTAACGGGTTCCTACTCTAAACTTATACATGTACCTGTATATGAGGTATATTAGGACCTATAATACCAATTAAGTGACAAAAGTGACATTTGCGGTGACAGAAAAGATTTTTAGATTCAATTATTGGGAACCACGTACCTTGAAACATATATGGGGACCACGTAGGTACCTTTAGGAATGTTTTTGAGACAACGTCTTTGACACGTTGAATACACCAGTTCCCGTAAGATCACTGAAGTTAAGCAACGCACAGTGAGATTTTACTTAGTGGGTAGGCTTCGCGATGCTGACCGGTCCAACCCAGGCTAGATGGGGTCAATTTGAATAAGTTTCAAGCGAATGGAGGCTAAAACCCCTTTCTGGAATAACCATAGATATTAAAAAGGCGTTAAGCAATAAAGTTCTGCTGAAGAGACGAGACGTTTTAAAAGTTCAAGTTCAAAGAGATATTATGACAGAAAAAAGGTTTCCCTTGAAAGTGGACAAAGTTAATTAAACATGCCAACTATGTAGATACTTTTGTAACAATATAATATTTTCAGACCGAAGCTACAGGCTTTTGTCATCCCCCATATCTGTGTATTCATATAAGAAACAATAAAAATTTTAAGGATAAGAACAATAAGAAAAGATATTTTGAATTCAATTCCAAAGCCCATTTTCATATTTTTCCCTCTTATACACAAATGCCCTAGAGGTTAGAAAAAGGCAAATTAAATGCGCACACAAATAAAAGGTAATACTAGCAAGGTACTTAAATAGGTAAACTTTCCTTTTCTTTAAAGATTCAGTGCAGAATTCTGAAGATTACTGAAGAATTCGCAGATAGAAAATTAAGATGACAGATTAAACAATTTCGAATAAAAACTAATAAAGAGCAAGTTTCTAGGATAAAAAAAAATATATAAAATACTCCTTACAATCTGAAAACATATCAATTTAAATACAAACCCACATTTGAATTAAAAATTAAGAATATCACATTTGAATTAGAACTTAAGATAGGCATGTTAAAATTAATACCCTGAAAAGTGATGTGAAGTGTATTCTCATAGCACAGGTCCCTTAATCTATACAGTTGAATTATTTTGGAGCAAAAGCCGATCCGACTTAGAATACAATCCAATTGCTTAATATTATAAGGAGTTTTTTTCAGTGTGTATTAGGAACTAATATTTTTGTTTCTAGCTCAGATTAAGGCCCCCTGATGTATATTCTCTTAGTTCTCTTACTTCACCTCCACTCTTCATTCGCCTCCATGATGGCTGTCCCTCAGATTTTTGATTTCTCTCAAAAAATTTCTTTATTTCCGTGTCCCTTCTCTCGCCCCCTTCACCTCCACTCTTCTTTCGCCTCCATGATGGCTGTTCCCCATTTTTTTTATTTCTCTCAAAACATTTCTTTATTTCCGTGTCACTTCTCTCATCCCTTCACCTCCACTCTTCTTTCGCCTCCATGATGGCTGTCCCTCAGATTTTTATTTCTCTCTAAACCTAAACATTTCCTTATTTCCGTGTCCCTTCTCTCACCCCCTTCACCTCCAGTCTTCATTCGCCTCCATGATGGCTGTCCCTCAGATTTTTGATTTCTCTCTAAACCTAAACATTTCCTTATTTCCGTGTCCCTTCTTTCACCCCTTCACCTCCAGTCTTCATTCCCCTCCATGATGGCTGTTCCTCATATTTTTGATTTCTCTCAAAACATTTCTTTATTTCCGTGTCACTTCTCTCACCCCTTCACCTCCACTCTTCTTTCGCCTCCATGATGGCTGTCCCTCAGATTTTTGATTTCTTTCTAAACCTAAACATTTCCTTATTTCCGTGTCCCT
Organism: Pachypsylla venusta; assembly: GCA_012654025.1. Classification (NCBI taxonomy): domain Eukaryota; kingdom Metazoa; phylum Arthropoda; class Insecta; order Hemiptera; family Aphalaridae; genus Pachypsylla; species Pachypsylla venusta. The sequence goes on from CM022877.1 coordinate 30,252,018, forward strand.
TCTCTCACCCCCTTCACCTCCAGTCTTCATTCGCCTCCATGATGGCCGTCCCTCAGATTTTTGATTTCTCTCTAAACCTAAACATTTCCTTATTTCCGTGTCCCTTCTCTCACCCCTTCACCTCCAGTCTTCATTCGCCTCCATGATGGCTGTTCCTCATATTTTTGATTTCTCTCAAAACATTTCTTTATTTCCGTGTCACTTCTCTCACCCCTTCACCTCCACTCTTCTTTCGCCTCCATGATGGCTGTCCCTCAGATTTTTGATTTCTCTCTAAACCTAAACATTTCCTTATTTCCGTGTCCCTTCTCTCACCCCCTTCACCTCCAGTCTTCATTCGCCTCCATGATGGCTGTCCCTCAGATTTTTTATTTCTCTCTAAACATTACTTTATTTCCATGTCCCTTCTCGAACCTCCCTCACTTCCACTCTTCATTCGCCCTCCATGATGGCTGTCCCTCATATTTTTTATTTCTCTCTAAACATTACTTTATTTTCATGTCCCTTCTCGTACCTCCCTCACTTCCACTCTCCATTCGCCTCCATGATGGCTGTCCCCTATATTTTTTAACAATTTAGAAAGCATAATGAAAATTCCTCGTCGAACTTTCTATAAAATTTCACTTATTCAAAAAATCTATTGTTTTGTTTTTTTCATTTTTTAAATTATTGCAGAATAAAAAGCACTAAACACCGATATACGAGTTTTCATTTATTTATTATACAACCTATTATGCCATTGGTATGATTCCAATGTAGCCGTCCATAGTTATCAAGCATTTAGGGGAACTCAAAGTGATGCATAAAAAAACTCCGCCAACCAAGTCGTAGGCGTTGAACCTAAACAGCGCCGGATTCCTGGATCCAAGGCTACAATGTTTTCCTAACCTTGGAAAGTTGATCTCCTCGTACGAGTATGTTTTTCCTCTTCCTGTGTATATTTCTCAATATTTCCTCGTATGTATCCCAAGATTTCTCCAACTAAGCACGCATGCTTTTATTTAGTACAGAACGCCTTGGATATATGATCACATAGCTTATAGGAAAACAAAAAAATGGGACCCAAACACCAAAATTAATTACCAATTCAAATCGGTCTTAGCCAGCGTCTATGGCACGTTGAATACGTACACCAGTTCCCGATCACTGAAGTTAAGCAACGTCCAGAGAAGTTGTGCCATATAGGTTATAGGTGTCCACGTGGGTTCGCACCCTCGTGATGCTGCCTATTATTCCGGCCCAACCCAGGCTGGGTGAGGTCAATGTGGGTATCTGGTTTGCAAGTTGCCAGCGAATGGAGGGCGAAACCCCCGTCTTGAATGACCAATAGATGTCAAACCAAATTAAAAAAAAAAGTAATCGGTCTTATAATATTGTCTAGGTTGTATGATACCAACGCGTGGGTTGTACGATATTTTTTTTTACCGTAATACAAAAAGTGTAAAATCAGTAGTTTGGTAAACACTGTTCCAATGTGCACCCCCCCCCTCATCAAAATTCATTTCCCCTTCAATTTCCGATTCAAATCATTTTTTCGGGAGTAAAGAAGGGAAAACAGTATTGAATGGTTGGGGAGCCTGAATTGTTTAAATCGAGAAGAGGAAATTCCTCAATAATTGAATTCTTCTTGGGAAATGCACCTTCCAGAATATGTCAGTATTTAAACTGAGCGCTATTGCAATATCGCCAATTAAATAGAAACGAGTTAAAATTCCAAGGCTATATAAATTTCCCCCACTGGAATTTCAAAATACAGGGAGTTACCTCATGACACACGTGTACGATCATAATTTAGCCACCGCGGGGAGCTTCATTAGGTGATGGTTCTACGCCCGCGCGAATACAGAAGGATTGGTGTTGGGCTTTTAAATGTAGCTGTTTTCCCAGCGCTTGGCTAAGATTCTTAATTACTATGGACAAAGGAAATTGGGGAGAGCATGGGTTTGTGTCACTTTTTGCAAGATTTCTTCTAATATAAGTACTAAACCAAGGGGTCCAGGGGTTCCCAAACTGTTTGGTGCCGCGTCCCCTTATTTGAAATGAAAGCCTTCCACGCCCCTTTCCCTTACATTATAAATTATGAATAGGCATGTCTGTTGCTGAATGCTATCTCATTCAAATTGCTGAATGCTATATCATTCAAAACGCTAATGTGTTGCTGAATGTTATCTCATTCAAAACGCTAATGTGTTGCTAAATGTTATCTCAATCAAAACACTAATGTGTTGCTGAATGTTATCTCAATCTAAACGCTAATGTGTTTCTGAATGCTATCTCATTCAAAATGCTAATGTGTTGCTGAATGCTATCTCATTCAATTTTTATAAACATCATGTTCAATAAAATTACCTTTGTAACAAAATGTATACATATATTTTAACTAAATTATAATAATTCAACTGGTCTCGCGCCACCGGCTTGGGAACCTCTGGACTAAACGGAGAGCTGTAACTTCTTCGCATTTAGTTTATATGTTGTCGTGACAACAGAAGTAGGACGATAAAAATTAAATGCAAAGCCCACAATGACTTACCAAGAGATGAACGTTCTACTGTCTGACTAATAAATGATCATAACTCACCTGGAACACAAAGAAAATAGAAAATGAATAACAATTGGCCGTCCAGTGGTCTAAGTAAGCTTCAAATAATAATGAGCGCCATTTGATATGTGTGGGGGTCGTTGATGTAGACGTATATGGGAGTCAGTCACAGACTTCTGAATACAATTGAGGACGCACAGTGGGGAACCTTTTTTGAAGCTCATGACATCTCGTAATGTTGCGACGGAAAAATACAAACAAATTTCTACTTCCTACCTTCGCCGAATATTATATTACAACAATTGTAATTTTAGAATGAGATGCTATTAATACCCTCCTCAGTCCCGAAAATAATTGTATCTCAAATTTCTAAAACAATATATATAAACATTATAATATTTAAGACGCGTTTTTTCCCTGTTTTCTAATCTACAGAAGTGATATAAGTTAGGATAATATTGCTGAGAAAACATGAAAGCTTGGGTTCACTCAAAATTCTGAAAAACAAAAAGTTAATTCCATTTTTTTGGATACTCCCAAAAGTTTAATAACCTTGCTTCTAGATTTATTATTAAAACTTAAAACGAACACAAAAAATGTTGCACCCTTGGAGTTAACGTGCTGCCTGATGAATGTGGGAATAGTTAAAAGAGTCAGTCAACTGTGTTGTGTAGAGTCATCTGAATTCAAATATTCTCTGAGGGGGTACTTAAAGAAAATATGTACATCTAACATGCAAACCATATGTAATGTATGTATTCACAAACTCTTTCCCGCCAAAAATGGTTGCCTGAAGGAAGATATACAATATCCTTAAACATGTATGGAGCAGGACATATTTGTTATACCCGTTAAGGACTTCTTCTCAAAAAGGACAATTTTCATTTCAATAATAAAAAAAAATTAACTTTCTGTTACTTAGGTAACCTTGAACTTCAAATGTCCTAGAGGCTTTTGTTACAAAATGGAAATGAGCGGAAAGAAGGTGCACAACAGTGGCGGGCGGCGGGAGGTATGGAAAGCGAAATACATTTTTCAGAGTGCAGGAAGTTAGAAACTTGTATGAAGTGCAAATATTAGGTCGGCAGGAAGAATGAACAAATTCTACAGGAAAAATAAACATAACGACAGAATATGGAATGGAAATTCCATTGTCTGCCCCCTACCTTTCCACCGAATGGGAGTACCATACATCGTGACATATTCCTTTACTCGCTATTCAGCCTATTTTCAATCCCCTGAGATTATGCTATCCGAAAGCTAAATTTTTGTGTCTTTGCATGAATGTTACAGATAAATAGTTGAGTACCTAAATCCGACCACTCGTAAGTATCTCACATAACTCGTACATTAATGAAGGAAGTGTAATGAACATACAGCGTGTCCCAGAATGATCGGTCAACCCCCTTAACTTTTGAAGGGCTTGGAATTTTTTAATTTTAAAAAGCTCTGGGGTAGGAAAAGCACCATGGCCAATTGAATGGTTATGGTAAGATCCAGGTTCGACCCCCGGAAGTGACTTGTATTGACAAAAAGTGTCGATTTCTGAAGAATTTTAAATGGAATGGTAAAAATATTTTTTAAAATAAGAAAAAACTTTTCTTTTAATTTTTTCAAAAATATAATCAGGGGCGGAGCTAGAAGGGTCTAAAGCTTAAAATTGTTATACCCTGTATAAGGATGTTTTTTAAGCTTTAAAGTCCCCTTATTGTGTTCCAAAAATTGTTTCTCATCTACTTAAACCATCAAAAATGTACATTTTTATTTTCACCTTTTTTAAGGTGAAAATAAATTCACAAAGTGAAATCTCATTTTCCCCTTGGAAGTTAAAAATGGGCCGTTTTGAAAAAGGCCAGTTTCGGATAAAAAGTCTGAAGTACGTGATTATTTGGGACGAACACAGGTAACTAACCTAAATAAGGAAACCTTTTAGTGAAAAAAGAAAAATATTCACCTTCTAAATTCTTTCACAGCGGGGCTAGAGGAATGAGAAAATTCAATTACATAGGAAATAACACTGGTTTTAGGTTCAAGTTTTTTTTCCTAACGCATATGCGAAAGTATCGTCTGATTCTAAATTTGCACAAGTAAAATTACTAATCAACACAGCGCTCATTTTACCTCATCATCTCGCGATTCAGCGTCTACTTTACCTCATCACTGTCTACAGGAAGCTATGTTGTTTCGTCTCGCCTCGTCAGCTCATTTGAATATTACATGAAAAAACTCTCTGTTTGATAGTACGCTCTGACACAAAAGCTACTTTCAGATGTGAAAATAAACAAAGGAGATGGAAGGAGAGACTTTAAACGAAAGAAAGTGGAAATCGAAGAAGCAGTTGATTGAAAAGAAGCAGATAATAATGAAAGCAAAGAGGATTAGTTCAGAGATATAAAACTGATAAGCATCAGGAAAGACAATGTCTGAAATGCCGGCTGAATACTTTCTACCAACATTGGTTTTAACTTTAAATAAATACACCAGTTCCCGTCAGATCACTGAAGTTAAGCAACGTCCGGGCGTGGTCAGTACTTGGATGGGTGACCGCTTGGGAACACCACGTATCGTTGGCTTTTTCCGGCCCAACCCAGGCTGGGTGAGGTCAATGTGGGTAGCTGGTTTGCAAGTTTCCAGCGAATGGAGGGTAAAACCCCCGTCTTGAATGACCAATAGATGTTAAAGAGACGTTAAGCCAAATTAAAAAAAAAAAAAAACTTTAAATAAAAAGATAAAGAAAGGAGTGATCCTATAGCATTATTATTGTCAAGGTTGAAACTTATTACAGTTAAGTTTCAATTCAGTGTAGAATTGAAATTATTTGAATGATATTGATATCATAGAGAGAATTCTAATATAGCCCAATGAGAAACCAAGAACATATTTATTTTTACTCAAATCTCAATGATTGAAAGAATGCCATGCTCCAACACTGAACTCCGCCATTTTCTGGTATCAATTAAAGTCGCGTGATTTTTGAAATGAGGTCCATAACTTCTCTTAAAAGTCTGCGGTGAAGAGGATGATAACGGAACCTCAAAAGAAATAAAGGGTAGATCCAAAATGAATCGTACATTTTTGATGAAATATTTTCATTTTAAGCGACATAAACAACAAATAGATCATAATAATTTATCTTCAATAGCATTTCATTAAAAAAACACTTAGTTCTTAATAAACTCAAAATATGAACATGAAACAAAAGGTACATTCTTTAGTGGAACAAATTTTCCATCTTTTGAGCTGAAAAAGGTTTTATTTTAAGTTCAATCGTTAGTTCTTCTTGGTTGGCGTTGTGCATGTATTTTTGTTGAAATTCCAATTACGTTACTTTTTTTTATCTGAAAAGGTAAAAAATTTGAAAATAAAAATAACATCGAGTGGTGGTACCTCAAAATCTGTGTTTGCTGAGTTTAAGTATGGTTTTGAATGGAGCATTTTGCTGTTTGAGGTGTTTCTAAGTAGTGTTAGAGTGTTTTAGTAGAGTCCTCCACATGTAACGATGTTGTGGTATTCAATGGAAGAGTTTGTAAGTGCAAATATAAAACATGTTTTTTCGTCTGCATAATAAAGCATTGTCACAGATTACTTTTGTGGGTATAACAGCATTACAACAGGCTTACGGGTAGAGTTAACAAGTACATATGTTCATGGCAGGTGGTCGGTTTTTCATCCCTCTTTTCCTTTCCTTACCACGAGTTTTTAAGTGAGTAAGTGTTGTGCGGAACAAACTATCACTATCGATATTAAAATATCGATTGAGATAAGACAGGTTGTGAGCCGGCACAACATGAAAAGGTCGATGATGAGTAGAACAGCAGTGTTAATAGAACCTCACCAAGATATGTGCCTTTTTTCAGTAGTCAGTGTAAGCCAAAAATAATAATCTCGCAAGTAACAGATAAATTACATTTAAAATAAATTGAACATGAAAAATCAGTCCACTACTCTTCGAATATATTTTCTCCATCCAGTAGGTTGGAATAACATAAAGAGCAGATCTGTAACCTATATTTGATAATATAATGTATTAGAATCTGTAAATTCCGTCCTGAATGACCAATAGATGTTAAAGAGACGTTAAGCCAAATTAAAAAAAAAAGAATCTGTAAACTATAATTGATACTGTAGTTATTGTAGTGTGATTAACAATGAAAAAATTAGCGGCAGACAAAGAAGTATTTGGGGCCGTTTAGTATGATGTACGTAAAGAAAAGGACGATGCCACGAACCTAAATGATGATGAAGATATAATTCACTAATAATATAATAAATACCAAAATTTAAGAAAAGAAAGCACGCGAAAAAAAAACACTAAAAAACCTTTTAAAAAAAATAAATAAATTATAATAAAGGCAAAATAAGTAGAGGTAACGCACGTAAAAAAAAGTTTCACATGAAGGACGAAGCGAGGAAAACAAGAAGGAGAATACAATACAAAGAACTTTACAAAAGGGAAAAGGTGGAAGAAGCCAAATGTTGCTTTTCCTTCGATTCACTTGGTTTGGAAAAATGTAACTTTAGTTTCAGTTTGACATTCCCACTTTTCAGGATTGACTGAAAAATGAACAATGTAGGTATATAATGTTGGCGTCTTAGGCATCTGTTTCTAATCTTGGATTTCAATTCAATTTGGATTTCATTTTGCGTAAAAAATATCCTGAGAATAGAAATGTTCCACTCATATGGACTCCGTGTCTGTCTCTAGTTAAGTCTAGTAAATTTGATTTCTTGTGTTTGACATAAAGCTTGTATCGTTCTTTTTTTTTGTTCTCTCCGAAATATTTATTTATTTACTTACCTTCAAATTAAAATATTTTGTTTTTCTTAGAAGTTTTCACATGTCAACGACCACGAATACCTTGATTAAGGTAATCTTCACGCCAGGTCACGTTCTCACGATGACGGGTTCTACGGTCCGAGAGAAGCTTGAACACTTATAACATCACAGCTGGAGCCAAGGGTCACCAAAACCTTTTCGGTTAACACATATCAACCTTTATCCACCATTTCACCAGAAATCAGAGAACAGCTGATTTTAAGGGGAACACCGCTACACCTCCACTACGAAAGTCTTATTCTTTATTTGAGTAGATACTAGATGTTCTGTGAACTATAGATCTCACTTAATTCAAATGGTCACCAAAATGGTAATCAGTAAATTTTATGAAAGTTCATCAAAATCGGACAAGCCATGGAACAAAGAAACGCGATTTTTTCTTCAAAAAAGAAAAATAGTTTTCTTCGAACTAGATTAATTATTCGACATTCGTATAGACCCTAACAGTATACTCAGAGCAAACAAACCTTAAAGAACAGAAATACATTCAAAACAATTTTAACGACCAAAAGGAAGAGTCTTAATGGGTTCACGATTTACCCTAATATTTGGGTTTGCTAAGTTTTGCGGTTCACCCTTCGGATACGAAACTCTCCTAAATTCTTAAAATAACGGAAAAAATCTGCCCACCCTTCTGCTTCACTCCGGCTCCAAAAAGGGGTATAAAGTAATCATCATGTAATTGTGATAATGGGATCATATAATAGCCCCACAACTTGATAGGGCGGTAGGATCCTCTTTACTAGATTTACAAAATGTTTCCTCTTCTCCGAAATGAATTCTGACAATGATTGATAAAAGCTGTGTCAGATTCCAACATTTTGGATAGAATTAAAAAAAGCACATTTAGCGTGAACATCACACTACTTACTTTTCAAACACTTTTCCATTAAAGCTGAAAAGAACTCTGACAATATAGGCACGAGGTTGGTGAAAATGTAGTGGTTGCTCGGACTGCTAAACAGTGTGACGTTAGTTCAAAATCAACAAACCCATTGAATTCCATCCTCAAGAATTTGAGATATTTATAACTATAAGAGGATATTTATAACGCTATTTATTACAAGGGCCCATGTCCTCTTCTACTACAATCACATTCCGTGATGGACACGGATATGAAGTATGTATTTGCTTAAATTTAGGTATCTCATTTCGCACAGATTAAAATTTGACCGCCAAACAATGGGAAAACAATTTTTGCATAGCTCAAAAAGACTTCATAAATAAAAAAGAAGAGCGTTTGACCGGGCAAAGGAAATCAGAGAACGAGAGAGAGAGAGAGAGAAGAAAAAAACAGCCTGAACAACATATTTCATCACCTCGATTATTTTGACATTTTTAGTGGGCAATGTGGGGGCATTAAAATTAAATAAATGCAATTTAACATGAAACAGCTATTAAGGGCTTTTGTTTATCTGACCACATCATCAACTCATCCATTAAATGTCTGTTAGCAAATATATTGATAATTAGATATTGCGGCGGTTTTCATTCATTGAACTAAACTGTCGTCTGACAAGAACGTCAAATATCAAAAGTAATTGTTATCAGGCAACTTCCTCCCTAGATCAATCATAAGCAAAATCGTTTGTCTTTTTGGGGACACAAATCATTGGTTTTTCATCTCTATAGCGACATTTATAGATGATGATAGAAATAGGTAAGTCCTCCCATATTATTCTACCGAAGATTATTTAACATATGCATGTCTATTGAGACTTGATATTTTGTTTTATGAGGAAACATTTTTTCAATTTTCCTTCAATACATTTCTCTAAAGTGAAAAAGTCAATCGACGAAAATTTAAACTTTAAAAAAATCTTTCCTTTATAAAACAAGATATTCTACCGAAAAGTAAAGGCGAAAAAAATTGTCTTTCCTCCGGTCAATACCTGTATTAAACGAAACCTAATTTTCTAGGAAACATTTTGCCGTAAGTGTTATTCTCATTACTGTCTTCAATTCACAATCTTAAGGAGAAGAGCTCCAGACCAGGGCTGTTCCCTGTAGATACCTAGTCTCTCTTCCTTATGAAAAAACTCTTCAGACTTTATGTCAGCCACATGTTACTCGCAGACAGTCACATCACTCGTGTCGTTTTTTTACTTTTCAAAACTTTTCAACATGATTTTCTTTTCCTCGGGAAATTCAATAGTTTTTCTATATGCTCGTATTTGTGTAATACTGTATCGTATCTAGAAAATATAGCGTGATTATCTCACGACTTTATCATCTTTAGGGCAATGTAAAACCTAACTTCTACTAATCCTCCCGCGACTATCCACATGTAACTTCATACATCTCTATTCGTTATGACATAACATAAATATGTTCATTCAAATCACACTTCTGTGAGTACGGCATATGACATTGATTATAATACCTCTTGCGACCATAAAGGGTGGACTAGGGCAATGGTTTAGTACAGACGGTTGTATAGTTTTGAATGTCAGTGAAAATAATTTCAGATTGCTTCCACTTCCAAACGTCACGCTGTTTTTCGTTTATATTGAGTCTCCTTCTTGATTACCTATTGAAAGATAGAATTTTGAAAAGCCCCTCCTAATTATTATGATGTTGGGGTAGGCACCAAAAACCATGAAAATAAATTTCTTCCACGGAAAATCGACAAAATTCGTAAGAGAAAATGGTACGCAGCGGGTTATTTTTCGCACCTCGTTATTTTCATGGTAACCTATTAAATACAAAAGGATGAATAGTAGTGAATCGAAATTACGTAATTATCTATCTATAACTAGGTGTGTCCGTTGACAAAAACGGGCGGAGCCATCCGTTTCACCTCAAATTTTCGCGCATAGCATATTGCTCAATTATTCCTTTAAAACAAGATTTTTTGATTGCATCGTGCCATTGAGTAGCTCCCGTTTTGGCTAAACAATTAGTATTTCCTAAAAATTATTTTGCCCAATCCCGGATTCGCACTTGTAACTCTAGAATGGTTTGTCAAAATTTAGTAAACTATGACCTAAATTAAGTATTGGGAGGCCACTAAAAACTTTTTCGCTATGAGTTGATATGTTGTCGCGAAAAAATTTAAGATATCTGATCATGACTCTCTGAATTTAATAAAAAATCGGAAAATCGGCCGAAAAATCGGAAACGGTTAAGACATCGTTCTGAAAATAGATATATGCACCCTTGGGTATATGCAGAATATGAAGAAAAAAATTTGGTAAAAATCGGTTTAGTAGTTTCGGAGGAGTAGGGTAACAAAAGTTTGCAGTTTGTAGGGAGTATAAGGCTACGCTTCGCTCCGCCCAATAATAAAACTCAATGTAATGATAGATGTATCTCTGTATGTGTGCATGTATCACTAAATGATCTATAATAATAAAACTCAATGTAATGATAGATGTATCTCTGTATGTGTGCATGTATCACTAAATGATCTATAATAATAAAACTCAATGTAATGATAGATGTATCTCTGTATGTGTGCATGTATCACTAAATGATCTATAATAATAAAACTCAATGTAATGATAGATGTATCTCTGTATGTGTGCATGTATCACTAAATGATCTATAATAATAAAACTCAATGTAATGATAGATGTATCTCTGTATGTGTGCATGTATCACTAAATGATCTATAATAATAAAACTCAATGTAATGATAGATGTATCTCTGTATGTGTGCATGTATCACTAAATGTTTAGCCAAAACGGTAAGAGATATCGAAAAATTGATAGGAATGGACCCCCCAAAAACATAGGACAGAATAATTATCCGAATTCAAAAATGTCGAACCGATTTTTCGATTTTGATCAAATCCAGCCGATCATGGTCGAATATCTTCTCAACTTTTCGCGACAACATATCACCTCAGAGCTATTAGCTGATATTTTAAACCTTCATTTGGGACATTGGTTTGCCAAAAACTGTCCAACTATTTACCGATTTTTATAAGGGGAATCATAGATAGAATAGTATTAGCACGGGAACGGCCATGCCTCTAAGACGCCAACCTATAAGCCGTAGCGAAGCACGGGCAAACATCTATAGTAAAATTATATAAAATAAAACAATTTGGAAAGTTAGAAAATAAATTAATGCATTGAAAAATGAACTAGTCCGAAAGTCAATTTTAAGCCAGCGTCTATGGCACATTGAATACACCCGTTCCCGTTAGATCACTGAAGTTAAGCAACGCCCAGCGAGGTTGTACCATGTGGGTGTCCGCGTGGGTTCGCGTCCTCGTGATGTTGGGTATTTTTCCGGACAAACCCAGCTCGGTGAGGTCAATGTGGGTATAGCTAGTTTGCATGTTTCCAACGAATGGAGGGTAAAACTCCCGTCTTGAATGACCAATAGATGTTAAAGAGAAGATAAGCCAAATTAAAAAAAAAAGTCAATTTCATAGAACTTGGGAGAGAGAAAAAAATTGGCGACGAGATACTTCCCGATAACGATCTATATATTCTGAAGGTGCTCGCAGACAGCCGCATAATTACTTTATTCATTACATAGTACACATCTTCGCATATGCAAGACAAACAAAAACACGTGTTCTTATGTGGGAGTGCACAGACCGAGCATTTTGCAGACTCCCATACGAACCTGTGTATTTGCTTTTTCTTGCATATAATATGTGCTATGCAATAAGATCAGTATAAATGTGGCTGTCTGCGAGCATCAGAGAGGCATTCGAAAATAAATAGATGGTATTTTAAATTTCAAATCAATGTCAAATAATTTTTATTCATATGTTACATTACTTCCTCCCTCATACCGCGCTATCGTTATATTTTCTTCTCATCCCCACAATGTTCTCCCTAAAAAGCTGTAAAACTCATTTTTAGATTATTATCTCGCAAATGCTTTTGTTTTGGTTTTAGCTCGCACCAATAATCTCACATTTCTACATCAAAACAAGAAACACATACATTTTCTCATTTTTTTTTCTCTGTCTTTCTATTATGGTATACGATTTAAACTTTATTAAAAAATCGTCTTATCTCTCTGTGTTTATTTTCTCTCCTGTTATCTTGGTATCCCAACCTACTTTCTGGGTATGCCCTCATTCGCCATATTACTATTGTCAGTGAATACCAAGTACTATTCTCTCCTCCCACGTCAGTGAATACAAAATAGAATGACAATTTTATTTGCACAAAAATACGTGCAAGATGCAACTTTCATATCTTAGTACTCACGGATTATTATTTTGTAAATAGTGCAATGCTGTATTAAAGGAAAAATAGAATTTCATAAACCCTGACGAGGATATATGAGATTTCCATGAGCTAAGGTTTTACCGGACTTTGTATTGTTTATTTTACGACGCCATATTGGAACTCAGGCGGGGGTTTTACCCTCCATTCGCTGGGAACTTACAAACCAGCTACACCACATTGACCTCACCTACCCTTGTTTTGGCCGTGAATAGCCATCAGCATCACGAGGGTGTGAACCTGCGTGGTCACCCACAACGTACCACCTCGCTGGACGTTGCTTTACTTTAGTGATCTAACGGTAACTAATATATTCACGTGCCATCAACGTTTGCTGAACTAAAATCTTGAACAGATAACTTAAGTTTGGTTAGGCTTGTTAATACTTTTGGAATGTTTGGAATGGATAAAATAAATTACCCTCTCAATATTTTCTTTCCTCAAAATGTAAAATCGAAAATTTGAATAAAACCCCCATTCGTACGCCGTAAATGGTATTTTTGCCACTTAACAATGCCAAAAATTATTCACTAAATGTAACCAACTGGGGCTCACTTTATGTTCAAAGCTCCGTAAAAGAACTACAAAATAATAACACACTCATTTAGGAAAGCTACTTTAANTACCTTCTCTTCTTAATATTTTCTTTCCTCAAAATGTAAAATCGAAAATTTGAATAAAACCCCATTCGTACGCCGTAAATGGTATTTTTTCCACTTAACAATGCCAAAAATTATTCACTAAATGTAACCAACTGAGGCTCACTTTATGTTCAAAGCTCCGTAAAAGAACTACAAAATAATAACACACTCATTTAGGAAAGCTACTTTAAGAACTGATCTTCATGTTCGGAAATACCCTGCCATCCTATTTGGAACTAAATTTGGAAGACTTTTTTGTTGGTCAAAAAAAAAATAGCCTTATGTTCTCATTCTACAAATTTTTGGGAAAACCAAGGAACGGAGAAAGTTCAAAATTCATCAAAATAGGGAAAAAAGGGTAAAATACGACCAGAGTGTGAAGAGGGAGATGGTATATTTTCCTTGTCCGATTATTATTTTGACGTTGTAATTACATAAGTTTTAGACATATGAAGAATTTCCCTGGGGAGCCTTTGTGTTCATTTTCTTCTTTACTTCAAACGTTAGAAGAAAAATATAAATTTCTTTATTTTTATTTTTTATCTTTATTCAACTTTTTCTACCAGTTTTTAATTTCAAATATGAAAAGTAGTAACTCCGGGTGTGGTCAGCACTTGTTCATTTAAGTAAAAGCTATTAAGGTGATTGGAATTTTTTCACTCAAAGCGGGATAAAGTCTTTCAGATACCATTCGACGCTGCGCTGCGCTGGAATGAAAATTCCTTTATTCTTGCGTCTATGGCACGTTGAATACACCAGTTCCCGTAAGATCACTGAAGATAAGAAACGTCCAACGAGGTTTTACATAGTAGATGATAACGTATTTTCTCGCCCTAATGATGTTCATTAATTTGGGGGCACCCTGTATATTCAATCTGAGCGCAGGGCAGTGCGCCAGGCCAAGTTCCTCACCAGGTTTTTCACACCGTCAGCTATACGGTTCTACAGGTCATTGAACATACATTCCGTAGTAAAGTACAATACTACAGGATAAATTAAAAAAGTTAATGCTAACCCGGGCGGGAGATAGGTAATTTCAAAGTTTGCACTTTTGGATACTCACTGATTCACTCATCATCATTTCAGGCACTTCCCGTATACTTAGAGCGCTGAAATAGTAGTAGTAGTAAAAAGTAGTATTTTACGAATCCCCTTAGTAAAAACTGACCAAGTGTAAAGTCGATATTACTTTAAGAGAATTGAGACAGGAGAACGTGCAGTAATAAATTTAAGTGAGGGATATACAGCAGCAACAATAAACTTGGCCCCAATAATAGATATCACTACTTTCATAGGCGGAATTTTTTGGATGAGTGAGTGGAAGTTGGCCTTTTTTCAAAGATATTTTTTTTGTGAGATTACATTACAAACTCAGGACCATACTCAGGACCTTTCTCCTTGACCTCTTCTTATTCCCAAAACTGAAAAAAAACCCTCAAAGGAAGAAGGTTAGAGACGATTGCGGAGAAGCAAATGCGACGAAGGAGCTGAAAGCCATCACAAAAGAAGCGTACCAGGACTGTTTCAACAAGCGGAAACTCCGTTGGGATAAGTGTGTACGTTGGTAAGGACAGTACTTTCTAGGAGACCCAGGCGTGTAACTTCCAAATAAAGGAGATTTTTTTTATGACCTCAGTCCGCGTATTTTTTAATAGACCTCGTAGAGTGAGACTGCAGAAAAATTATCAGAACGAAAAAAATGCCAAAGCTGCAATTTCAGGAACTCATCAAAGAAGAAGAATTATTTGTGTTAACATTAACGTAATAATAATAACGTAATAACGATAATGATTGTACCTGATGCATAGGTACACAATCATTATCAATTATGCAAAATCCGTGATTACTGTTGGCTCAAACCGCCAACACTGGGCGCAAGAAACACCCATGCTTAATAATCAACTAAGCTTGTTGAGAACTCATTTTTTACAAGTCCATTTCGTAACTATTCAGAACAAAAATAGACCCCTAAGTTTAAGTTAACCACTGAGGAGTTATATAAATCGTCTGCAAGAATTCAGGTCTAATCCAGAATTAAATCAAGGAACTATTTTAATGTGACCACAAAGAAAACACTCGAATGAACAAACACACTCACATGAATAAGAAGCAATCTGAGGACGGGTCGTTTCCAATTGATTTCACGCTAAAATAACCACTGCCACTCCAACCTACAACGAACATCATAAATCAAGATACTTGAAAATCACATCACAAGAGTCGAAGTTGAGGAAATCTATAGTCACTCTCGTAAGAAACATTTGAACAAAAAATTTGAATAATAAGGTCACAAGGGACTCGACGTGCACAAGATAGCAAAGTTTACTCACGTCCACACAACAACATGGTAGTGCAAGGAACTCAAAGTCTTTGATAACAAAATTCAAACAGCATACCAAGTATACTAAGTATCTATTATTTTGTCAACAGTAGACCACTTCCAGTAAATATTATGTAGAAGAAATCACTGACGTGTATGTAGGTTTGTCCACTTTAATGAGTAATATGGTCCTTATATTTGTTTATTACACATTCCTTTGAAAAATGCCAATAAAAGCGAAATGTTAAAAATTAATAGACCTCAAACTGTTCTGTTCAGAACCCACTCATTAGTTCACCTTCTTTATTAGATACTAGCAAGTATTGCTAGACGCCTCATCCTTTCATACACAACATCGCAATCTTCTCACCTTCTAACAACCAACATCGCAATCTTCTCATCTTTTCACAACCAATATCGCAATCTTCTCATCTTTTAACAAACAACATCGCAATCCTCTCACCTTTTCACAACCAACATCGCAATCTTCTCATCTTTTCACAACCAATATCGCAATCTTCTCATCTTTTCACAACCAATATCGCAATCTTCTCATCTTTTAACAAACAACATCGCAATCCTCTCACCTTTTCACAACCAACATCGCAATCTTCTCACCTTTTCACAACCAACATGGCAATCTTCTCATCTTTTCAATCTGATCGTCACATTCTTCCTCTCTTTTTCAATGATAGCTTCTATTGCGATGATCATTTAACACAATTTTTACACTTTGAGTATAAACATGGAATGTCACAGAGTTGCTATTTGCAATATTGTCAATGAAATAATTATTTCATGATGGCACACTCTAACAAGTGCATATAAACATGATTGCATTTCTTTCCCATATTTCTATATCCCCCTCCCACTCCTGTTGCCGGATCAATTCACCATCCCCCCCCCCGGATATATCAATTGAATGACAACTTGAACTTTCGTTCTTCGTTAAAAGCTTTTATTAGGAAACTTTGGAAATTTTCATTTTTTTTAATAAAATATTTTGTATTCCAGATATACAGGGCGGAACAGAAAACCTATTCTATGCTTCAAAAAATGAGAGGGGTTACAAGGTTCTTGTATTTTTGAAATATGAAGTAAAATGTTTTCGAAGAACACGACTCCATTTATGAGCGGTAATTAATATTAAAAATTAATTTAACCACACCTGCAATGCATATGTTACACTGAAGTTGGTCTCCTTCTTTGGTCATAAGGCGTTTTATCCGTTTTTTTAAATTAAATTCTCAAAAGCTATATACGTAATTTTAGGCATTTGTATGCAATTGCCTGAAATAAAGCTCTTGTTCCTTCTCGGAATAAGATCTTTATTAAAGATATAACCACATAGTGCTTTTTAAAAGTTTATATTTTTAATATTTCATTGGGGGATCCCCGATTTTGGGATTTTCACAAAAATAAAATCTAGGGAACTATGAAGTGTTGCTGACTACCTATGACCCCGGGCGTCCTTTGGAATCAACTGCGGGCGATTGCAAGCTTATATGCTACAATAAGCGACTGACCCAAATGAATGTGGGTTAATGGAACCTTGTTCACTGTAAGCGGTATACGTTTACAGTAGACCATTTAGCTACATTCATCTGAATTAGCCTCTCGTAGAAGCGTGAAATTGTATTCGTGCGTAGTCACTTCCAAAGGACGACCGCTCTGAGAGTTGATTTAAATCAGTTTCTAAAATTTACATAAATATTACCTTTAAAAAATTAATGCCAAAAATTATTCCGTTAGAAAGCACTTTTATGTATTCTTAAAAAAACAGACCCCTTCTCCTTTCAACCTAACAACCCAGCGCCCTCATGTGCCTTTTAGAAATTAAAATTCCTCAACGAGACTTTTCAATGAACTCCATTTCGTCCCTTACACCCTGTCTATTTGAACTCTCCCTTCCACTTGCTTTTCTCTATCCCCGTCCCGTTTTTCACCTTTCTTTTCATTTCTTTATCAGATTTTTCTTGTTTCATTTGTTCTATTGTTTCTGTTTCCTTTGAACCAAAAAGTTTATCAAATAAAAAGTGACAGCTCAGGTGTTAGAAACATTTAAGGAGTAAGCAGTAAGACATACTTTCTTCCTCAATTTGGAATTTTTGAAAGAAATTTGTTTTGACAATGCCATGATACTTCTTTTTGTTATATTCACATATCACCATATTTATATATTCCTAACAAACACAATGCCTTTCTAGAAATGCAGATTATCAACCGACTTAACACCCAACGCCCTCTTGTGTAGGGTCCTGCTATAGCCAAACGTCTTGTTTGGCTCCCGCTACTTGCATGTTTTTCCTACCTGCTTTTGAAAATAATTGAATCTTTTCAAATTATCAAATCAGCTGTATAAAAATAACGTGCGCAGAAAAAAGGTAGTGTGGGTTGAGGTGATGTTCAGAGTGCAGAGCTCCGAAGAGTATGGGCAGCAGTTGTGAGTTTATGATAACAATTTACAAAACACTGTATTGCACATATTATGTAAAACTCCTGAATACTTTTTTATGTCATAAATTGACACGTCCTGTTTTTTTTACACTTGTCCAACTTTTTTATACGAAATGTCCTGCTTTTGAAAATTTTTATCTGGTACCACCACTCATGTGTCTTTCAGAAATTGGCTTCTTTAATGAGACCTATAGAAAATATATTTCTTCAAGAACTTTGAATAATTCTTCTCTTGTCACTGAAGTTAAGCAAGGTTGGCCGTGTTCAGCACTCGGATAGAAGACTGTATGAGAGCGCTACGTCATATCTGGGATCCCAATAGAAGGAAAAAAAAAACGAAAAAAACTCGGGTCTGGCAGAAGAAGAACATCATGATGGCTCGCCAATGGAATAATAAAATTTCTGAAGAGCTGTTTCACATGATAAAAAGTAGATTAGAAGTTGCAGTGATGATCCGAAAGCAATAGGCACCCTAACAAGAAGAAGAAGAAGCCTAGACTAACTTAGACTATTGAGCACATCGTACAATTAAGTTACTGTTGTTGATAGTCAGGGGAGGTTATTATTACAACCAGGGGTGTTAAGAAAATAATCATTTCAAAATGTTCAACGTTCCGAACACGAGTCAACAAAACATTCCAGAGTGAAATGTTGACTGGTCGGTCACAGGCAACTGGATCCAATTGAATTTTTCACGGATGGTGCGCTGACATGAGAATATATATCAAAAACATTGTATTCCACATTAATTGGGGGTCAAACGCAACTAGTTTGTCCCCGTTTGGACGTTTGCTCACGCAAACTTAAACATTAAGTTCTTAAATTTTAGCACTTATGTGATTATAATGAACTTTATATTTCCCACGTAGCAAACTTCTTTTACAACTTTTAGGTATTAAGATTCACAATTTACAAGAAAACTTTTGTTAAACATTTTCCATTTGTATGCAAATTTATGCACCTGCAATACTATCTATAGATGTTAATGCACATTTTGAGTAGTGAAGCAATATGCACTTCTTAGAGATTTGAATTTGAGTGAGCTAGATATTATTTTCCTCTTCAAAAACAAAGTTCATTAGAAAAGTTTCAAGTCTTGAGCACATTGCGGAACAAGGCAAGTGGGACACGGAGCCCTAGGGTAGAAAACAGAATTTTTAACTTTTTTGAGAATTAATAAATTTTAGATAACATCTGACTCAAACTATTTTTGTATCCTGAAACGATCCACCTGGAGATATATCTCCCGGATATATAAATATGGAGAACCAGGGATGTTTAGTATACTGGAATATGAAATGGTCTGTGCAGAAAAGAAGAGTAATGAAAGGGCAGACCAGATTTCTAACGTCAACCATTTTCTTGTATCAATATTATATTAACATTTGAGTTCCAATTCAGTGTTGAAGCAACATATGATTATCCAGATGGCTAGGTACGTAAAAAAATTTCGTGTATGACCTAAATTATAGAAATAATTTAAAAATACAGCTCTTTCAACTGTTGCACACAATGGAAAGACAAGGACAGGTTTTCACACAAATCTCAATGAATGTAAGCATGTTAAATCTAAAAACAGGCACCTACACTGAATTCTGCTATTTTATTGTATCAATTAAACCTACACTAAATTCTGCTATTTTATTGTATCAATTAAACCTACACTGAATTCTGCTATTTTATTGTATCAATTAAACCTACACTGAATTCTGCTATTTTATTGTATCAATTAAACCTACACTGAATTCTGCGCTTTTATTTTATTAATTAAGACCACGTGATGTAAGCAATTCCTCATTGCCTGTAGATAAAAGAACTGACAGATTAAAATTCAAAGGATGACATAAACAATAACAAAGAAATAGTCCCACGCTTGTTCTGTCAAATGATATTCAATAGTGGACTTTAGCTTCAAATAACTGACTGAAAGCGGTTACGTAGATTTAAAATTATTCAGTAAGCATTTTAATTCTATTTGAGGGACTGGTACTTCCAAATACTCGGCCTGGCCTTAAAAAAGAAATATAAATACTATAAAATGATATTAAAGTTTCATTAATCTTGTCTGATAATGACCTTTCATTTACAATCTTTTTAGAAGGAAAAACACGAACTCCGGCGTCGACGAAGGAAACTGCGGTTTGTTGAAGATAAAAAATTATTAATTAAGATCATTACTATACTTCAAGATCATTACTATACTCTGAGCATTCCATGGAAGTAAGTCATACAATGACAGAGACACTGGGAACTTATTAGAAGGACTTACAGATACAGACCAAGACGGAAGTATGATGTTCCAATAAATAATTCAGATAAATCAATCGATAGATGTACGAAATAGCAAATTCAGATAAAACATTTTTTAGATTGTGTGTGAGTCATTACTTGAAAATGGCATCTCCAGGGCGAGATGATGTAAAAATAAAACAGAAAACAAATAAAAGAATTTATTTTTATTAAAGCTAATACTTAGTCACAATGTCCTTTCCTATGTTATTACTAAATGTTATGTCTTTGCTTAGATTCGAACCAAAAGCCTCCTGGTTACGAATCCATCCATCACTCTTACCAACACAGAACGAACGGATGATTTTTGTTTTATCATTGTCATAATCATAAATAATCACTCTTACCAACCAACACAGAACGAACGGATTATTTTTGTTTTATCATTGTCATAATCATAGGTGATGTTACCTATGATCATGACAATGATAAAACAAAAATAATCCGTTCGTTCTGTGTTGGTTGGTTATTTTCATTCCATAATTTTCAATTATGGAAAATCCATCATTACCTAAATGGCCGACCTTCGGTACAAAACCCCAAAGCTTTTCTTTTTTTCAATTTGGCTTAACGTCTCTTTTACATCTATTGGTCATTCAAGACGGGGGTTTTACTATCCATTCGCTGGAAACTTGCAAACCAGCTACCCACATTGACCTCTCCCAGCCTGGATTGGGCCAGAAAAAAGAGCCAACGATACGCTGTGTTCCCAAGCGGTCACCCATCCAAGTACTGGCCACGCCCGACGTTGCTTAACTTCAGTGATCTAACGGAACTGGTGTATTCAACGTGGTATGATCGTTGGCTAGAAAATAGTTCTATAATATCATTATAGAACTATTTTCTGCCTGTGCATGATTCATGTGCCTGTGATTCTCATGTGCTTGTGATTATTATTAAAATAGAAAAGTCCACGGAAAAAAAATGAAGGTCCATTTTTTAAAAAAAATGAGTTAAGGGTGTCATATAGTTCCATACCACCGAAAGTATCGATTTTTGAAGTCAAAAATACCAAAAAGAATGAGGGTACAGAGCTAGAACGATTTNTCAGCATTCAGCTTACAATTTTAATTTTCTCAAAATGAAAAAAAGTGGACCCTCATCTTTTTTCCCGTGGACTCTTCTCAAAATTCATGTGTGCCACAGCAATTGCGGGTGAGGGTTTGTGAAACGGTTCAACAGTTTAAACAGTTTGCTGATAGGAATATTTCTTGTCTAGTCAGCATTCAGCTTACAATTTTAATTTTCTCAAAATGAAAAAAAGTGGACCCTCATCTTTTTTCCCGTGGACTCTTCTCAAAATTCATGTGTGCCACAGCAATTGCGGGTGAGGGTTTGTGAAACGGTTCAACAGTTTAAACAGTTTGCTGATAGGAATATTTCTTGTCTAGTCAGCATTCAGCTTACAATTTTAATTTTCTCAAAATGAAAAAAAGTGGACCCTCATCTTTTTTCCCGTGGACTCTTCTCAAAATTCATGTGTGCCACAGCAATTGCGGGTGAGGGTTTGTGAAACGGTTCAACAGTTTAAACAGTTTGCTGATAGGAATATTTCTTGTCTAGTCAGCATTCAGCTTACAATTTTAAAAGGTCGACGTATTAAGAGTCTAAGACGGGAGTCTTTTCATAATAAGGAATGAAAATTTTAAATTTACTACGTGACGAACAAAAAACAAAAACAATTTTCTTTAGTTTGCCATCACACGAACACTAGATGCTTACAGCGAACTCTGGTCCAGACAGTAAAATTGGTCCAGATTCCAGTATTTGGTTAATGCTACTCTTAAAATAATGTACAGGATGATAGCTATACGTCCTATCGTGTATTAAAAAGCATATACAGCGGCAAATCTTGACCTCACTTTACAACTAATCTGGTTCCAATGTGTACAAAACAACAAATTGGCTTAGTGGCAAATCTTGACCTCACTTTACAACTAATCTGGTTTCAATGTGTACACAACAACAAATTGGCTTAGTGGCAAATCTTGAACTCACTTTACAACTAATCTGGTTCCACTGTGTACAAAACAACAAATTGGCTTAGTGGCAAATTTTGACTTCACTTTACAACTAATCTGGTTCCAATGTGTACAAAACAACAAATTGGCTTAGTGGCAAATCTTGACCTCACTTTACAACTAATCTGGTTCCAATGTGTACAAAACAAAACATTGGCTTAGTGGCAAATTTTGACCTCGCTTTACAACTAATCTAGTTCCACTGTGTACAAAACAACAAATTGACTTAGTGGCAAATCTTGACTTCACTTTACAACTAATCTAGTTCCACTGTGTACAAAACAACAAATTGGCTTAGTGGCAAATCATGACCTCACTTTACAACTAATCTAGTTCCACTTTCCACTGTCTACAAAACAACAAATTGGCTAATGGTTTTTCTTCCTTACCGTGTTCTGGCACATAAACCCCTCGTACAAACTGACAAGCTGCGAAACTGACAGCAACGCCTTACTAAATGCCTTAGTGCCATATTTTGTTTACTGTAGTTAACATAATATGGCACGTTGAATACAGCTATTCTCATTAGATCACTGAAGTTAGGCGACGTCCAACGATCTTTCACCAAGTGAGTGTTGGCTATTTTCCCTGTCCAAATCATGCCGGGCGAGGCCATGGTAGTCAGCTGGTTTGTACATTTCCAGTGAAAATTATAAACCAGCCACCCACATCTTTTGTCATTGGTGACGGGGTCTCGAACGACCAAAAGATGAAAGACACGTTAAGCAAAAAAAAAAAATACAAACTTTAATAGACTCCTTCAAATTTCGACTGTTCCTCTGTCCGCCTTATTCTTTAAACGTTTTTCTTTTCTTTCGCAAGAATTTGGAAGAGCTTAGCACGTATGTTAATTATATTCATTGAAATTTTCTAAATTTTCGTCTACAAACAAGTTCGGCACTTTACGCTTCACTACCGACTTCAATAATATACAAAATAATATAAACAAAAAATACTGGGAGAGAAGGGAAAATAAAATATTGTTACAAAAAGTGCTATAAGAACATTTAATACTTTTTGGGGGAATAAAGGGTAATATCTCTTCTTAGATGCACCGTGCAAAAAATACTTATATTATTTGTATAGATACAAGTAATAAAAAGAATCGGGTAGATTGGGAATACTGTGAAACAAATCGTGTAATTTATGCTCTTGTCCCCAGACGTTTAATTGCGCGCGCGCGCGCGCGCGTGTGTGTGTGTGTTTGTGTGCGTGCGTGCACAATGATCAACACAGCAAAAAAGTTAAATCTTTCAGTGTGTTCCGCAGCCCAGTTTATGCGTAATGTAGGAAATTAGATGAGAACAGCAATACCAAACACGATGATGCCAGCCCAAAGTGTCATCCAGAGACAGGGACTTGTCATCGATGCCAATTTTAATGTCAAACCCAATGGCTCAGTTGCACTGATTTTTTTTTATTGGCTATATCGACAGTGTTTATTAAAAGATGCTCATAGCTATTTTTTTAAAAAAAGAAAGACTCTTTCATTTAGAAAATCGACTTATTGAAAATGAAAAATTAAAATCTCGCGGCAACATTTTTTTTTTTTAATTCTATGCTGATGACGTCATCTGTCTAGGTATTGTTTGTTTACATATTTAGTACTTTTTACTTCCATATGAATTTTCTAGAAGAAGTCTGAAACTTTTACAATTTGCTTCAATTTTCAAAAAATTCAATGCTTAAAAAATTAAGTAGTCATAAAAAAAGTTTTTTATGACTACTTAATTTTTTTTAGAAATTATTCACGTTGAAAATGGTTTATTTTGTGGTACCATTATGAAAAAGTACATCAAAATCGAAACCAAATAAATTGTTTTTCCGTGTTCCACAATATCCTTCTAAAGTTCTAAAAAAAATAGTTAGCATCGGTGTGATTTGAAATTCGATGAAACGAAAAACAGAGATACATCTATAGAATTCAGTGTCCGAGGAAGATTTATCTTATGTGAACTGAACATATGATTTTTTTATTTATTGGTGTATTTATATTAAACTTGCGATGTTTATGTCACA
Organism: Pachypsylla venusta; assembly: GCA_012654025.1. Classification (NCBI taxonomy): domain Eukaryota; kingdom Metazoa; phylum Arthropoda; class Insecta; order Hemiptera; family Aphalaridae; genus Pachypsylla; species Pachypsylla venusta. Next base: position 30,276,340 of record CM022877.1, read on the forward strand.
GGGCTCTGAAATATGGGCTTTGGTGTATTCAGAATTTCAGAGGATCTTGAATACTCAAAAATAAAAACATCATCATGTACAAAATTTTATATCTTGGGAAAGTTTGTATCGTCTGCTTAAATAAAACCTTCGTCAGTTTTTTAGGCATATTTATTTAAAAAGAAAATGTTAAATTAAAGTAGTTAAAATATAAAAAATGCAAGCACCTGAATATTTATGCACAATAAATAAAAATAATTTAACTCTATGTCATATGGAAACAATATGATTTTTTAATGGTGCCTGTTTTGAATATTAAATTTTTATGCATCTGACCCATTAGCTTCTGAGCTATTTGACAGCACTGGAAACTAGAAGAGACACTATCAAAAGAGTTCCATTTGACAACACCGGGATTGACGCTCTACTTGTTTTTCATTTAATTTCTTTGTAGCTCTTTTCGGAATGAATACATCTTTCCATCAAGAAAGCTTTTTAAATAATATTTTTTATTTTTCATCATTTAAAGAGAAGCTTTCCAACCGCGAAAAATGAAAACACATTCAACAGCCCGTTTCAAAAACACCAAAACTCTCCACTGAAGTTACGCAACATATTATCAGTCTCATCAGTTCAACCTGGAAAAACATTTCCTTATAAAAGTTTAACGAAAACACTTCTGCATAAATAATCGTAGCATGCTGGCTAGAACGTTCGTTTAATATAGCCCTTCAGAGCTACAAACAAAGTCCGCTATAAAAATCTAATGATTAAATTAACTCATTTTATATTTCCTGATTTTAGAAATATTTTCGAATATTTTTTTTCAATCTGTACAAACGCAACTTATGTTGCAATTACATGTACAACATCCTAGATTATAAAGAATTATAGAAAATGAATATATATATATAACGGTATTCAATTTTCATTTTCTAGTATAAGGGAGCACATGTGTTTAAATTTTTCTTTTTCTTTTCGTCGAGATCTAATTGTAATGAATATTCATTATAAAGTTTCATAGATGATGGCAAAGTTGAATTTGATTTGCAGAAGACGGTTTGAAGTATTCTTGATCACTATTCGTGAATGTTGCATTTCTTTTATTTCTTAGTCTCGGAGTGGGGACTTTGATGTCAATCTTTTCGATGAAATTAGAGATGTTTATTTTATTATTTACCTATTACCTATATTGTAAATCAACATCAGTTTTTTCCTTCTATTTTTAAGGGATTCCATACACATGTGCTTAACAAATCACACACACTAATTGCCGAAAGAAAAAAAAAATATTCCCTGATTTCAACACCTTAAGCGTTAAATTTCGCCAAGTAAACCTCTTGTTTCGTCAGCGTCAATGACACGTTGAGAACAACAGATCTGTAAGATCTCTAAAGTTAAGCAACGTATAGCAAGTTTGTGTTACAAATTGTAGTTAGGATCAAATCTAGAAACCTTGAATTTTCTGTTCACAAAAATTCACGCTTTTTGTTGCATCTCAAAATTCCAATCCCTCGTTCGCAAATTCGAAAACACCCTGCATATGTGTCATCACACGATTTCAAACCTTAAGAGCAAGAAATTCAGAAGTAAAACTTTCTTTTATCACATCGATTACATCATTGTATGTTCCATAATTATAACCCTGGAATAATTTCCTCGAATTTTCGAGTGTCGCTCCATTGTATGATTTTGCATGCGACAACAAAGGAGGGATTTTTCAGAAATTCCATCCCCAAGTGACAAAAAAAGGTAATTTATTTACACGGAAAATTATAGAGGACAAAAAATAAAAAATCATTAATATTGTAACAGAAATTTTAGCGCGTGATTTCTTGACGATTTAGCTAATCAATCATAAATACGTAGTCCATTCAAAAAATACGCGGACTGAGGACATAAAAAAAATCTAATTTATTTGGAAGTTACACGACTGGGTATCCTTCAAAGTACTCTCCTTCCCAATGCACACACTTATCCCAAAGGTGTTTCCACTTATTGAAACAGTCCTGGTACGCTTCTTTTGTGATGGCTTTCTCAAATTGGCGTTTGTCTCAAATTGGCGTTTTTTTCAGTTTTGGGAATAAGAAAAAATCACAAGGAGCAAAGTCAGATGATCATGGGGGATGGAGAAGAACAGTAATCGAGTGATTAGCCAAAATTCATGAGTAGAAGGAGCTGAAAGCCATCACAAAAGAAGCGTACCAGGACTGTTTCAATAAGTGGAAACACCTTTGGGATAAGTGTGTGCATTGGGAGGGAGTGCGACGAAGGAGTTGAAAGCCATCACAAAAGAAGCGTACCAGGACTGTTTCAATAAGTGGAACACCGTTGGGATAAGTGTGTGCATTGGGAAGAAGGGTACTTTGAAGGATACACAGTCGTGTAACTTCCAAATAAAGTAGATTTTTTTTATGACCTCAGTCCGCGTATTTTTTGAATAGACCCCGTATTTATACATAGTGTATGGGCATTTCTGGGTAACTTTAGTTTATGTATTATTTATCCTTGACTCCAAACAAACGGTTCTGTATTGAGTCCAATTTTGTCAGAAAGTACGGCATTCGCATTATATTCACAAAATGTTCACAATTTAAGTTTAAATTAAATGAAAATTAATGACTATCATCCGTCTGTGTTTCCTCGAGTTTATTTTTTAAGGAAAAAAAAACTGTAAATTATGCTTTTAGGACAAAGTGACAAATTGTTGTGAGCTGAGAATGTGAAACTTAATAAAGTTTAGAACTTTATTCAACTATAAAATATTTCATAAAAATATACCTTAAGTGAAGACAACATAGTTCGAAAACAAATTTTCGTGAAACATATTATCTTTGTTGTAAAAGTTAATATCCCGATCGAGATGTGTTATAAAATCGCGACAAAGCATTAAACATATCAAAATTACTCTTTACGTCTTATGTATGAATTTGATCTATATTCTTATATGCCTTGTTTTTCTCTTATTTTCCCATTTTTACTTCTCTTCTCTTTGATTTTCTAATGAAACTCCTCTAGACGCGTTGTCAATATCACTCATTGTATGAGCGCTATAGCAAACATCTGCAACCGTCCAAAATTGAAGATTTTTTTCTTCTTCAAATTTCTAAAGATTTTCTCCCTGGCCGCGTTGCCATTATCCCCGAAACTTCTAATGCCAGATGACAGCCGTATGATAGTTTACACCTAGTGGGAATGTTTTACCTTGTTATCGATGTTCCTCTTACGATGCCTACTGTCTATGCTCCCATGAGATGGATGGCAACTGGCAATGAAGCCGTTGACGCTAAATAACAAATGCTGCACAGATCACTTTAAATCCAGAATTAATTAAATAATCCAAAATGATATCTTTGTGGTCAAACATTGGGTCCTCGAAAAAGAAAAAGATTAATATTTAGCCCTTAATATCAAATATTGGTTCCGGAAATTTACATAGTTATTAATCAGGAATCATTGTTGGAAGTGTTACTCATTTTTGTAAATTAAAATAAGTTTATTACACATATTACTATAGCGTTCATGCGATACGAGCCTCCTGTTCAATATCTATTAAAAAACTAAAAAGGGCAGATAGCAAACAAAATGTAAACAAAATATTGCCGAGTCAGATTTAACCATCCGTGAACAATTAGGACTGTGTATACACCTAGCTGTTAAAAAAAATCAAGGTAGAAAAAATGCTAACCAAACAATACTAAAATGGGTCTCACAATGTATATGCATGAAGGTATTAGAGAGGCTTTTACAATATTGTTTCCATCAGCACTCTGTTTGTTTTCAATGCTGCTGACAATACCTCCTACCTTTTGTTATCAGCAGCGTCAGAAGGAACAACGTGTTCAGAGGAGGATGAAAAAAGGCAAGAGAGTAATTCTTGAAGAATTGATAAGTCATAATATAAATCACGCAAAAATTAAAATATTTGCTCGGAATAATAATTTTATTAACATTCTTGCCTTAAGAAACCGATTAGAAGACCTTGAAGAAGATATTTCCTAGTAATAGACGTTCGTATTTCAGCGCATTGAAGAAAGACGCACAAAATACATTTAAATAGCGTGCCTATGTCTATTAATGCTCTTTGATATTAAGAGGAGCGCCTCATACCGTACAGGCATATAAAACTCTTTCCGACATCAATTACACATCTAGCACTGCAGAATAGAGCCATGATATATTATCGAATTTACATTATAAGCGCATTATTATAACCTCAAATATTGCCAAATTAAAACTCTGTAAAGTTAATTATTATTACTATTATTTATTGTGTACTATAACAAAGTTTGTTGTAGACACATTACAAATATTTCCTGAAGAAAAAAAAAAAATAATAATAAATTAAAATTAAAAAAAGAAAGGATAATAATATATCCTGAAAAATAAAGAATTAATAATAATAATAAAAAAAAAAAAAACTCTTAAACGGGATTAGTCATAGAATCTCTTCTATGTTGTAAGGGACAGATTCTAAGAGATTGTTTTTCAGGCGAATTTTGAACTCCCTTAAATTACTCTCTCTCTCGCGGAAGGATTAATTGTTTCATAAATTCGGATGCCCCTGTCCAGAAAAGATTTCCCGAATTATTTATTATAAAACCAGAAATTGGAAAATGGGAGACATGCTGACAGGTCGTCCCATTCAAGGATGTGGTTCTATTCTCATAAGAGGGCACACTAGACTGACCCACTCATTCATCTTAACGTGATTCAATCCGCCGGTTTTTGAATTATGCACTATGTATTCTTCTGTGAGATCTTGAATCGGTCCTTGTTTGATTATCAGAAGGTATCAAAGGAATCCCTCATTCTGCTCCTTAAAAACTAAACATATATGAATCTATACAGGGGCATCAGCGCGAAGGACTGTTTTTTCCAGATGCATTTTACCAAATTTTCTATAACAAAAAAAAAATATTCTTAGCCGAATACCGGCCTATAGTTCAGCAAAATCAACTATTAGCGCGTCCTACTTCTGTAGTATAATGCCAAATGCAGCTCCTAGATATAAACAGCGAAGTTTAATTATATTCAAACGTCAACTTTCACTTCGGAGTAATACCATTTTGAAATTGAACTTTCTCCACAATACAAAGCTTATTTTAATGAGGCGATGTAATAACGACACCAGGCACTCTCTATTCCACGTCAGTTCACACAGATTCCACTCAGAACGCAGATGGTGTATTCAACTATGCGATATTTCGTTTTTTTTTAAAAAAAATAAAATACAAAACATTTAAAACAATAAAATTGAAGGGCAAAACGTTTCAAATGTAGACACCCCCACTCCTCGTAATGTTTTTATGTCTCATCTCCCGTTTTAATAGACCCCCCCCTCCCCCCCCCCAACCAACATAATTATGTTAACATCAAAAATCGTTTTCTTAATTATAGAATGTGCCGGGACCAGGATTTTTATTTCATTTTAAAAAAGTGGCAAAATATTTTATTTTTGTAAATCTTGCCCACGCTCCTATGGAAACGTACCAGTGAAAAAGCATCACTAATCTTTTAAAAAAAATTTACTGCGGAGATTTAGCACACTTTTTTCACAGTATAAGTTACTGTGCATAGACCATGAAATGGCACTTCAGCCACACGACTTTGATGTAACTTGGTGTAAGTCCAATTTGAGGTCTTAAATGTCACATGTAAAGGGTTACGTACTAAAAAAAAAGAGGCAATTATTTTCTAATGTATGTTAGAGATTCCTTACACAAAATATTAATACCCCAAAAAACCACTTCGCGGTAAAAAATTCCCGCCAAGTCATTAGTCACAAGAAGCACTGAAATCCAAACAGTGCCCGCCTCAATTGCATATCTTAGTCTCCTCTTTTAGACCTCCCTTTTTACATTAATTTCACTACTTTTAAATATCTCGCAAATCTCTCACTTTCGCTTTTTATTCGCAACTTTTCGCTCTTTGGAAACTCACTTTCAACCTTTGGCGAAAATCAATATCTTACTATTTGTCTGTGCAGTGGAATTGGCGACTAACCGTATACTTCAAATAATTTGAAAATGGTCTTTGAAAAATTATTTAATGTTTTTGTAGCACTTCTCTCGTAAAAGCAATTCATGCATTGAATGGAAAATGAGGAACGCCGCTTGGCTTTCATCAAGTATCCAATTTTCAACATCAACGTTCATTTATTTTTCAATTTTCTTTTCAATTAAGTTCTTAGAAAATAATAAGAATAAAAACCACAGAGAATCTCGGATGGAAAATTAAAGGAAACTTTCCTTCCTAAACTCTCACATCCGCCAGTTTGGAGCTAACCAAAGCTAACATACAATGGAGGAATAGTTTTAGAGATTTCCCTGCCGGGCGTCAATTAAAACTAACATAAACACCGAAATAGCAAAATAAAAAACTTGCAAAGGTTTATGCAAGTTTATCAAATTTGGACAGAGGTTATAAGAAATGAAATACCAAAATGGCTTTAGTTTCTAATGATGAGAAAACATTGAACAATTTGCCAACAGAGGAAAAAATTCCAATACTGAAATTAATTGTGTTGCATGCCATCACGTGCCTGACTCGACTAATAAATTCAAGACATCAATTAATACGAACCCAAAGATGAACAACCATTTCAGGGTGGTGTGGAAAGTTGAATACTTGAAATTCATTCATTCATTGACAGACCTATATTCAGATAATGATCTCCTTGGCCAAGTACCATTCAAAAAGTGAAGATATAAGAAGAGTGTACGATGTACGACAAAAAATGAAAGCATTGAGGAGATTTTATCAAAAAGGTCATGTCTAAAATTGGAGCAAGATTATTAGAGGGTGAGCCATCCTATATAGGACAACAGACAAAAAACTATTTACACAAAATTTTCACATACCACAGAATAAAGGCCTTAGGCAAGTATAATTGTGAGGAGGGGAGGTATAAAGACCAGTCGTGCGTGACCAAACTTTTTAAAACATTTTTTCCGGGATATGAAAAGAAATTAAAAAAAAAATCTCGATTTTTTTTTTTTTTTTATCCACTGTACCGGCACGGCGGCATATCCACAATATATGAAAATATTACAAAGGTATTTGGGGGAATATGGTTATAGGGGGATTAACAGTGTCGGCACATTAGAAATAGGAAGAACGTCAAAGTCAGAGGCACAGTACAGTCAGAAGTAGAATTTCTTAAAAAGGTCAAGGCTCAACTAGAATATTCTGATTTAATGATACAACTGAATAAAATTGCTAGGACATCAAATTTACCTCGATCTTTGAAGATGCAAGTTATTCACATCTTACATTCTTACCCCACAATACTTCTTCTTCACCACTGAAAATTTACTGATTTGAGCGAAAAAAAACCCTCCCCCAAAATTATATATTTTACGTTTCAAGGTATGCAGAATCCAAAAATCAAATAAAAGAAAAGTCTGCCGTGAGTGGCCACTTAGAATTGACCGGTTTTGTTGTAGCCCTAAACTTTCCGTCTCTGTCAGTCGCTTATAGTATGGGATAATTAGTTTTATTGTTGTTAAAAGCATGATAAAAACACCATTACAATAAACAACATAAATTTAATTTAATTATAAAGGGTACCATACCAAAATTTTAGAGTGTAATTTTTTTTAGTTGTGAACGTTAGTGAACTCCACTTTTGACCCTGGTATACATCCCAAAATTCACTTGTATATGTGTATGATATGTGTTCATATATGTATGTTTGTTTGTTACGCGATACAAGCTACAATTTTCATCCGATTTTCACGAAATACTATATTGAGGACATTAAGAAAATTTTCTGTATAGTTTTTGGGGGCCCTGGGCCACCCGGGGAGACAAGGGGGCGCAATAATGTGTTTTTTGAAAATTATTTTTATCTTTTTAGCGGTTTGTTGTAGAAACGTAAAATTTTGATATTTTATGGCTGATGTTAAGGGATTCTCGATTTTGGGGGTGCCCAAGGGGGCAGGGGACCCTATATTCTGTTTTTTTGAAAATGACTTTGATTAAGATATTTTTTTCTATGAATGACTACAACACTAACGTGAACACCTGATCATATTGATCCATTATTATTAATTTTAGTGTTAACGACTTCTTTGACACCTTGCAGTTTGCGGCACACTTTTGAAAGTTCAATGGTTGAGGAGATATTACTTTAATTTTAATAAACTTTTTGCCGTCCAATTGAATTCACTGTGTGATTATATCATTAGAGAGCTTTAGTAAGATTAAAAGCTTTTAACATTCCACAATTTTAGACAAAATTCCAAAGGTCACACCATTTAACCCGTCAAAGCACACAGGTTCATTCGATCAATTAACCTTAAAATTGAAATTTCAGACAGATAAAAGAGAGGAAAGAATGTGTTTTCGAATTTGCAAACCACTCAACTATCTGGAGTATGGATTGGCATAATATGTTGCAAAAACATGAATATCAGTAAAAAAATGATGTGCAAATTTAAAGTTTGCAAATTTTGACTTCAATTTCAGTTTTTCAAATTAAAGAATATTCTCATTTCACGTTTGGTTATGTTAAATTAAAGAGAAGTTAAGTAAAAAACAGTGTCTCGGGTAGTAGAAAACGGATTCGCAACTGCTATTGGTTCATATTATAGAATGGGTATCAAATTTAGCATTCACATACTCGTTCTTGGTGAAAATTAAAATAATGGAACCGAGAGTCAGAAATGTGAAAGTGTTTAGTTCGTCAAGTGTCAAAAAAAAAAAAAAAAAAAAAAAAAAAATAAAAAAAAAAAAAAAANTAGAGGTGACGGGGGTAGTCAAGCTGGAATCAGAGTGGAGACGAATATAAAGGTGAAGGCACAGAAGGGAATGGAGGTAGAAGAAACTTTAAGAAATTCAGGGTGAATGACAGGTGTCGGGGTGATGTTCCTTCCCACCACTCACAGACTCCTCAGAAAGGGAGGGACTTTATTACTGGTCCATTAACTGCTCATTTGTAGAGAGAAATTAATCAGAGTGAAGGTAGAATTTGAGCGCATTGTTTCGTAATTATATTTTGCGAAATGAAATCTATTTTCAAACCATATTCTGGGGACTTTAGGAAAACCAGATCAAAATCGAAAATTGTGCATTAACAATCAGATCAATACGTTTAGAACGCAAAGCCGAAGTTGGTATTCTGACTGAGTGACCAGTTGGTATACTGATTAATTGACTGACTGACGTACTGAGTGATCAATTTGTATACTGACTGACTGACCAGATAGTATACTGACTGACTCATGAAATCAACGTAAACGTTGGCTTTACTTGAATCTTGGAACTCAATGTAAATAAAACTTAAAATGAAAGAAATCGAAAGTTCGACTGGAAGCGAGTTTAGAGATGCTTTTAGCTGTACTACTACAAAAAGTTATCGGAAATGGACCCCCTCATCCTCAAAAATACTCAAAACCTTCAGGAAAAATATAAAATCCACTCGATTTTGGTTCGTATTCCAGCTACGGTAGATTTTCTGATATTTGCAAAGGAAAACTGAATTACTTTGACAAAATGCATTTCCAAAGCAACAATTCACACTGAGCGGCATCAGCTAGTACAAAGTATAAACAAGTCAGTGTGTCACGTTGAATACTCCAGTTCTCGTGAAATCACTGAATTTAGGCAACGTCAGGCGAGGTTTGACCTGGTATCTAAACACATGGGTTCGAGCCCTCGTGACGTTGGTTATCATTAATGCGAGTATAGTTCGTTTGTAAGTTTCCAGCGAAAGGAAAGTAAAATCCCTCTCCGGAAAGACCTTAAATTTTAAAGGGACGGTAAGTTAAAAAAGAGAAAGTATTATAGACTTACACAATATGATTTTATTCCCAAAGATGGTTAGAATAGTAAAGAGACTTACCTGAAACAAAGAGGAATAAAGACAAATGAGTTAGATTAGGCAAAGAGCAAATCAGTTTGGTCAGGGAATATATTGTTCATTGATCACCATATAAGACAATAATACAAAAATGATACGATATTCCAAAGGTTCATTACCGATTGGATTCTACGTACTTTGTTTTTGGGTTAACGCCTCTTAACATCATTCTATTGGTCAATCGAGACCTCCATTGACTGGGAATATACAAGCCAGGTATCCACATTAACCTCACCCAGCCTGGGTTGGGCCGGGAACAATCAGCATCACGAGGCGTTAACCCATGTGGTTACTCACAAAGTAAAACCTTGCTTGATGTGATTTATCTTCAGTGATCTAACAGGAACTGGTATATTAAATATTTCTCAGCAAAAATAATAAAGATATCACAATTGCAGAGCTTTTTCTGTAAGCACAATTACAAATTTCACTTAATACGACGGACAGACGAACTGAAAATAAAAAACCCAAAAGTTTTTATCTAAATAAACAAAATCTAATGTAAGTTTTTGGTAAAATGGAGGATAGCATTTTGAATGCTTGTCTACCCGTAATAGATACAAGTGCGGCAGGATAAATAAGTGTGTTCCGTTGATGATGTATGTATATGACAGAACAGTGCTCGGATATCAATCATAAGTTGAAAAGAATGTCAGAAAAAAAAGAAATTAGCAGGATAGATAGGGAAGAGGAGTAATGGGAGAGCAGGATCAGGAAGAATAATGCAGAATGTATTGAGTAGGGTCGCGTCTTGTAGGAAATCACGTATTTAAATTGATACGAGAAAAAGGCGGAAATCAGTTTGGGAGTGGGTTTCAGTAACAACAAGAATGTTCTTGAATAAATGAAGTCAGCCAACGTCAGATGCACGTTGAATACACCAGTTTCCTTAAGATCACTGAAGTTAAGAGGATAACTTGGTGTGGATGACAACTTAGGTTCTATTAATTTTTAAATTAAATTATAATTATTAACATGGAATTAAATTATAATTATTAACATTGAATTAAATTATAATTATTAAATTTTAGTCACGCCATGAGAAAATGAACAGGATATGATGTGAGAATTAAGGAGAGGAGCAACAAATCAACATTCTCAGGAAAAATATGTTAAAGACAAAAGTTCAAGTATACATTAGTAAAACTTGGAAATAATTACATGAAGAGACCGAAATAGCAGGCCTTCAAACAAGCGGTTTTTTGAACCAGAGTGGAAGAAAAAGTCATACTCCAAGATTGAGATTAAACAAAGAATAAAGATGCATAACTCTAACAAAAGAACAACAAGAAATGGAAACTTGAATGTCAGTCTTCCAAAAATAACGCCAAGTCACAATATAAATTAGGAACAATTATAATTTTCATTGAAAATTTGAACTTTAAGTACTGAAAAGTTCGTTGCTTTTGGTAAGTTTTCAATGAATTTGGGGCGGAAGTTGAAAAATTATACAGGAAGATGAAACTGAGTAGAATTCTAAGAGATTTTAAACATTGTTGTTGAGATATAAAATAATTTATTCAAAAATAAAATTCTCCAAAATGTTGTCCAAACAATTCAACCTCAATAATATGATTTCCAAAGCAATGTGCGGGAAATAATCAACAAAGTTGTAAAGGGATGTTTTGATTTTAACAACCGAATGGAAAGCAGTATCTTGAAAATAACTTTAAGAGATAAAATGAGCAATACAAAGATTAGATGAAGAAGTGGCAGTGGGCGGGACATGTTGCTAGAATTACTACAGAAAAATGGACGAGAATATGTTATGAATGATATCCAAGAGATGGTAGAAGAAATGTAGGAAGACAAACAATGATATGGCGTGATAAAATTAAAGAAGTAGTTGAACCATTATGAAGCACAGGATAAAAAATGCTGGAAAATTCCAGGAGAGGCCCTTGTTCCAGATGGGATGTTACGGGCAGCTACTGATGATGATGTAGAGTAGAATCCTCCAAATTCAAATATTCGTTTTCCACTCATCCAAAGAGTTTCCAAAGTCTTAAAATTGCATTTGCCTTCAATTTAAAAGACAAAATCTGAACACAACAAGAAAGAGCACCGCGGGATAAATTTTAAAAACTTTCTTTGACTGATGTTTCCACATTTGAGTTCAAGTATTCGCGGATTTAAAATTACATTTCTCATCCAAAGAGAATGAATGGCGGTATAATGTTTGTTTTAAATCTTTCTGAGATGGAAATGTGTGTATGAAAAGGTGGAGGTGCTCTTAAGAAACAAGACTTTAGATTAGAAGATAGCGGATTTTGTATTTCAAAATAGCTTTTCTGATCACTCAAGTCAGATGATTAGAAAGACAACATCTCATTTTTCCGTCATTTTCTTTAGAAATAAGGGTGAACTCTAAATGGTGTAACATTATTAACTTGATAGCTTTCAAAATTGTATTAGTGTAACAGTTCACATAAGAGTAACACGGGACAAATGCTTTCCTCGAACTGTTACTCTTATTCGTCATAAGAGTAACTGTTCACATAAGAGTAACACGGAAAAATGCTTTCCTCGAACTGTTACTCTTATTCATCATAAGAGTAACACGAGAAAAATGCATTCCCCGAACTGTACTCTTATTCATCATAAGAGTAACAGTTCACATAAGAGTAACACGGGAAAAATGCTTTCCTCGAACTGTTACTCTTATTCATCATAAGAGTAACACGAGAAAAATGCATTCCCCGAACTGTACTCTTATTCATCATAAGAGTAACAGTTCAAATGAGTAACACGAGACAAATGCTTTCCTCGAACTGTTACTCTTATTTATCATAAGAGTAACACGGAAAAAATGCTTTCCTCGAACTGTTACTCTTATTCATCATAAGAGTGTAACAGTTCACATAAGAGTAACACGAGAAAAATGCTTTCCTCGAACTGTTACTCTTATTTATCATAAGATTAACAGTTCACATAAGAGTAACACGAGACAAATGCTTTCCTCGAACTGTTACTCTTATTCATCATAAGGGTAACAGTTCACATAAGAGTAACACGAGACAAATGCTTTCCGCGAACTGTTACTCTTATTCATCATAAGAGTGTAACAGTTCACATAAGAGTAACACGAGAAAAATGCTTTCCTCGAACTGTTACTCTTATTCATCATAAGAGTAACAGTTTATCGAAAAATATGGTTTCACGTAAGCAAACCCCAAAAAACCCGCAGGACAATTATTTCTTTTATTGTGTCAATTATTGACATAGTGACGAGAAATCGGGAAAAGAGTGAATTACATAAAAAATTAGCTCTATGCACAACTGACCTTTGCGTTTTATAAATATAAATCGTACACCCAAGTGGTGAATCAATGAAGGACTTTGAGAGATTCAAATTTATTTATTTGAGCAGAGATGATTAATAAGTGTTGCAGTCAAAAATATAAGTTGGAGAAATAAATGCCCTAAAAAAACTTCTTGGATATTACGCCACCACCCTAAATTTTAAGTGACACCAACCACAGAATTAACATCACAGCATTTCTTGCTGTGTTGTAACGATAACGATCGTCATAAACTCTTATGACACCACCCACAATAGCAATAAAAACAAGTTAAGTTTCTTTTCTCACATTATTTATGTCTAAAATTTTATATTTACATTACTACCTTTGAAATTCTAGGGGAGGAAGAGAAATGTAGAACCGTTTTATATCCTTTCATTTTGGACATTTAGCCAAGAATGTTTTAAACAATCCCCAACGGTTAATCTTTGATTTGGATCCCAATGTAACATAGATAGTAACAGATTAGAAAGTTCATTCGCTTCATTTTCTAACATTCCCTGCTCTAGAAAAGACGCTACCAATGAAATCCGATCACCCTTTACAGAATTCAGCAAAGTTCCTTCAGAATCATAAAATTTGTTCTTGAATGCAACAGTTTCCAAATATTTTTGAGGAATGTCACCAACAAGTTGAGTGATTTTTGTGAGATGTTCATTATCATTAATATTTGCGGGAAACAGAGTCTCTCGAGCAACTAATTCAAACACCATGCAAGCTACACTCCAAATATCAACCGGTTTACCGATTTGTCCTCCTAAAATTACTTCAGCAGCCCGATACTCTCGAACTTGTAAATATTCATCGAATTGCAGAAAACCATTTTGACTTGCATATCCCAGGTCGGCTATTTTGACAAGTATGACATCTTCATGCTCCTTGGTTTGAGTATTCTTCTTCTTGAATAGTTTTGAATAGTGATTACAAAAGTTAAACAAAGTCTTATTGTCCCCGGTCGCATTGGCAATTTTAACTATTCCCAAACGTTCCATCTCATTTTGTAAAAATCTATGATGAACTCTCACTGCGTTTTCATATACGGCTCTCTCATTCTTCTTTGAAGGTTTCATAATTTTTCTTTGACTTTTTGGTAAATTACTCGTAAAAGATTTTGGAATTTGGTCGTTATTTAGTTTATCATAAACTTCTAGTGCTAGTTGTTGAGCGTAATTTAAACCGTTTTCCAAAACAAGTATATTGTCCGGTTTCAAATCACTATGTATAAGATCACATACTTCGTGGAGATAATACAATCCCTTGAGTATATGTAACACAATTGTTTTGATCATATTTAAGTTCAGGTCAAGCTTCTGTTGAAAAACAGGCAGAATATTCCCAGCAAACTCAAACACAATACAGGGATGTGTTCCATTTATTCCTTCGCATGTGAAATGCTCCATAAACCTAACGACATGCTTCCTGTAGTCATGGTCCAATTCATTTACAGTGGATAGCAATTTAACTTCATTGTTAGTAATTTCAACAAAATTTGGATCACTTTTCAAAATTTTAATGACAACATATGATTTATTGATCATATTCCAACAAAGCCAAACTGTCGAAGAGAATCCAAAACCTATTTTCCGGATCGCAAAATATGTACCAATTAGAATGTCACCAATGTTTATAACACAATATCCACCAACTGTATATTCGGAAGAAGGTTCTTCTGTGATGAATAATTTGTTAACAGACATAAATATTTCTTTTTGTAAGCTTCGAATGATACAACAACAATGTTTGTGTGAAAAATAAGATCGTGCAAATTAAATAAATATAAATCACGGCAGAAGATATTAGACTTAGACAATATTCCCCTACTCTATTGAAGCATATATTTTACTGACAATCCTTATGCTCAATCGATAAAAACCTAGTGTACTGTATAACAAGCTTCACATTTTGAAGAATAAAAACATTGGGGGAGCATCTCCTTCCTTAAATTTTGAACTTTACTTACTGAACAAGTCCAATTCAAAAGTAAATCAAATCTTTGTGTTCAACATGGATGTCCAAATAATCAAATCATCAGCAAATGATTTCCGAACTCTCTTGTTAGGACTTCAGTCAGAAGAACGTTAAAACACTTCTCATACAACGCACAACTCGTCAATCATGAACACTGGAGCCATAAGAATTTTACAGATGCCGGCTTCATTAAATTTATTGGCAGTACTTTATTTTAGAGAGACATTTTTCTTTTTTATTTTAGTATTCTATAAAAACTCAGCTTAAAAAGTTAAGAATTTCCCTTTTAAAAACAGTAAAATTTCACCACTAGCCAGCCAGACCACATTAAACTGTTGAATTTTCCGAGACATTTTCTTCAATAATTACTAGCTTCGAATAACACCACGAAGTTTTTATTTTCAAATTCTAAAGAACGAAAATTATCAAACTCAAATTGTGCTGCTGCTGCTGTTGTTGTTGTTGCTATTTTGTCCCCTTTAGAGAAAGCTGTGGATAAACTTGTTCCTTCATACGATGAAAATGGTTTGAATAAAGTTGTTTCCCTCACCCTTTGGGACCAGAGTAACATTAATTTTTCTTTCCTTGGTTTTAAAATTTTAAACTTATGTCTAGAATAAATGCTGTGGAAGGAGACTGAATACTCTGGGATCTTCTAGCGGCACTTGAGACAACTTACCCTGAATAAAAGACAGAATTTTTATGAATAGAGAGCTGAACATCCGTATGAGTTTTAATAATTAGGTCGGCAACAGCTGATCATCTCGATCCACTAGGTACAGTCGACTCTCGATAATTCGAAACTCGAGGGACTCTTAAAATATTACGAATTATCGAGTGTTTGAAATATCAAATGGTTCGAAATTTGTGAGAGTAAATAAATAAAACTTCGAATTCTTAAGTGTTGATCAATCATTATTTATTAACTCCTATTCTTTAACAATGACAAAAAAGTCGCAAAATTATGTTTGTACTAACAATCTTTCCGCCTCTTTCTCTTTGCAACTTTGAATTGTCGAATGTTGAACGCCGATAAGTTCGAATTAACGCGTCGTTTTATTATATAGCAATGATTTTTTCGTTTGAATTACCAAGTGTACAAAAATGTATGGATTTAGTTCGAAATATAAAGAGATTTCGTAGGGAACTCGTGATAACTTTGGATTATAGAGAGGTTCGAATTATCGCAGGTTTGAATTAACGAGAGTCGACTGTAATACATACCTTTATAATAAAGGTACAGAGAATGATTTGGGAAGCAATGACCACTAAGTTTGGCTGCTAGCTCACAACACATATACAAGAACTTAAACAGAAGTGTATTATGGACCATAAGTTTCCACCTTCAAATGAATCATATGTCGTTTTGACATTTTTAATTGCTTTGGATTGTTGTCTGCTAAATTAATGCAAAAAAATGTTGGCAGAAAAAACACGCTTTTTATATCTCGTTGGGATGGTGAAAACATCACACAACTTGCTATGACGTGGAAATACTCTCTCAGTAAAAATATTCAGAAGCATGCACTGTATTGTCTGCATTCCTAGATAAACGGTTTTCTTTTATAGTACTGAGGAGAAATGAACGGGACGAACACTCCACGAGCACGAACACTCCACATGATGAATAATTTCTCTGGGGTACAATGTAAGTTCGTCTCCACCAGGTGTATCTTCGGTGATGATGGAAACCAAACACATAGGCCGACCAGACAGACATTAGGTGATTTTTTTATTTTGCCAACTTCAAACAGACGTAAGACAGGATTAAAATCAAACATAATTGATGAAAGAAAAATAACAATGTAAGCACGGCAAAACCAAACACAATTAGGTGGAAGCTGGTTGGTCTGAAACATTTGCTCTGTTTGTTGACAATTTTAATTCACTATACATCATCCTCATTTCATATTATATTTTTTAGTATTTTTTTATTCCCTGTGTTGTATAATAAAAAGTCATTACCTAAAGAATTTATAAGCGCTCATTTGAATACTCGTAAGTAATGGGAACAAATGCTTTTATTTCTCGTCGTTTTTACTTTCTCGTCCGTTTACGTTGTATAGGAAAGTAAAGTATTACGTTCTTTTTCTCAGTTTTCTACAGAATTCATTTGAATAGATATTGTTAATAATATTTCGCAACTTGAGTTACAGTTTATTTTAACAAAACATACTTTCTTAAAAAAGTTTCATCATAAAACTCAAAAGAACTAATACAACAAAGATATCTACATCTTTCTCACTTCCTCTTGCACATATATCTGCGCAATATCTTGCGAAGATGAATCATTTATTTTATACTTAAGTGGGTTGGACATATCGGTCTTATCTGCGTCACATATTTTTCACCATGGTGTTTCCCCTTTCTAGTTGCATACATCTATCAGGGTTCCTTCAATTATCAGGTCTCCTTAATACCATTTGTCCTTACAACTACTATGGTAATTTCCAAAGGATTGATATTCAATTTCTCGAGCTAATTTTGATTTTTGACTAAACGAAATGAGGTTCAGATTTGACACCGCATTTTCTTTCAACGTCTATTTATCAGCTCTCCGGGATCTCCTTGTATGGTTTATTTGAATTATGCATTTATATACCTCACCGTAATTGCTGAATGTGGTGAAATGCTTGAAGAATTTTTAACTTTGAAAATTTTGTAATATTTTTATTGGTGTTTTATGTATAATAATAAAACTCAATGTAACGATAGATCTGTCTGTGTGTGTAAGAGAGAGAGAAAGAGAGATTATGTATGACTGATTGGTTATACATTGGCTGGAAACACCAGAAAAACTATCAGAATTCAAAAATGTCTAATAATTTTAAATATTTTTTAATTTTCGTGAAAATATTTTAAAGATCTTATTAGATTTATTATTATTATTATATTAAATATTAAAAAATATTTAATAATTAAAAATATTTAAAATCTACAAACATACATACTTATTATTATTATTAAAATGTCTAATAGTTTTTGAGTTACGACCGATTTTCTGATTTTTGTAGGGATAACATAGAGTACGTAAAGGATATCATAGAATACGTAAGGGATATCATAGAATATAATTAGCACGGGAACGATCATGCCTCTAAGGAGCCAAGCTGGAGGCCGTTGCGAAGCATCGGTAAACAGCTAGTTCCAAATGAAGGTGTATTTATTTATTGAGAAATTTGGTACAGACATTCATTAAGTTCATGTTTTGTTTTTGGGCCATTATTAGAACGATCTACAGTTCACAGGACTACTAGATATTATTTCCACAAAGGCCACGGAATTTTCTAGAATCTTGTGAAAATGGACATTTTAGGAATATTTCATCCCGGAAGTAGTAAACGAGTACTTTATGGTTACAGCAATAAACAGGATGAGCACTGCATCGAACAGCCATTAAAATATTTATTACTAGCCTATACGTTTTATTGCACTTTACTGTCTTTCAATGCATTGGTACATGTCGTACGTGTGTATTGGAATAGGACATATAGAAAATGTGTTAAAGAACAGAATACACCAAAGTGAGATGAGTGGGCTTTGGGTGACAGACTTTAAAAGTAACGTAGAAGAGAAATGAGTCGTAGGATTAAAAGATAATATATACTTTTGGGTGGAAAGTTACTTGAGAGCTTTTTGAACGTTATGGTGCGTTATAATCACATTTTTCTATTTGTATATTTTTCGAATCCTGTGCCTTTGAACAAAAACAAGTCTTTGACTGCATTTTCTAGATATTTAAAACTAAATGCGGTTTAGTAAATACAGGGTGTTTCAAAACGTTATGCAAAAAAAGAAACCACGTATAGCGTATAGTAGAGCTCAAATAAAGGCCAATTTGCTTAATAAACCTTTAAAAGCTTAATAAAAAATAATTTCATGACCGCCTCATAACTCCGCCCCGACGGGGAAAAAAATCCCAAATACTGACCAAAGAAGCATGATAACAATCAGAGACGTCATGCAAAAAATTAAGTTAATTACCAAATAATTCGATTTTTAATAACTATTTTTCAATTTTTAAGTGCCAACTTTGGGTGGCCCTAGCTACCTTGGGATCCATTTCCGTATAGGGGTTTATCAAGCAAAGTGGCCTTTGTTTGAGCTCTACTATACGTGGTTCCTTTTTTTGCATGACCTTTTCAAACACCCTGTACAGGACAAGATTCCGTGCCAAAAGGTCTTATAATCTTGCTGCAGACGCATATTTCCTGAATCAACTTATTGGATATCATCTTTTACGGGGGGAGAAAATCGGGGTAAAATGGATCAATGTTTTTGGCCCATATCTATAAGATTATTGATATTTCAGATTTCAGCTCTAATACCAAATTAGCAGATGGGCTTACCTATTTCCCGTTTTCCTGCAGATTAGGTAAAATTAGAGAAGCAAATGTAAATGTCATTTAGACAAAAAATTCGTGATGCGGTCAACAAATACACATTCACTGAAATTACTGTAGGTAGCATAATATGAATTTGAGGCTAAATAAAAAAAGGCTGTCAAATCCCATCAAAAGATAACACCAAAATAGATTCCTATTCCCTAACTTAATTCCCTATTCCCTAGGTTATCCATAAATGCCAAAAAAAAATAAAAAAATAAAAGACCTTTGGTTTTCAACGAAAATTGATGAAATACTATTGCAATTTAAATATGTCACATCACACTTTACATTTATGCTGAAATGTATGCATGCAGTTAGCAGTTCGAAATAGGGGGGGTAAAATTATAATTGAAATTTAAATAGAAAGATAAAATTTGAAGGTTAAGAGAACCCATTAAGTTAGGATGAACCAATTTTGGTGTCTATATCCTTTTTGGGGACCCCGTGGTAGCCATTTCTGTTGATTTGTCAACGTCTCAGATATCTCGGGAACCACAGAAAGCTAATAGGTCCCATTAAGTTAGGGAATAGGAATCTATTTTGGTGTTATCTTTTGATGGGATTTGACAACCTTTCTTTATTTATCAACGCCTCAAATATATGGGATCCGTCAATAATAGCAACATACTCTGTTAGGTCAGACTAAAATATAACCACTTTGTCTTGTTGTTTGTTTTATTAAAATGAATAACAGTTTAACGCTTTGTTTTACTAAAATTTATAACAAGGGATATTTTGGATAAAATAGGCCAGCATGTTTGTATGAAAAATAAAAGGATAAAATGGCCATAGTATAGAATAGCAATTTGCAAACACATTAAATCAAGCGCTGTAAAAACATCATCAGTACAAAGATATATAAACACTAACTTTTCACATGTGGGGATTAGTAAACTTTATCAAGCTGGAACTTTTGGAAGCCACTTAAAAACCAGGACCCCTCTTCAGCATTAATATTATTTTTTCTTCATACTTTAATGTACTTTAAAACTGAAGGGTCCATATTAATGGCTCTTACTAAAATTGATATTATTCTTTTGAAATCTATTCAAAATTTTGGAGACCCATTCTTTGTAGAACCGTGTCGCTTCGTGTCAAATCCAATTTCGAGTTTCGAGATACACAGCGTCAGTCCTTCTTTTAAAAAAAAGTCTCAGTTGGGTACCCCATTTCGATATTCGCTCAAAGTTTGCATAAAAAAGCATCAGATTATTCGGTTCCATCATAAGCCTCCCCATAAAAAGGTAGATGGCAAGGAATAAAGGAAGCATTAAATTCTCTATTACATATATTAATGCATGGTCTAGCTTGACGAAGAAGTTTTACAGGCTGAAATACAGTTCTTAAGTTGAGGGGGGGGGGCTACGATATTAAACTCTGAATATCGCCATCGGTGTCAATAAAATGAATGAATAAGTAAAAACAACGTAAGATTATGATAATTGACCTTAATGTCAACTCCATATGTGTGTGTGGGGGGGAGGCAAGATCGCCCCTCCCCTGTAGCCGCTGCTAAGATCTTATAGGGGAGATTGATACAGCCCCCTCAACCCTTATTTATAGCCTTGAATACCTACCAGCAACCACCTTCTAATAATGAGAGATTGCAATGTTGGGCAGACGGAATGACCCAACTGAGCTGTTACAATGTGGGCTTAGGGGCGGAGCCCCCAACTGGCATTAGTGAATATATACTGGATAATAAGTTGTGTTTCAAACAAAGTCTGATATTAAATAAATTCAGGGAATTGCATCTTTTATCTTGTTTAATTGAGGACAGTTTTAAATTTAACAGAGATAGTTTGTTCTGGGAAATATAAGGAAGAAAAAATATTTTAATCGAAAACGGCACAGCGTAAAAATTCCTTTTAAAAGGAAAATGCTCTCCTGTTTTCCTAAGATGCTGCTCCTTCCAAGATTTGCATGTCTCAAAAGAAAACTATTATAGCATTAGTTTTTTTTNCTCTGTTTGACAGGAAGGGGTATTTGTCTAGATGTCTACTTTTCTTTATTATCTACACAGAAACATTTTAGTCACAAGAAACAATATTTTGGTCTGCTGAACAAGAACGAAATAATAATAACCCGTGTGGAGTTAGTAAATCCCCCATCGGACAACCCCCGGGAAAGTGGGGATGTTATGACAGAGCAGTGGGGAAATAAAATAGCGCAGTGGAGCATAATCGGCATCGCCATGCAAGATGAGTCGACAAAGAACAATTAAATACTAGAATAGAAAGTAAACGTAAACGAGGTTTCACACCAATTTGATTGAAATTCTGATTAGTACACACACATAGTGGGGACAAAAAGTTCGTAGACTGATGTTTTAACAAATTTTCTTTTATTTATTCGTCTACAACTACTTTATCCCCTTCAAAATAATCCCCTTAGGAAGTGATACACTTACTCCAGTGCTTCCGCCATTCTTGAAAACAATGTTCCATGTCACTTGAAGTCAACGCCTTTTTTTCGTCATTTCACACCCTGTCATTTCTCTTTGAATGGTTGCTACGTCCAGAAAATGTTTGCCTCGCATCGTCATTTTCACTTTGGGAAAGAGAAAAAAGTCGCATGGAGCCAAATCCGGGAAATAGGGAGAGTGTTCCATGGTTGCGATATTTTTCTCCGCCAAAAACCGCATCACAATCAGGGCTGTGTGAGCCTTTGGAAAAACCTTTTGAAACAATCTTGGCGCACAATTTCGTCATGTGCAAATCCTCCTTCAAAATCGTCTGTACACTTCCTTTAGTGATTCCGATATCATCAGCAACCATTTGTGTGGTGATACGACGGTCAGACAGCACCAAATCACGTACTTTTTTTACATTTTCTTCAACGCGGGAGGATTTCGGGCGCCCATCTCTCTTATCGTCTTCCACACACTCCCGACCTGCCCGAAACCGGTTCACTCACTTAAAATCAGTCGCACGTTTCATAGTTGACGCGCCATACACAATATTTAACATTTCTGGTCCACTTTTTCCAAGTCTGACTAGAAATTTGATGTTCGTCCGTTGCTCGATTAAATCGGATCGCTCTATTTGGTACCGCTGACGAAAAATGCTCTTACGAAAAACAACGCCGAATAAAACGTACTGATCCGATTGCGCCGAAATTTTTAGAGAATGCTCACAGCAGTTGTACGTGATACCTCCAACACAGTCATTGACTACAGCGTTGCCACGTTTCCAGAAAAAAAATCAGTCAACGAACTTTTTGTCAACACCTAGTATAATATGTTTATCTACAAATGGGACAGGAGTGTTTCTAAACGTATAAAGACATTTTGTATTAGTAATTTCTGTGCAGAAAAGATTTTATGAACATATATTATGTCCAGAAATACACACTAAGAAATAAATTATCTCATTTCTGATATTTGTGTCAAGTAAGTCATGGATCATCATGATGATCCATGACTCAAAGTTTACTGTGATTGTATTGGGAAGGCGAATTTCGGGAAAAGGTGACCTTTTATTGAGAAAAATTTTATTTAGAGCTAAAAAAAATGGGTGCGTG
This sequence comes from Pachypsylla venusta, assembly GCA_012654025.1. Lineage (NCBI taxonomy): Eukaryota > Metazoa > Arthropoda > Insecta > Hemiptera > Aphalaridae > Pachypsylla > Pachypsylla venusta. The sequence goes on from CM022877.1 coordinate 30,299,364, forward strand.
TACGTACGCGCATGAGAAGGTATACTTCTTTTTAAAAATAAATTTAATAATAAATATTTCAAAAAAACATACTACCCCACCCGGGAGTGAACTCAGAACCTACCAACTATGAAACGGAGGCCTTGCCACTGAGCCACGATATTCTAAATATGGATATAAAATGAGAAAATACAATATTTAAATTTAACTCTCATAATTTTTTCATTTACATCAGAGTTGAATTTTCTTTTGATGATAAGGTACAGATTGATAGAATTAAAGAGTACAGACTCCGGAAATAGTTTTGACGTGTGCATTATGTAACACTCAGTTCAAAACCACCTTATATTCGTTACATTCTGTTACTGTGTAATAGTTTTGACGTATGCATTAAGAAACACTCAGTTCAGAACCACCCTATATTCGTTACATTCTGTTACTGTGTAATAGATGGAAATTTGAAAAACCACACACCGAGCCGGGAAACGCTTTAGTATCGATAATGCTTTCTCGTTCCTCATTTTATATTCAAGGAATAAAACTCAAAAGATTACACGACAAGCCGGTGCAGGACCCGGGGGGAGCACAATGCATCGGATGCAGGCTGAATAAAATGCTCCTACAGAAGGATTTAGGTATTTAGGAGGATATGATGTGGGATTTGTGAGAGTAATAAACCCTTTTTGTAGTCTGCAAAACAAGCCCTCGACTGCAATTACTAGGAATTTTCATCCCACCATAGTAATTCACCAAGCAAATTCTGTGTTGAATAGACCAATGTGACTACATATGTTCCGAGAAGTCTTATTTGTGGCTACAGTAACATTTGTGTGCTGAATATACAAATCTCACAAAAAATTATCATTGAAAAAAGGCCTCAAACTACTATTCCAAAAAATATTTCCCATAAACGTTGTCATATCTATTATTGGGTCAAGTTTACTCTTGCTGCTGTTCATCACACACTGAAATTTATTATTTCAATTTCTTCTGCCTCAAGTCTCTTAATGTAATACCGACTTTACACTTGGTCAGTCTTTTCTGAGGAGAACCACAAAATACTACCCTTTTACAATTACCAATGCGAGTATGTTCCTCTTTGTGGCTACAATAACTTTTGAGTGTCGAATAGACCAATACGAGTATGTTCCCAAGAGAACTCTTTGTAGCTACTAAAATAACTTTTGAGTGTTGAATAGACCAATATGAGTAGGTATGTTCCGCTTTGTGTATACAATAATTTACAGGATGTCTACATACGAAATAGATTTGATATTCATGTTTATAGGATTTTGCAACAAAATTTCCAATGTTGCTCCAAAAAAATTACCCTCTATAAAAATACCCCCCCCCCCTCCCGCTAAAATATGATATTCTACGTATTGTGGAAGGTGTGAAGAATCCAAATACGAATCCGGTCTTCCGCCGTACACCGGGGGCGACACTTTTGTCACTTATCGTTGACCGATGCAATCTCGTGTGTATGTCCATTCCATCTGAGGTCTAATTGTACCCCAAAACCGTCAGTCACGTAGAGGGTTCAAAAGTAAAAGTTTAGTTCTTGTGGAAATACTGCTTGTCTTACAGGCACATTGCTAGTACATCTTCGGTAACGGTACGAGAATTAGAAAAGATATTTTTAGACAATATTAATGATAGGTGACAGAATAATGAGATGACTTAAAAATTTAAACTTTAAATCATAACCAAAAAAACGTCGTTTTTGATACCCATGTCTTCCCGGGTGACATTTTGCAACGTTTTTAAATAATAAACCCCCTCCCTCAACTTGTCCCACAAAAAGGTCAAAAAGGACGAGGGAACTTTTATTAAAACATCTTAATCTGTAACAATGTTCCCATCGTATGAATACTTGTATTCCCTAATGTGCCAGATATGACTTTTTTCTTGGAGTCAAACAAAATATGCTGATTCTGATTTGATTACACTTCTCAGGTGTCTATTCTATGATGCCAATAATCAAATACTAAATCCTAGAAACTTGATTTTTCCCCTTTTCTCAAAGCGCCATTAATAAATACTTATAATTGACCAAACGCAGTAAGCTTTAGTATTAAGAATTTCTCTTCAAATGTCTGTATGTACCAAGATTACTCTCGCACGCCCTGATCAATTTTTATGAAACCTAATATGGACATTTTACGTTCTTAGAATTAGCTGATTATTTTTCGGCCCTTATAGGCCACGGAATCCTCATTGACGACCCTTTTGAATGAGTGAGATTCACAGTTCACTAAACTAAAGACCGAAAAACAATAAACACCATAGTTCTTCTTCTCTCAATTATATTTGGAGTCGGCGTTGCTTTCCTTAATTCTACCACACCATAGGGTATTTTCAGTGCCCACTCTCTTTAGCTTCCCACAGTATCCATAGCACTGTGTAGAAACTCGAATTTTGCTGATGACCTTTCATCACTGTAGGTATTTACAAAGGCTTAGGACCGTCACCTAAACTGTATACTTACTCCCCTCGGTAGCTACATTAAGCACAATGGATGGTAACTGAAAACAAAACGGGACCCAACAAAGCGAAGTCGAATACCACTGACCAAACCGCTAACAATGAGTGCTTATTTTGGCACAGTTTATGAGAGCTGTACTCTACTCTACAACGAACTTTGGTAGTATCCGAACAATGGGGAAAGAATAATATGTAGTTCTGGGAACTGTATACTTCACTCAATCAATATAGCCAGCATGAGAGAGAACCGGGTGGCCCGATAAAGCACAAAAAACAGCAAATTTTATGAACATCAAAATCGAAGAAGGTGTTCGAGGTTTATCGTGGAACTAACAGACAGACAAAATGGATTTTCAAGGAAAATGGTAGAGCTAAAACTAGGGGCTTTGATAAAAAAAAAAAAAAAGAAAAAAAAAAGTTCATAACCAATTTCACACACATTGATAATAAAAGGAGAAAAGGTCTGATCTCATTTCAAGAATGGCCATCTATTAGGTGTTGTTCTATACGGAACCTTAATATGAGTAATGACGATGTTAGGTCAACTTTATTGCTGTCAAATAACAATGCCGGAGAACAAAAAATATTTAATGCTAATAACGACACATGGCTTAGCTATGAAAGCAAAATGCTTCAGGCAGTAGGAGGGAATACAACACGTACAGACATCAAAATATGAAATGATGTGCACATATGAAACAGATAGACCGATGGGTATGAGTAGATAGACAGATATAAGAGTAGNGATAGTTTTGAAACTCAAATTGATTAAATCTTACTTGAGATCAACCATGAGTCAAAGCAAAGTAGATTAACAAATCTTGCAATTGTTTCAATGGAAAATGAAATTGCCGCAATGTTGGATTACGAGGATATAAAAAGCAGCGATAAAAGCGAGAAAAGTTAACATTTGAGTTTTTCAATTGTGATGGAGAAAAAAATTCAAGTTTGTAATGTTTCGAGATTATATAAATTAGATAAAAGTTTCATTTTTCATCAAAAAATGAGATCTAATGTTGAAGTAATCTTTCTATGAATGAAAATTTCATTTTACAGTAATAATTTTTTTTTTTAGTATCATTTCTTTATCTTACGGAACAGTGAAGATTGTTTTGCCGCCCCCCCCGGCCCACCCTAGGACGCCACTGATCGGAGAGATGTTTCATTGAAAATGATAAAATGCCTAATAAGTGAGAAGAGCTTTTCTAAACTAGCATACCGCGTGCTCATGAAGGAACTTGTTTTTTATACACCTAATAATATATCTAGAACGGTATATCTGATTTCATCCAAATTGAGTAGGGTCAGACTAGCATTTTTATGAAGCCATAGTGGGGAAGCTGAGATGACATGCACAGAAATTACATATTGCTAAAGGAATCATATTGATATGGGACCCAAAATACCCAAACAATACCTAATTATTTCATCAAAATGAGATAAACAGAAAGTGGTACAAGAGTTATGTCTACAAAAAATAATTTAACAGTAGACCCGGAACCAAATGTGGTCTCTGATCTTTGAAAAAAAACAACGAAACAACTTTGAAACAAAAAAACAGCAAAATTTTCAACTCTGATTACATTTTTTAACCTCTCCATGATTACAAAGTTTCCGTCACATATTAGGTCCTTAACTTTTTCACGGAAATTGCATTATTTCGACTATCTAAAGCGATTACAGTTTTGATGGGATGGATATGAACAAATAATGAGTCGCAATTCACATGCATGATTTCTGTAATTATGTCCGAAATTACTAACTTTAAATATTTTCAATATATTTCAGATTCTAATCGTCTACTCGAATAATGGTAGAAAAGGTGAAATTAAAAGCTTCCTTGAAGGGGAAACACACATACATAATTCCTAATCATGAGAAAGTCCCACATATTTTAGCACTTTGCATAAAAGCAGATTGTACTTACTTCTCAGAAGTAAGTATATTGCGTAATATATGTAATTCAGAAGTACGTATATTGCGAATCATCCTCAACATAAAGAACTTAAAATAACTTACCGAAAACAAAAATCATAAACATAGAGCAATTATTCATACGAACAGATGATGCATCAGTCGAAAACCAAAAACGAAATACATCACATTTTCTCTGGGAAACATTTTGGTCTTCAGTCCGCTGCAGCTTTTAATATCAAAATCACCACCATGATCACTTAAACTTTTACAGAAACAAGGGCTGCTCGTTGTCATTTATTTGGTTTGACTTTCAATTGAATGCCCATTCGGAAACAACTCGTACATAAATAGTGCATTATTTTTTATTTTTGAAAAGAAAAATACCAAATAAAACTTAAAATTGAAATGTTATAAATGAGGTTAGATTTTTTTTATATTTGAAAGTTTTTTTAGTGTTTTAATTTAATGTTATTTTCTCTCGAGTGGTTCAAGACCAAATACTGATTGCACCAAGTTAATTGAAAATTTTATTTACATATAATGTGGATATTATGATCAATTTGTTAAATTATTCGAAATTAGTCAATCCTGGAATCCTGCGGAAGTCATGACCAAGTTTACTAAAATTCTATGATAAGGTTCATGTACTTGTGTTTTAATTGAGATCATATTGTTGTATTATTTTCAATAATGAACATATGAAAAGAAAGAAAAACAATTAATATTTCATGTTTTACTTTTCAGATATTCCAAAAGCCGAATGAAAAAAATTGATTCGTGCTTCACAAGAGGCAAGTTTGCCAATAAAAACTGGTCGATTTTAATGAATTCTTTTGTCCATTGGGCCAAATAATAAAATCCTCTCCTTCAAAAAAGTGGACTCAAATTTGGTTCGTAGTTTCATTTATGCATGAGAGATGTGATGTAGAGTGAAACAAATTTATAGGAAGTTGTCGCTGTAGTATTACCAGCATCTACAAACATTTATGCACTAGCGCTGTTGCTAACCACTATTTCTAACTATGGTCCTCACAACGGGACAATTTGGTGTCACTACAAAACAGAAATATAATAAGCCCATGCATGTTTGACCCTTAATGTTAATATGTACTGTATAGTTCAATATTTTTTCTATTTTCAAAAAATTACAAATTCATTTTTTGACAAGCGCCTTCCTTGCTTTAAAGGGTCGCTCGCGTCATTTATTCTTCTACTCACATTGAAATCAAAAACACATTTCTTATTTCGGGGAACTTGAGGAATTCAAATTCTAAACTTTGGGGTTCAAGAACCCCAAAGTTTAAATTTCTGACAAATATCTGCGCAGCATTTACGTCAATGTGAACTTGTAAAATTAAGTTTAAAGCAGATTAACATTTTTTTTTTCCTCAGAATAAAAATCAAATTAATTCTAGAAATAAAAAAATAATCTCAAGTTTGAACTTTCATTTGAACAAGTTTTCATATCGTCGTATTTACGGATAAAAGTCCTAACATTAAATAGCCTATAATGAGGCAGATAAAATCCATACTAATATATAAATGCGAAAGTAACTCTGTCTGTCTGTATGTATGATACGCTTTCACGCTTATACTACTGAACCGATTTTGATGAAATTTGGTATGGAGATAGACTAAACTTTAGGAAAGGACATATGCTACTTTTTATGGCGAAAAAAGGGGTTGAAACTATAAACGGCCATGTCTATAAGGCGCCAAGCGAAGCGGGCATATCCTGCTAGTACTTTATATTTACTTGACGATAAATGACGACGTCGTCAAGTGAAGATATAATACTTTATCTGCCTTAGTATGGTTTTACTTAACTCAATCAGCTTAAACATTATTAAAAAAATTATTTCAAATTAAAAATGATGGATGGTTTCACTCAAAACTCAATTAAATTAATTAATAAAATAAAATTAATTAAATTAATAAAACTCAATTAAATTAATCAATTAATTAAGTCTAGTTAAACTCCAGATAGCGTTCACCGGTCAGTTAATTTTGCATTTATTTCATTATGCTTCTCTAGCTAACTCTCTGTTACATGTAGAAGTGTCGATAAATCTTCGTTAATTTTCACAATTTCTTCCATTAAATTTAACTCAAGTGATTTGTTGTTGTTGTGAAACGCAGTTCGGTTCCTATCAGTAGATATTACTGGAAAGTTAATTCAATTGAGAATAACTACCCTCTAATAAACCCAATATTCTTCAAAATTGAGGGCATATGGGACGATATGATTCTTTTGTGTTCTTTTATGAAAGGGTCATTCAATTAATTAGTATGCTACACCATTATAATAACCACCCTCTATTAATAGTGGCACATCAAACGATTTTTTTTAGGGCAAATTCATTACACACTAAGGATTTTTTCAATGAAGTAATTTCTCCTTCAGATGCTTTTGGATTTTCTTTTGGTTTATTATTTTTCAATAAAGAACTTTGAAATTGTCACGAAAAATTCCCCCTCAAAATATGATATTGACTCGATGGCCTATTTATTTCAGACCAAATTGCTCAACCATTTTTTATGAGATTCGTTCGAAACTATATCGGCTGATCGCCTCAAAGACATGGTCTTCATATTAAAGGATATTCAATAGTTCGATCTGAGACCACAAAGTAAACACAGTAAAATGAAACGACTGATAAGAAGTTTTGCGTTATTATTGATGATATAACATTTAAAAAAAAAAAATTCTTGTAATTTCTGTTTGTGTTTAATAATTAATTAATAAAAATATCTGTGATTAGCATAATTAAATATTAATTGTAATAAACTATTCATGCGAGTGACAGTCAGTAAATTAAAAGATACTGGGTGACCAGCAGTAAACCAAGGCTTAGACACTGGGTGACCAGCAGTAAACCAAGGCTTAGACACTGGGTGACCAGCAGTGAACCAAGGCATAGACACTGGGTGACCAGCAGTAAACCAAGGCATAGACACTCGAACGGAATGGGCCAGATTGTGATCGAATACATAAAATTTATTAAAAGATCGAGAACAGTATAGGCAGAATTTGTGAAAACCACTAGTAACAGTAGATTCGATTTTAAACAAAAAAATTGTTTAAAATCGAATTAGTGGCAAAAATAGATTAGATCTGAACCATAAGCTTCGTGGTTCGTCTTTGGCATAAAAATGACAAAATTTAGATATCTTGTTCACAGACAGACGGATATAGCGGACGCACACACGGACCAAAAGAACACTCAAGATACATCTGCAATCTATTGTTATGTCCATATGTTGTCAACCCTTCTAGTTTCGCCCCTTATGTCCATACACCATTTTTTTCTAGGACAAATATATAATATCTGTATTTATTTTAAAAAGACAAGGAATAATCTTTGAAAAGTTCGCAAGATAAAAAAACAAATTACACAGACCGGGCTATAAAGATCGGGACATTTTCAAGTTAATTTTTATGTAGGAAAAATGAAATAAAATTACGAAAAATAAAAAAAGAGAAAAAAATGTTTATCAAAAAGAAATTTTGTGAAATTTTTAATTAATGAAACCCCCTACTTCTGTCCGAATCTGCAGCATCTCTTGGGAGAGAGAAAAAAAAACTTTTAAAGCACGAATTAAAAATCTATAATAAACTCTATCGAAATTTAAAGATTGATTCTATGAAATAAAGTCATTAAAATCTAGTCAAAGATAATTAAAACGCAAAATATCCTCACCCCGGAAAGGAGAGTTTAATTGAACACAGGATGTATTCACTCCAGAAAGGAGAGATTATTTGAACACAGGATGTATTCACTTCAGAAAGGGGAGATTATTTGAACACAGGATGTATTCACTCCAGAAAGGAGAGATTATTTGAACACAGGATGTATTCACTCCAGAAAGG
>CM022877.1:30310599-30349907 GCA_012654025.1 Pachypsylla venusta
CCCTCCCGACATGAAAATCTCACCTGCCCCCCCCCCCAGGCCAGATGCTGGCTACGCCCTTGTTCAAAAGTTGTGGGAGAAAAGAAGAGGGATGTATCGGTATCAAATGCCTTGACCTTGAAAGCAAATTTCAAGGTCAAGGTGTTTCTTTTTTCAACGAAAACGAAATTTTTGACCCTGGATTTGGGAAATACGTCAAATTTCCGTCTTTCCCAAATCCAAGGTCGAAAATTCTTCCTTCATTCCCAAATCCAGGGACAAAAATTGTGGTTTCCGTTGAAGAAAACACCTTGATCTTCAACCTTCAAGGTTGTTGACCTTCAACAACCTTGGAATTATCTTTAAAGGTCAAGGCCTTCAGTACCGATACATCCCTCTTCTTGTCTCCTACAACTTTTGTCTGAACCATTTTTCGGTATCTGACCTATCTGACACCTCACCAAATTCATAGTTGCTTTTTGATTCTTCATATGAGAACGACCTTACCAAATACATCATTTCATACGTAAAATTTTCCGTTCTTTCAAAATCTGGGGTCAAAAATAGTGGTTTTCATGGGAAAAAAATCACTTTGACCTTCAAAATCGCTTCCAAGGTCAATGTGTTTCCAGAAGTGTATGTCTCCTTCTGTCTCCTACAACATTTGTCTAAAACGTTTTTTTGTATCTGACGTACTTTTTGAGATATTTCCAACGGAATATTAAACTGGTCCACCCTGTATATTCGAACCCGACACCTTCATGGAGCAAGCACGCCCCACAAAAGCTTCAAAGTGAAAATATAGGTAGTCGTAACATACATTTAACATCTGTACATCCAATTTTTGAATTGAAATCTAATTTAATTTGCAATCGTCCAATTAAAAGCGGACTGATAAAGCTAAAGTCATTACAACTATTGTGTAATTTCCACAGCGAAATTTATTACCTGCCTCTAACTTTTTTCAGCGCTTCATGGTTCAATATGCAGTTGAATAAAATGATACCATTCCCCAATATGCAAATCAATGAATGGGACTGTTCAATGAATAGAATACGATCTATGCAGATATTTTATGTATAATTCAATATACAGGGTGGTTTAGTGAGACAACATAATATACCAATCAATGAATGGGACTGTTCAATGAATAGAATACGATCTATGTAGATATTTTACGTATAATTCAATATACAGGGTGGTTTAGTGAGACAACACAATATACCAATCAATGAATGGGACTGTTCAATGAATAGAATACGATCTATGTAGATATGTTATGTATAATTCAATATACAGGGTGGTTTAGTGAGACAACACAATATACAAATCAATTGATGCGACTGTTCAATGAATAGAATACGATCTATGTAGACATGTTATGTATAATTCAATATACAGGGTGGTTTAGTAAGACAACACAATATACAAATCAATTGATGGGATTGTTTAATGAATAGAATACGATCTATGTAGATATGTTATGTATAATTCCATATACAGGCGATTTAGTAAGACAACACAATATGCTAATCAATTGATGGCACTGTTCAATGAATAGAACACGATCTATGCAGATATGTTATGTATAATTCAATATACAGGGTGGTTTAGTGAGATAACACAATATACAAATCAATTGATGCGACTGTTCAATGAATGGAATACGATCTATGCAGACATGTTATGTATAATGCAATATACAGGGTGGTTTAGTAAGACAACACAATATGCAAATCAATGAATGGACTGTTCAATGAATAGATTACGGTCTATGTAAAATGTATAATTTAATATACAGGGGGTTTAGTAAGTAGACACAATATGCAAATCAATGAGTGGACTGTTCAATGAATAGATTACGGTCTATGTAAAATGTATAATTTAATATACAAGGGGGTTTAGTAACTAGACATAATATGCTAATCAATTGATGAGACTGTTCAATGAATAGATTACGGTCTATGTAAAATGTATAATTTTTTATGCAGGGTGGTTTAGTAAGTAGACACAATACGGGGTTGTTCATAATGGTAACAGAATATATTCTCGTTCAGTAAAATGGGCAAGATTTGCGCAGGTTGCTCTGCCAATTCAGAAATAAATTCTAATATCCCCATAAAATACTCTAATAAGTACATTTTTTGAATAATTATTTAGAAAAAAAGATTCATTACATTTTTTACAAATTTTTATATTTGCTAAAAAGTCGGCGATTTTTCAACTGGCCTTAACTTTTACAGTTTCTAAGATCCCTATGGCCGACGGACATTGTAGGATTGGATATATTACAACAAAGAACTATTTTTATTTATACTTCGCAAAGTCTAAATAATGTTATTTTCACTCATTGACTCAACGTAGGAGATAACTAAGGGCTACACAGGTACAAAAATAGGAAAGGAAAAGAACTGGAAGTGATTTATAACCCAAAGGATGCTTTTAGGTACTATTGAACAGGCCAAACGTCCTATCATTTTCGATTATTGCAGACAAAATAACGATGAGAATCACTTAAGGGGTAATGAATTTCTGTAGCCACGGGAAATGAACCAGCTAGTGTCATATTATGTATTTTATTAATTTTAAATGACACCAATTTTTTTTAAAAAACTTTGCAATACAGTATCGACATAATTAAATATCGTATATTAAAAATCACTAAAACAAAAATGTATCTACTAAAAAAATCGACACACAAAATGAAGTGTTTTAAGAAAAAACTAACGGCTTTGTGAGATAACATTTCACTGTTACACGCGTCTTGAGACTTTTTTCTCCAATAAAAATAATGAGAAAAAAATGGTTACATTTTCTTTCGTTTTTTTTTTTTTAAAAAAAAAATAAAAAAAAGAACCACTAAAGATCACAACACACGTACGCAAACATTTCGATTGTAAAGTTCGAAAATAATAATAACCAAACTTTTTTCGAACTTTTTTTCTTTCTTCTTTTCGGCAAAATATTATTATTCGCTACTTAAACACATCCAAATGTATACTGACTGTGAAATAGTGGGGAAGATGAGAAGAGAGTAAAGGGGGACATTTCTCTATGAGGTAGGGCTGCAGAAAACTGAAATTTAAATTTTTTTTTGAGTTGCGCTGAAATTGAGATGATTTGAGTTTCTTGCGTTGAGAACCAAATAAGGTGATAAAGGACAATTTTTGCTGAGATTGTTAGGAATTAGCTCAAGATGTCAAAAACCTTCGTGGTGTGTTCTGACTCTTTTTGAGTTTGGACGATGATTATTGGAGCGGCTGTAAAAAGGCACCTCCTACTTCTACTAGATCAGGGGTTCCCAAACTTTTTGGGGCCGCGCCCCCTTTTCTTGAAATAAAAGCCTCCCACGCCCCCCCCCCTTTACATTATAAATTATGAATGAGTATAGGTTTGCTGAATGGTATCTCATTCAAAACGCTAATGAGTTCCTGAATGCTATCTCATTCAAATTTTGTAAACATCATGTTCAATAAAATTACCTTTGTAAAAAAAAATGTGTACATATATTTCAACTAAATGATAATGATTCAACTAACCTCGCGCCCCTTTGGCTTGCCTTCACGGCCCTCTAGGGGGGGCGCCCCCAGTTTGGGAACCCCTGTACTAGATTAACTAATTACTAAGAAATATCCTCCCTAACGTTTCGCTGTAATCAACAAGAACTAATTCAGAACAAATAATAATAAATGGTGTCCCGAGTCTAACGTTGTGATCTGACGGGAACTGGTGAACACAACTTGATAATTTGTTGCCTTTTTGTGTTTTTAAATCCGATTTTGTGTTAAGAGATACACAAGAACTGTTGTGTAAACGTAAAACATGGAGACGGAACCATAACTGATAAATCTCTCTTACCTTTTCAGTACGTGACTGTACACTGTTTAACAACTTGGCACATGAGTTATTATTTTTCTGTTCATGTGAATCCCTTACAAGTATACACATGTGATTGAGTTACTATAAGCTTTGAGGATCAACTAGAACGCAAATAGGACCTATGTACCTATAGAGATTACGATCCCGGGATACCGAGATCACACCCGAAAATGGTTGAAATTTTGATACTGGGATTGACAGTGATATAATAAAAACAAACAAAAAACATACTTTTTTATTCAATTTGAAAATGAGGCCCCAATACTCCCCATACATCAACCTTGAACGTTACATGAAAATCGATGTGCTGCCATCTGACATGCAATAAAAAATGGTTTTTCATTTTATCTACTTACTAGCTGTTTCGCCTGTGCTTTGCTACGGCCTATAGCTTGGCGCCTTAGAGTCATGAGCCTTCCCGTGCTAATAGTATTCTATGATTTCCCTTTCAAAAATCGGAAGTTAATATAGTATTCTATGATTCCCCTTACCGGAAAAACGGCAATAACTCGAATACCGTTTTTTTCAAGCCACGTTCCAAATTAAGTTTTAAAAGGCCACCTAAAACTTTTTCGCTTTGAGTTTATATGTTGTCGCGACAAAATTTAAGATATCGGACCATGACCGGCTAAATTCGGTAAAAATCGAAAAATCGGCCTTAACTCGAAAATTGTTCGACATTTTTAAATTCAGGTATTTTTTCTGGTATTTAGGCCTATGGTTGGGGGGGGGGTCCATTCTCATCAATTTTTCGATATCTCTTACCGTTTTGGCTAAACAATTAGTGATACATACCCACACACACACATTTATTTTATCGTTACATTGAGTACTATTTAGATTAGGTATAGTAACTACCTACTTCTACTTGATTTTTGGAAGGTTTCCTATTTTTTTCTAATCCCGGAACGGGACTCGTTCCAGTCCCAAAGATCATAATCTCTATATGTATCCAATATCATTAAAGTGGACATCAGTTAGTGGCAAAAAGGCATCTTATGCTGGCGAACAAAAGGATTTATTTTATTTTTGAATTCTACGTTGAAGTATCAAATATTGACGAGGGAACAATTTTTTTGGTAGAGGTTAAAAAGGTTCTTAATAATGTGTCGGGAATATAAGAAGAATGGAAAGTGAGAATGAAACTAAATTTAAAACATTTTTGTACCTGAATGAGCAGTGTACTCTGTACACAACAGGCCGCGCGGAGTCAAAAATATCTACACTTATAACATTAAGAATAAAGTTCATGGATTATTTTGGTTTATTATTTTCAATAATGAAACCTTGGGAGCGCCATGGAAAAAATTAAAAAGTTTAGTTTTTAAGTTACGAAGAATCCAAAAATCGAATAGTAAATCCGTTTGTACGCCGTATGTGGGACTTTAAAATAACTAATTTTTAGTATGGAACTATGTATATGACTGAAAGTGACAAAATGTTTTGGGGTACAATAAGACTCCAAAACGGGACCTTGGTCGGAGGTAGTCAACACCAAGTGGCAATAATGGCGATCGTGGCGGATGGTGTCCGTTGCACAGGGTATGTTGAAGGCGGACAGACTGATTCAATTCGTACGTTGAAACGTAAAATATTAAATTTGGTGGTATTTTTTTAACCCGTAAAATGTCTATATATATAAAAATGAATGTTTGTCTGTTCTATAAAATATCTATGTATGTTCTAATATAAAACTTTCGGAAGATGTAGGGCATATGTAAAAACAACATATATTTTGTGGGCGGGGCCCTTTTGGAACTTTATTTTTCCTCAATAGTATGAGAACCGTTTAATTTATTGCTACCAAACTTTTGTCAAATGCTATACGTCTAAGCTGTTTTTGATCGCATTGAGTTATATTTTTGTGGGCGAGGCCATCTAAGGCCGCCATATTGGAATTTTGCCTTTCCTCAATATTTTGAGAACCGCTTGAGTTATTGTAACCAAACTTTCGTGTTATGCAATACGTATGACCCTAAAAAGTATGGGGAAAATTTGTTTGTCAGTGTTCGATTTTAAAGGTTGTATCTCAGTGATATGATTATTATTGTAACAGTCACATATATTCTCATTTTTTTTCTCTCATCTTCTCGAAACGAAGTTCGGTTACTCAGCTAGTAGAATATACAATTCAATTCGTAAGCTTATTTTTTTTTAAAGTAAAATAACGCCCAAATGCTGGATTTACTCTTGGTAAAGGGAAGGTCCGAGGAAATTTCATTTTCCTTCAAAACATGAAGGTGTTACTCAAAAATCGCAAATTTTCTACAAAAAGCAATCCCTTTTCACAAGGAAAATTGTTTATCTCAGTAGTACAGGGGAGATAATTCACATTGTTGCCGACTGAGATTTACTATGGGTGGATCCAGAGGGGAAGAAATGAATGTAAATGAATGTGGTCGGAGGTTTTAAGTGACAACTGTAAACGCAGCGCACATGGGTGGATCCAGAGGGGAAGAAATGAATGTAAATGAATTTGGTCGGAGGTTTTAAGTGACAACTGTAAACGCAGCGCACATGGGTGGATCCAGAGAGGAAGAAATGAATGTAAATTAATGTGGTCGGAGGTTTTAAGTTATAACTGTATACGCGGCGCACATGGGTGGATCCAGAGGGGAAGAAATGAATGTAAATGAATTTGGTCGTAGGTTTTAAGTAATAACTGTATACGCGGCGCACATGGGTGGATCCAGAGGAGAAGAAATGAATGTAAATGAATTTGGTCGGAGGTTTTAAGTAATAACTGTATACGCGGCGCACATGGGTGGATCCAGAGGAGAAGAAATGAATGTAAATGAATTTGGTCGGAGGTTTTAAATAACAACTGTATACGCGGCGCACATGGGTGGATCCAGAGGAGAAGAAATGAATGTAAATGAATTTGGTCGGAGGTTTTAAATAACAACTGTATACGCGGCGCACATGGGTGGATCCAGAGGAGAAGAAATGAATGTAAATGAATTTGGTCGGAGGTTTTAAATAACAACTGTATACGCGGCGCACATGGGTGGATCCAGAGGAGAAGAAATGAATGTAAATGAATTTGGTCGGAGGTTTTAAATAACAACTGTATACGCGGCGCACATGGGTGGATCCAGAGGAGAAGAAATGAATGTAAATGAATTTGGTCGGAGGTTTTAAATAACAACTGTATACGCGGCGCACATGGGTGGATCCAGAGAGAAAAAATGAATGTAAATGAATTTGGTCGGAGGTTTTAAATAACAACTGTATACGCGGCGCACATGGGTGGATCCAGAGGGGAAGAAATGAATGTAAATGAATTTGATCGGAGATTTTAAGTGGCAACTGTAAACGCGGCGCACATGGATGGATCCGGAGGGGAAGAAATGAATGTAAATGAAAGTGGTCGGAGGTTTTAAGTAACAACTGTATACGCGGCGCACATGGGTGATTTTTTTTTTTTTTTGCGGAAGTCGTCAACTTCTATTCCAGTAAGAAAATTAAATTGAAATGTTATGAATCCATTTCAATTTTATTAGTGTTGGAACTCAGAACCCATTTTTGTCGGAATTACAAAAAATAATTTAAAAGAAAAAGTGTAACAAAATATCCAAAAAATATGGAGGATTCTCATCTTACAAACTAAATAAGGTAAGTTGCAAAACAAAATAATATTAGCTGGGATGCCCCCATCCACTAACCTCCGGTATGTCCATCATGTGACTAGAAAGTTAAATAGTATAAATTATAAATGATGGGGCGAGAAAGTTCCACAAAAGTGTTTAAGTTGAAAATTCAAAAGTTCCTTTCCGTGACCTGTTTTTGTGGACAGTTAGTGACAGCCATTTTCTAAACACCTCTCAAGCAAAGAAACTTTGTAGCTACGTTAGAGAAAAGAAAATCTAAACATTAAAAAATAAATCTCTGTATAATGTAATGCCTAGTTTCAGTATACACAGATTCGTAAATATTTATTTTCGCATTTTAGACACACGATATAAGATGCATAGTGCAACTTTTGCATAATTGTTTGACAACTCTGTACGTAATCACTTACACGTGTCACATATATGACATGATCAATTACTCGTGTCACATATATGACATGACATATATGACATGTGTCACATATATAGCATGATCAATTACACGTGTCACATATATGACATGAAGTTAGTGTCTTAAGTCAAGATGCAATAAAGCAACTTTTTTTTCGCGGATATACTCGTAAATAGCACGAAATTTATCTTATTAAAATAAAAAACCAAAGAGACTTAAGATGTTGTCCGGAGAAAATATCGAGCAAGAGTACATACATACAAGAGTAACCTGGGGGGAGTATATGTATGTACTATTACTGTAAAAATAAAATGTTAAAATTGTTTAAAAAAAAACAAAAAAAAAACAATACACACAAAAGTTCGAAAAAAATATTTTGATGAAATTGTGGATGCCTATTCCGGGTTGGATTTGGCACATCAACAAGGCCGAACGTGTCCACGCTAATTCGCCTTTGTCCGGCCGATGCCGGTCGACATTGTGTGGATGCGCCTTTAAACTACAAAACATGATTATTAGGTACACCCAGTCCCATATCCGACTGCATGTGTATAAAAACAAAAATCACATTCACAGAGCAAACACTCGAAAATGTCGAATGTGTCTGCATTGGATAGCACTTGAGTTCAAACAATAAATAAAATTGGCCTCGCCTTGCATGTCACCCACATTGCTAATACACAACAGAAAACACTTTGGTTGAAGTGGGAACTGGAGAAGGAGACTGGAGGAAGCGGACGGCACATGTCAACACACAAAATGAAATATTGCAAGAAATAGAAGAAAAAAATTAAAATGCCGTCACCCCTCCTACGCCACCTATAGAGACGTCCTGTTGTTTTTATTTGCGATACTTAATATCGAAATAACGAACAACGCCAACAAGTGGTGCTCAGGCATGTGGAGCCAACAAGTTGGAAATTTTGTTTAGACTGAAACCCCTCATAGCGGGCTCAAAATTATAATAAGCAGGTGATAACAAATCTCATATGACTCACCTATTAAATCTTGACATAGACAGAACCCAGAAATATTGAGGAGTGGGTAATGGAAACCATTCAGTAAGTGCATTCTAGTAGTTGTTCCCTCTTAAAATCAACGGTTCTCCTTATTTATGTGGATTCATATTTGAAAAAATGTTAGAAATAAGTTGATCTGAGGTCGGAAAAGAGTTTGATAGCATTTGGCCTGAACTACGATTTTGTGCGTGCAATGTCGTCCTGGTACGAAGAACCGCAGATAAGACAGAAATGTCTGTCATTTGGAGAGAGCGCGTATTATCATTCATTACCATTGATTTTTGAATGGGCACAGCAGAATTAAGGGACCGTAGACATTTTTTACAATTTTATTTTCAATTATAGCTGTCTGGATTTTTTTCGTTAGTACCCCTACTTATATAAAAATCGTTAATTTCTCAAAAAGTCAAATCGAAAATTGAATACTAAAAAATTTGTCGATAAAGATTTTAAAGACTTAGTTATTGTTATTTTAGTAGTTACTTACACTGAGATATCGTTAACAGATATTTCCTTCAGAGGTGATGAGACAAGATAGTTGAAAAGAACTTACCTAAAACAAAAATAAAACAGGGGATCAGTTAGAATGCAATTAACTTTCAGGAATAGCACGATTGTTTAGTGATGTACATAAGTCACTATAATACACGCAACAACGCAACTACGAAAAATATTTTAGAGTAACAAATTTGTATGAGAGAACAAATTGCGAGACATGCCAGTAAAAACGTTTCCTAATACCTTTCATTGTGGGAAGAAACTAAGATTTTATTAGAATTATGTTATATGTTTTTACGGCCATTCCTTCCCAAACACTAAAAAAATCAAGAAAACTATTATCCTATATTTATTACTTCCTGGAGTCCATTTTTTAATAAAAAATCTGTCTTCAAAACCAAGAAGGGCTGATATTTCGTATTTTGGGGGAAGTGTAAGAGTACATTAACTGTGAACTAAAACTCAATGCACTTCCAGGGACAGGGAAATCATTTTTTTTAAATGATTTTTCCTCAAAGTTTCCTCGAATATAGCCAGGATTTGAGTGCTCTTCATATTTATGATATGGCCGACAGAGGTTATTAGGTTTCCACAACTTGCAAGAGATATAACTTTCGTATTATAAATAACTAGCATCCGCCGATCGCGGCTTCGCCCGCGCATATTTTAAATGATGTATCATGCTATCTCTTTCGCTCCAATGTATTCCTTATGGGGATTGTTTACTTTTCGCGATTTCTACCCCTTGAAATTAAATTTTTGCAAAATCCTTTCTTTCTCAGTGACCACTTACATGCTGCAACGAAGGTCTCTGCCAAATTTCAAGTCTGTAGCATTAATAGTTTCGGCTCTACGTTGATCAGTCACCCAGGATATTGCCTTTTATGTATGTATAGCAGATATAGGCACAAGAAAGCTATGCATTGTGAAGGACATAATTATAATAAATCACTTTACAAAAAAATATTTTTCTAAAATCGTACAAAAAGCTGCACTAATAACACAATTAAAGTACAAAGTAGACATACATTGCTAAGCCCTAATTATCCCATCAAGGGTGCTCGTCCATCCCACAAAATCCAAATCTCTTGAGTTTCAAATGAAGGAAATTCAGTAAAAAATGATAATGAGATCAAGAGAGGGCGGCTAAAAAAAAGATAACATTCTTTATTATATGCTGTAGGATTGTGCCCCAATTATATTTTTGAATTTCCCCAACAATAACCCAGAACATTTTTTTAAAGATTTTAGTCCCTGGAAAAATAGATACTTGAAGCAGAATAAATCCTTATAGAGATGCGGGTCATTTCTTTTGTGTGAGAACAATTGGTTCTTGGAAAGCCTAATGAGAATATAGCACAAACAGAGCCGTAGACAAGAAATCCAGGGCTGATAGAAAATATTTACTGGCCCTTCCATCTGCTGAAATTTTTGTGTGATACGTTAGTATGTAAATAATGTAAATTAAATCCGCCAAATAGTGCCAAAAACGAGGGCGCGAACCCACGCGGACACCCACATGGTACAACCTCGCTGGACGTTGCTTAACTTCAGTGATCTAACGGGAACTGGTGTATTCAACGTACCATAGACGCTGGTGCTGGCTGGTTTGGGTTTACTTTCAAGACAAAAATAATTTTATTATTTCAGTCTCCGCTTATAAACGCTTACACAAACATCTGTTAAACTGGCTGAATGATGACTGACTCATAATCAACTTCCTAAAGAATTTGGAGGTGACCTAATGAATTTGAAATAATTCGAAAATTCTAGCCGGAAGCGAGTTTTGACGGTCCAATTAGGGGTTAGAGATTTGACCGGATCTTAGTTCGCGTCTAGCTATGGCAGATTTTTCGGTATTATCGAAGAAAAAAATAATTTTAATTGTACTGCCAAGGGAAATGACCAAGTTCCCAGTGTATTTCTATTTTTCATGAATCCAAAATTTGGCAAAGTGAAAAAAATCTTATTAAGAAAAGGGGAATAGGGGGAGAGGTAAAAATATTAGGGGAATAGGGGGAGGGTAGAATAGGACCCCAAAATATATATGTTTTTTTCTTTTCTTTTTATCTGTCGGAAAGTGTCATAGATTTCTATATTCTTCTTTGTCTGGGTTTCTTGCAAAATTTTAGTTATACATATAGTGGGTATCACACTCTACATTGCACTTGGGAGACCCGGATTCATTCCCCAGCGGAGTCAGAAAATTTTCGACTTCATACTTGTGATTCCGGGGTGCACTCAGCCTCGTGAAGACAATTGAGAAACTACTTTAATGTGAGTAGCGACCAGTGGTGGTATTACCAGAGGAAAAAGAGTATTACCAGAGCAAAAAGAGTTGGTTTGGTAGAAATTTTTTTATTAGTACATGAGGCTATTAGTAATGCTGTGATACCCACAAAAATTGTAAAAAGGTCGTTGTGCCTTAACACACAGAAGTTCTACATTTTTACATACATTTAATATGCTGCAATTTTAGCAGTTTCTGACTACAAAGTTGGAGCAAACCCCGAGTCTACATAAAAGCAAATTGAAATACCAGATGGGCCAAAAGACACCATGGGGTTTAAAAATTTAATAACTTTTTCGTTTATATGTAAATTTTTTTATTTATTTATTCAATTTTATTTTTATTTTTACAATTATAAATTCAAAGGTACTTTCCCTAAGATGATTATGTAGATGTATATTTCCTTGTGTTATTATGTCACAATGTTTGTGCGCATCATAGCATTACAAGGTATTTTCAACATTCACTCCAATATCACTAAGCCTAAGCTATATTTTAACAAACTATAATGCTACGACTTGGCGCTATTAACATAGCTACCCAATTGTCCTCAGGAGGCTGAGTTACCCCCAAACAGAACCAGGCCAAGTAGAAAATTCGAAAAAACCTTTTTCAAATTTTCGACCCGTGCGGGTATCGAACCCGTAATCTCCGAGGTGCAAGCCGAGTGTGATGCGCACTCTGCCATGGAGACGTCTCTGATACGTTAGTATAATAAATTAAGACACACGTAAATAAACACACGTATTTATTTTTTTCGAGTATTCGATTATTTTATATAAATTTTACTACATCAGTCTAACTTTATAGTTTGTAAAGGTCTATTTGTCATGCATGATTTCAAAATTTTGGCACAATTTATTTGATGTAATTTGGTTGAATTGGTGTGTTTGATATATATTTGTGTCCCTATCACACACTATTTGATGAGACTTTCAAGTAAAATGATTTGCTTTCAAAAATAAGATTTTACTTGTTGTGTACAATAGCAACCAGTTATTTATCTGTATTAAATATAATAAAATACAGTAATAAAATCCAGCATTTGTTAATTAGAAACCGTTAACGGTCAAGTGCCTACTCCTTTGGCGAGCGATGTGTCTCTTTCTCACTGTATAAATCTCTGTCTATTATACAAATGTCTAACCTTCTTTTCTTTTTTCCAATAGTTGCTTTCGATTGCAGAAAATATATTCCACTTTTCACAAAGTATACTATAATAAACTCGACAAGAAACATAGCACCTACATTGAATGTCGAAAGATTTTCCTTGAGTCGAAAAATATTGCTTGCCATTTGGAAATTGATTACCGTGGTATTAAACTACACTTTTTCCTTCAAAAAAAGGAAAGAAAATGTTCAGATAATTTTTCCTAATTTATCAAATTTCCCCTTAACGCTCTTCTTAAGGAAGATTGTTATATCACAAAACGGAACAGTGATCGGTAGAAAAACTGCTGGTTTTCAGCCATTGGTCCGCGTGTGTGTCTGTCCGTAAAAAAAATATCTGAAAAATTGTACGAGCCAGAGACTTGATATTTGCTATGAATGTCAGTTTTATGACATGAACTACACACGAAACTTTTGGTTGAAATCGGATATACCGTCGGCAGTTTTTTGCGCTATTTAGCGTTTTAGCGAATCCTGTCTTAAAGAAGAACGGTAAGAGCTAGAATTAGAAATTCGGTGCCCATTAATATTAAATAAATTGAATGCGCAAACACACTTTTGGTTAGAATCCTTTCTATTGTTGGCGGGGTTTTGCCAATTCTTAGCTTTTTTCGCGGCCGCTTTTTGACGGTTCTGCCTAAAACGAGAAATTTAAGGGTTAAAATTTAGTCTCTATGCATATTAATTTTATACATAGGTAAGAACACACTAAGAAAAATAAATATTTAAGCCGAATTTTGCCATTGTATGTCCTATTTGAAATCTCGTTATTTCTTCAAGATTGGCGTTAATTCGTAGTCATAATATAAAACCATAAGCTAAATTTGTCAAGTTTTCTTATCTGTAATTCAGAGTACTCTAAGAAAATGCAATTATATCATCTAGGCTTGTTCACCCACATATTAGCTAAGCTTGAGCCACAACATGTCTGCCTAAGCCTTTTGCACTTCAGATAGATACAGGGTGCCACAAATGTTGGTACTATTATACCAAACATAGTGTGTTCTTAAACTTTTTAATCTCGTCAATATAGGAGGCCCCATTTTGGATTGCAATTTGCCTCTTCACATACCTCTTGTATAAATAAACCAGGGCGCAATAAACAAAATTGGTTCTCGAGAATATACAAATCTTATCTTCATGCACCTGTTGCTGCAAATAAAAATATTTCTTTGATGCATCATTAATGGTATTTAATAAAGACGGACTACTTTGTTCTTAAATGATTGAACAATATATTTTTAGTTAAACTGTAAGACCAAAAACCTACGTGGCATGATGGTGCCAACAAATCGAAATCCAACAGGGATTGGGTACCAAATGGACAAGGCATTGACAAACTTGTTCTAAACCTTGTATGCAACATCCCTATGTCTAATATACATAGGAGGCATGATGGGGTACCAACTGGACTAGATATTGACAAAACTTGTTAT
Organism: Pachypsylla venusta; assembly: GCA_012654025.1. Classification (NCBI taxonomy): domain Eukaryota; kingdom Metazoa; phylum Arthropoda; class Insecta; order Hemiptera; family Aphalaridae; genus Pachypsylla; species Pachypsylla venusta. Next base: position 30,324,894 of record CM022877.1, read on the forward strand.
ACACACTGTATGGAACATCCTTATGTCTAACATACACAGGGGGCATGATAGGGTACCAACTGGACCAGGCATTGACAAAACTTGTTCTACACCCCGTATGTAACATTCCTATGTCTACATACATGGGAGGCATGATGGGGTACCAACTGGCCCAGGTATTGACAAAAAAAATTATACACCATGTATGCAACATCCTTATGTCTAACATACATAGGATGCATGATGGGATACCAACTGGACTAGATATTGACAAAACTTGTTATACACCCTGTATGCAACATCCTTATGTCTAACATACCCGGGGGGGCATGATGGGGTACCAACTGGACCAGGCATTGACAAAATTTGTTATACACCCTGTATGCAACATCCTTATGTCTAACATACATAGGGGGCATGATGGGGTACCAACTGGACTAGATATTGACAAAACTTGTTATACACCCTGTATGCAACATCCTTATGTCTAATATACCCAGGGGAGCATGATGGGGTACTAACTGGACTAGATATTGACGAAACTTGTTATACACCCTGTATGCAACATCCTTATGTCTAACATACCCAGGGGGGCATGATGGGGTACCAACTGGACTAGATATTGACAAAACTTGTTATACACCCTGTATGCAACCTCCTTATGTCCAACATACCCAGGGGGGCATGATGGGGTACCAACTGGACTAGATATTGACAAAACTTGTTATACACCCTGTATGCAACATCCTTATGTCTAATATACCCAGGGGAGCATGATGGAGTACTAACTGGACTAGATATTGACGAAACTTGTTATACACCCTGTATGCAACATCCTTATGTCTAACATACCCGGGGGGGCATGATGGGGTACCAACTGGACTAGATATTGACAAAACTTGTTATACACCCTGTATGCAACATCCTTATGTCTAACATACATAGGGGGCATGATGGGGTACCAACTGGACTAGATATTGACAAAACTTGTTCTACCCTGTATGTAACATACATTTTCTAATGAGCTTGTACATTTACATTTTCCATATTTTGCTAATTCAATAATTGTAAATGCAAATTTAAATTGCAAACAATGTCATTGTTGAATTGCATTCCCAATTATTGTAATAACACCAAACCCGACAATCCAAAGCTATTCAAACTTTAGGGAGCCCCCCCCCCCCTTACACGTGATTGGGGGTTTATTTGAGAATATTGATAGGTCATTACAAGGTGGAGCATCCAGGATCTATTTCTGGAGCACCAGGGGTGTTCAAAATATCTTTGAAATACGCTCCTTGACCCCCAGATAGGCAAATAATGCAAATTAAAAACCTTATTTAGATCTTGGTCTCATATATCTGCTTATTATAGATCTTACTGTCGAAAAGGACTATAGGTATCTAATGGAACATATTTCAAATTTAACGCATCACATGAGCGTCCCCATCTTATTCCTAAGGGGTAGACCTGCATCACAAACCTAACTCACACCTTATAGTTATCAGGAATACAGTCAGAACCTAACAACTTTCGTCTCAAAGAGAGGAGACTATTTATTTACAATTTTCTAAGAAATATAATTCGAAAAAGAAAAAAGAAATCATTTTTTTCCTTTGTAGTTGTAAATTGAGTGTCCAGTTTATGTAAAAATGAACTTTGAGTATGCTCTTCGGAACAAGGGGGGAACACATTATCCCAAACTCAATGTTACAATGTGAACCTCAGTGGGAGAGCTCAGTTTCTCGAACATCGGTGGCCATTAGTTGGTACGAGTGAATCTGAGGTGTTTCTATCATCTTCATACAGCGTGCGAGATATTATCATCCACACTGGAGCGGAGGGAATGTCTGGGAGATTATTCACCTTGGCAATTGGGAAATTATTTTTCTTCTTTTCGTTCCTTGTTCAAAAAAAAAATATATTTTTACTAATTAAGGTTGAAATTTTTAAATAGAAAGAAGAAAAAGCTTGTTCCTCGTTGGAAACTTATTTTAAGCGAAAATTTTAAATTTATCTCTCGATTTATACATAATTTACTAAATTCTTTCGACCTTATCCAATTGAACATTAGATTTCTTTAATTAAAAAGAAATTTGGGCCAGCGTCTTCTATATGGCACGTTATTCAACGCCAGTTCCAGTTAGATCATTGAAGTTAAACAATGTTCAGCGAAATCATTTAAAATAATAATAAGATTGTTGCGTCCACTCGTTAAGGGTCACGACTGCAAAAAGAAATGCAGTAGTTAGGTTCCAACAACCCCCCCAAAGAAGTCAACTTTTTATTGTATTGCCCATTAATTCGGTTCATTAAAAGCACTTAGTGCGTTCGGATTCAATCATATAGCATAAAACTGTGCCTATGTCAATATCAACCCTTCCTCATTCATTTGTGCTGATGACTGGCTGACCCCAATATCTTCGAAAGCCGAATGCTTCTAATAACCCTGTCAATTGCAACCCAAACAAAAACATTTCCAAAAGCTCTTTATTTTATTTAAACTTTTGCATTCAATACGGGGGCAGGTGGTGTATACCTATAATTCATTTTCATTTACGTACAGTCATACCTTTGTCACATTTTAGTAGCTTTTGTTTCGATGTATCAATACCCCTCATGAGGACGAACGGACTGGGTCCACTATAATATATTACTATTGTATTCAAAAGATACCTTTTTTGGGTAAAATATAAATTAATGTTCAAAACTGATTGGAAAATATAATTAGGTTCGGGTATTTAGGGAGTTGAAACGCTGGCAGCGTTATATTTTATCTGAAATATTATGAACATTCATCTGGGTACCAGGAAGAACTGCTTACTTAAGCTCGCTGAATTTCGGGGACATTCTGCTCTCTGGCGAACAATTTAGCTTCAAAATGACACGCAAACTCGTAAACAGGAGATGTATCTACACGATTGGTATTGTCATAAAAAATTCAGGTGGTCGAAATGGCCTTTATTCCTTTCCGACTGCAACAAGTTGGAGAATCTTCTGTTCTGAATCCAAATGCCGGCAAGCATTTTTTAGATATGGAGTGAACATTATCCTCCTATGAAACAATTTTACAAAACCATGCGCATTATTAACAAGTAAGGTATCGAAGACAGTAGGCGACTTCACTGTGTGACGGCAGCTCTTTCCACAACAAGATTAACTATATTATAGCATCCCGTTCCAAGCACAAAAAGCCCACCAGAGGCTTAGGTACAGGGGCTCACACAGCCCCAAAGAGGAGTTTAGCTCACGAATATAGCATCCCGTACCGTTTCGCCGTGAAAGAACAACTAATCAGTTGTCCTCATAAGTACGCGTGCACCCCGATAAAGCCAACGGTACATAGTGGTCTCGGCCGAACTCCAATCAGAAAACGCACCACGCCGAGTCATACTTAACTTCAGTGATTTCACACGAACTGGTGTATCGGTTATCCAAAGTGGTCAATCTTAGATATACTCAAATTGATTTTCACTGATATCAACATAAAAATTAAACCCGAATGTAAGAACTGATATTCCAGAACAAATAAATCCCATTGCTCGACTTCAAAGCCATATTTACTTTACCTCTACAAAAACCTTATTTGAAAATCAAAACGAGAAAACAAATCCTGAACTCAAAGGAAAACAAACAGAACCTTCAAGTTACATTAATTTCTGGAAAGTTAAGATTTTTTTAACTTAAAAAAAAAAGAAAAAGGAAAAATATAAATTTAATTTCATCGTTCTTCAGCCGTTTTTTTTTCTTCTTCTATTTTCCCTCAGAAAATTAAATCACACTAATCTCCTTTACGACATTTGGAAAAGAAAAAACAAACTTTAAAAAAAAAAATCTTGGTTAAAGGGGGTGAGATGTGGGCAAAGATGACAACTTTCTTATTAAAGAGAGCAGACTATTTACAATTTTCTAACAAAAATAATTAGAAATAGAAAACAAATGAAAAATAGAAAATTTTGCTTTCTAGCAAATATTCCCACAAATTAAAGTGTTAAGTTTGTGTAAAAATGTCTCCACTAATAATGGGCTTTCCACCGAAGTTTTTTTAAACTATAAAAAAATCAGACCCCGAATGGAGCTCATATGCATAGGCGGTTTTAGGAGGAGATTTCGGGGGATTAAGCCCCCTAGAATTTTTCGGTTTCTTACACCAGGTAAAATGGGAAATATATATGGGTTATATACTATAGTTATAGAGGTATGTTGTTCAGACATTGGAAAAAAATCAAGCCCCCCAGAATTTTAGGCAAGAACCGCGTATGCTAATATCTGGAGTAAAGCACTGTGTTATTTTTTCAAATTTTTGGAAAACTGAAGAGCTACGTCAAAACAATGAATACAAAAGCTCAACTTGGCCCTGACACTTTATTTACTTTTCCAAATTGCATAACAAAAGGCAAAAGGGGTAGTTTTATTTAACATTTTAAAACTGGGCCCTTTCTGAAAGTGCAACTACTCGAAAAATTTTCAACTTTTATTATAAAGAAATGCATGTTTCAGCGTTTTTCAAAATTTTAAATCATTCTGATACTAAGCCCCTCCTTTTTTTATATTTTGCAAATATACCCATAGTTATCATTTCGTTCCATACCATAATTTTATTTAAAAAACATTCAACTACTTCATATTACTAATTGAAATATATTCCTTCCCTGTTTTCATCGAAAATAAATTGCTTCCAATCCTTGCAGTTCAACTAACAAACATCTCAAAGTTACTTTCAGAATTACAAAAGTTTTCAATTGGAAAGCGCAAGATAATGAGCAACCAACCTCCTTGCAAACTTTTTGAAAGAACATTTTTTTAAGGGCAAAATATTTTCACAAATTACCCCCCCCACACATATTTTTTTTCTTCAGAGAACTCTTTATTTTAAGATTACAAAATTATTTAACACAAAATTTTACATGTTAAAAATTCTGTGCCAAATTTTGTATTATTTCCATCTTTGAATCAATGCGATATCGATTTTCAGCTTAGTGAAGGAAAGAATACCTTAGTATATGACCCAGAAATTGAAATTTTAGGCCGCCATTTGCATTTGTAGGTCTCTGCGACGAATAAAAATTTGAGTTTTACGACCGAAAAAAACATAATCTAGAGCTAGAATATCCCAACAAAATTTGGACCTTTTATCATAATTACATAAAAAGCTGTTTTCTACTAGGGGCAGAAAAATATAAAAGATAATTTTACATTTTCTTCTCGAACTTTTTCTTCTCATCGTCCTCCATAAATTACATCTTTAGTCAAACTACCCAAATTTCTTTTTCAGTAAGATTTCTAAAATTATCTTGACGATACTCTTTCCTTATACAACTATCTCACCCTCTTTCCACTCGACGCATACAAGATTTTCATTGTTGTTAGGTATTGCTACCAAACTATAGAAGAGTTCAAGCTCGGAGGAAACCATTTTTGAATATCCTAATTTTCTCCATATTTTGACATCAATCTTCTGTTAAAAATATTGTACTTATTTTCTAATCCAAACACGGCTTCATTTATTTTTTCATAAGATGTATCCAATTCAATAAGGAATGGATACGTCTGTACCTTGATGTTTATTTATAAACTTTTTACTTTACATACAGTGTACTAGCAGAGCAATTTAGTTTAAAAGATCAATGAGAGGGCCATGACTCAAAGCAGAAATGAAATGCAATTTAGTTTTGGAAACAATCAAACATTTAGCAAGGAACGGCAGTAAAAAAAGTACCATTACCAGTGGTAAAAATTACAGGTGTTTGGTTAGGTTAGACTAACCGTCCGTCAGGTGTTTCGTCCCCATTATTTCGGATCACAAAATATGTCAGTCATTTTCTCACTAAAAAATTTCCATTTTTTTTTAAAAAAAAAAATAAAGCTAAAAAAGGCACCAGACTTTTTTTTTCAAATAACGTTTTTAATTTTTAAAATCATAATTGCGACGTATTGTTCAGTTAATTGCGAAAAAATATTTTTATTCTAGCAATGCAATCAACTACTTTTTTTTATATTTTATTAAATGATTCATACAGCACATTTAATACTAACTTATCTGTGCCAGTCCACTAGAAACAGTTTGCCGCAATCACCAAGTGGAGAAATAAGACGACTCGAAATAATTGATGACGTCCACATCTGGGCAGGGCGGAGGAAGCTGAGAAAATATTTAATGTCATATCTGCTTTCCAAGTCCATTTTACTGGAGATGGGTGACACAGCATATTGATCAATACATATTAAAGATATTTATTTTTTAAGAACAAGATATATCTTATGGCAGAGAAAATGTCCCATGACAACTCAGAGAATAAATAAAAGAAACACTAAAAATAAGAGAAAAACTCTGGTGATAATGTTGTTATCATACCAGCTGGCTCTGCCGAACGCTTCAGAGGCACGACCTTTCGGATAAAAAATAGACTATGATCCCCCCAAAAAAACACTCCGCGGTAAAAAAAAAAAAAAAAAAAGTTCCTGCCAAGTCATTAGTCACAAAAAGCAATGAAAACAAAACAGTGCCCGCCTCAATTGCATATTTTTCCTCCCCTGTTTAGTGTCCCCGTTTTGTATGGGATAATTTCATTTTGGAAATGGTCCAATATATCACCCCCAGGCGGTTGTCACTAAGTTTTAGGACCACCTTGTATTTAGTCTTTCTGATGTGATCTCTCTGAGATGAACTATTATATTTTGTACATAATCGTCCCTGACCACCAGTTTAAATCTGGGGATACCAGATTTGATATAATACCGGATTCTGCCAAAATCTAATGTCCAACAGTCCGGATGTAATTATCATTTCGAATTTGGTAAAATTTTAGAATTTTAAACAATGTCGAAAATTCCTCTTTTTGTACCTACAATTAAATTAAAAAGTTTTCGTAATGATAGAGAAGGATAGTTCTGTATGAAATATTCAAATTTCATTTCCATGGGAAACAGTGTATCTGTCCTCAGTCAGCCCATAGAATTCTATACTATAATTAATAGCTTCCAGCTAAACTACTCGTACTCGTCAGTTGACCACAGACCACTGCCACGTCAGAATGGGGATGTTATATTCCAACTGTTTCACAGAACACTGATACGACAATAGGGACTACTTCCCCCCTTCCAAAACTTAGACAAGCTGTTTTTACCTCAATAGAGTCCCTTGAAATTTTACTAAAGTTGTTTTTGCATTTGCATTCTCTATTTAATTACATTTTAAGTGCTTCTACTTATGTATAGAAATATTCAGGGTGCATGTACAATTTCCAGAAAAAATAAGAAGCATTTTATAAGCAGATGTTTCGATAAAGGTCTCAAGAGATAATAAGATACCGCGCGTTCTGAATACGAAATTAGGATAGATTTTGATTCTTGAGTGTATGGAAAAACACGAATAAAAACTAACACACAAGAAAGATAAAATTGAAGGGAAAAACGAGTCCAGATTATATGAGAACAGAATTCAAGGAGATTTTAGGAAAACTGAATAAAGAATATTTCATGAGGTCTTACCGATGGATACCTGATCACTTTTGAACTATTTATTAGTTCTGTTTCTTAAGATAGGAAACAAATCTTGGCCGATCCGCTGGTGATGTCCATTTTTTTTTTCAATAATGTTTTTATCTTCTTCTTTTTTACTTAACGCTGTCTTCAAAAAAATTGACTAAACGTTGTCCTCAAAATAGTGACAATTCCAGGACTAAAAATTACACGCGTTCAAAAGTTATGAGCCTTCGGTAAGGACTTCTGGAATATGTATACGATTTTATTGTGTACAACAAAAATTTCGTTAATTTTGAAAAGACAAGAATGGCGTTCATTAAAATCACAATGAATCAATTCTCTAAAAAACAAACTTTGAACATTCCAGCACCATTCAGTGAAGACTCCTTACACTACACACCAAATAAGCTTTTATTTTTGTTTCTCTCCTCGCCTCACACAAATCCTCATACCCATTCTCCTCTACTTTGAAATCTTTTTCTTTAAATCTTTGTTTCATTTTTTTTTTTTTTTTNAGTCTTTGTTTTTTTTTTTTTTTTTTTTTTCAATTGCCCAAAGCTTTTTCTTAATTCATCTCAGTCATAATTCAGTTAAAACAAATCGCAGATAGGACGGGACACAAGAGAGGATGTCGGGGATTTCTTAGAAAGCGGGGGTCACTCGGGAGGGATATAATGGAGAGATAGGAAATGACTATTATGAGAGGAGCATTTAACACTTTGAATGTCAAGATTAAAGAATACCCGTGACTACACTACGTGTATCCTCAAGCATCACATTATTTATCATGTAGTAACACATATTGAGTAACATGCAGAACTAATTATTATGAGATTTCTGACACAAGAGAAAGTTTACAAATATATGGGCGGGAGGAGAAGCAACGTTGTCGCTGTTACTTTTCAATACATCGCGGCTCGAATGAGAATGGGTGTATCCTATAGAACAAGAAAATTGTTTGACAACTCTGCTGACTCAACTTTTACCAATATATGGGCAGGAGGAGAAGCAACGCTGTCGCTGTTACTTTTCAATACATCGCGGATTGAATGAGAATGGGTATATCCTATATAGCAAGAAAATTGTTTGACAACTCTGCTGACGCAACTTTTACCACTGTTGTATTCAAAGTAAGACTACTTTGAATCGTCACTGTATTAAATCTCAATGGTAAGAGTGAAAGCGCAAAAAAATTATGCGACCGATACTTCTCTTCTCCTCTGACCGACTTTTCGATTTCTTGTTACAATTAATAAAAGTTTCCTTCAGAGTCTTTTTTCTCAGAAGCTGGGCAAACTTTGAAAGACAAAAGGAGACTCTTAAGAGTCTTTTGTCTTTCAAAGTTTGCCCAGCTTCTGAGAAAAAAGACTCTGAAGGAAACTTTTATTAATTGTAACAAAAAATCGATCATCCGATTAATCGAATTTAATAAAGCCTAATAAATATTACTCGATTATTTTCAATCCATGAATCATGTTTAACCGATACCCATCCCCGTTTCAAGTTCTTTGAAAAGTTCTGCAAGAAAATGATCCATCCTAATACCATCAAAGCCCCGTCTAATGTGACACTGGGTGAAATATAAAATTTGACGAGGCGCTCAAAGTGCTAAGAGATGATGTGAGTATCAGAGAAGGAAAATTCAATTGCGAAGAAAATAAAACAAAGGTGCTTTGAGAAAAATAAGAAGAAAACCTACTTATATGTTCACAATATACAGCGTGCCCCAGGATGATAGGTCATCAACCGCTTAATTTTTGAACGGCTTGGAATTTTTGATGAGAAACGTTTTTTTGAAAGTGCACTTTTATATCAAAGCTAAACAGGCACATCACGGTGAAAAAAAAATCTAACCTAATCATAACCTAGGTTAGGTTAGGGTAGCCTTTAACAGGTTTTTTTACCGGCTGTAACAAAATCAAACTTTAGACCCTCCAAACTCTGCCCCTGATTATTTTCTGAAAAAAATATTTGTACAATTAAATTTATATTTCTTGAAAACTTGACACTTTTTGTCAATAAAAGTCAATTTCGGGGGTTCAAGCTGAATCTCACAATAACCATTCGATTGATCATGGTCCCTTTCCTTTCCCCAGAGCCTTTAAAAATTCTAAGCTATTCAAAAATAATTTCAGTCAGAATATGGCGGATCCGACAGAAGCGTTTGTGCCGATTGCAATATTTTTTCGGAAGACTTCATTTATTCGTCCCGACGTGCATAGTGCTCATAACTCTTTATAATATTGTTTTAAATATTTTATTCAATCTGACAAAACTTGGCACCGGAATTTCAATTGAAACTTTACAAACTTTGTACCAAACATTTCATTTGCCGTATCGATAATTTTACTGTAATGGATTGGACGAGATGAGCTGCACAAGTTTTTTCATTTTAAAATTCATTGGCACAGAATAGAGACGTGAAATGTTACAAATGTAGGACTATTGCTCTGGATTCGACAGTATTCTATGAAAAAAACTATATTATTGCAAAGACCTGAAGGTTTTGTTTATATTTTCAAAATGGCAGCCAAACTTATTAATTGAATATACGGCTTTTATTATGTTTTTATTGTCCCAGTACGGAACCCCTAGTATATATGACTGTCAGTGACCGAAAGCTTCAAGGACCAATCAGACAACCCCATTTTTTTTTCTTTTTTTTTACGCTTTCTAGTATTGCTGTCTAAAAAGAGAATAGTAATAAGTTAAACATTTGGTATGTATGTCATATTTGGTGTCTCAGTAAGCTNTATGCTTTCTAGTATTGCTGTCTAAAAAGACAATGGTAATAAGTTAAAAATTTGGTATGTATGTCATATTTGGTGTCTCAGTAAGCTTCGAAAATGTTGGGTGCAATCAAATATACCGGTATTTACCGGTTTTCATTAATCCTGTCTAAAAAGAGAATGGTAAGAGCCAGAGACTTGAAATTTGGTCTACATGTCAAATTTAGGGTCTATGCACCAAAACTTTGGGGAGGGGGGTATTTTTTCTGGGGGGAGTATTTTTTTTGGAGGGGGGGTTGTAGCCAGTAAAATAATAAAGCCACATAGTGTCATATTAGACTGAGGTTTCAACAGAAGAAAAACTAAATTACCAACTTTTATGCTGCTATTGCACTACTAATATGTCAACTTCACTATTTGTTTGAATCAAAAGCCCCAAGGGTACGGTACGGCTATAGTGCTATTTAATTATTTTCAAAAATATTGCTGACAGGTACCCGTTTCTAAATATCGAACAGAAACAATACAGTGGCCTTACGCTTCAATGAGTATCTTGGGTCAGGCATGGGGATTCAAAAGTTTTTAGAGCAAAAATGTTGGAGAGTATTTGAGGTAAAAAATAATGATGTGGCGCCTACTATTAAATATTTGAAATATAATTACAGAGTCCAATTCCATAGAAGTTAATAATTTAAATGAGAAAATGTTGGAGTGTATTTGAGGTAAAAAATAATGATAAAATTATGGTACCTACTATTAAATATTTGAAATATAATTAGAGAGTCCAATTGCATAGAAGTTAATAATTTAAATAAGAAAATGTTGGATCAGCCAACGATTATACCACGTTGAATACACCAGTTCCCATCAGATCACTGAAGTTAAGCAACGTCGGACGTGGTCAGTCTTGGATGGGTGACCGCTTGGGAACACCACGTATCGTTGGCTCATTTTTCCGGCCCAACCCAGGGTGGGTGAGGTCAATGTGGGTAGCTGGTTTGCAAGATTCCAGCGAATGGAGGGTAAAAACCCCGTCTTGAATGACCAATAGATGTTAAAGAGACGTTAAGCCAAATTTTAAAAAAAAAATGTTAGATCTGACTTTAATGATCATGAAAATTATCGTGGAACGAATACACAGACAAGCAGAAGTTTGAATAAAAATCGTGGAGTTAAAACCAGACCCTACTTTGTTCAGCGAATTAAAGATGAACCAACCAGGCCCCTCCTAAAAGGTAACCTGAATTTTTAAATATTCCAAAAACTAGATGTTATATGATAATTCTACTTTCAAATTTGAGTCGTTCAAAGAGGTGAGGTCTGGGACTTTATGAACACCCAGTAATAATATATGGCGTTCGACGAGGCTATGTTTGGGAGTTTACGACCACCCGGTAATAATACGAGTATCATAAAATTTATGAATCAAAAAATACCGAGTGAGCTGCCAACGAATGGTTCTTTGAATTTTATTATAAGAAACTTTGCCATCGAATCCTCCTGCAGCAACTATTAGTGGTAAAGTATAAAGCGACACCTTGGCCATAAACCTACATTAAACTATTCCATTAGAACTTACGCTACTCTATGGAGAAAACTTTTTTACTTTCATATTTTATGTCTCTTTATAGTGTGCAAAGTGTTTTGAGTATCAAAGCAAAATCTTTTAATGGTGTACAAAAAATCGTACATAAAACATGGATACCAAGAACACTAGATATATCTTTAAATAGAATAAAGTAAACTTTCAAGACGTTGATTTGAATTGGGTCGCGTGAGAAGAAAATAGCCGAAGGCGAACGCCTTAAATTTCTTGAAAAATGAGAATCAACGTGGGACTTGTTGAGTACTGGTATGGGACACACCGTGTTGGCTATGTTGAGGTCCATTCAGCCTCCTGACGACAACTGAGTAACTAGTGTTGGTTCTAGCGAAACGGCAACGAAGGGGATGCCAAGGGCTGTTAGTTATTTCGGAGTGCTCTTACCCTCCTGTCAGAGTAGCTGGTGTTGGTTATATCTTCCAACACAAAGGAAGCTAATGTTAGTTATAAAACTCTGCCAATGTGACACATGGGTTTAATATTTTTCTGGCAAAAAAAATCCCCCCCAAAAAAATTGAGGGGGGGTCCCGTGACGATTCCAAATCTGGGGCGTAATTAGACCCTAAATTGACATACCTACTAAATTTGAAGTCTCTGGCTCTTACCATTCTCTTTTTAGACAGGATTAATGAAAACCGCTTTAAAACGGGGAAACCGCCAGCGGTATATATTTGATTGAACTCAGAAGTTTCGGAGCTAACTGAGATCTCAAATAAGACATACATACAAAATTTCAAATCTCAAACTCTTACCATTCTCCTTTTAGACAACAATACTGTATTCGATTGCACCCACAATTAGAGCCCAGATGGGACCTATATACCAAATTTCATGCAAATCGGTCAACGCTAAATGACAAAAGTTCCCATTACGACAAACGGATTTTTTTTTTATTCGATTTTTGGNGGGGGGGGGGGGGGGGGGATTTTTTTTTGTTTTTGTTTTTTTCGTGACGATTCCAAAGGTTCATTATTGAAAATAATAAACCAAAATCAAATGAATAGTCGAGAGTATGTACAATGGTAATGAAGTATACAATGGAAAATACATGCCTCCATTTTTAAAGAAAAGTCAAGCTTCAAATGAGGGTGAGGGACAACCCTAATGGATTCATCAAAGTACAAAAATGATATGTTCACCTTGATAAAATGAACAGTTAGTCAGAAACAAATTCGAGCCATTTGAGAGTTCCTCTTGAGAAGACACTCCCTGTTTGTTGGACATATTTTGATTTCTTTCAACGATTCAGTTTTTTTAGAAAGGGCTCCTTTTACATGTTCTTTTTTTTCTTTAACATTTATTGGTCATTTGAGATGGGGGTTTATCCTCCATTCGCTGGAAACTTACAAACCAGATACCTTCATTGACCTCACCAAGCCTGGGTTGGGCCGGAAAAATAGCCAGCATCACGAAACCACGTTGACAACCACTTGGTAAAACCCCGCTGGACGTAGCTTAACTTGAGTGATCTAACGGGAACTGGTGTATTCAACGTGCCATAGGCGCGGGCTACATTTACATGCTAATACAACCTCTACTTGACACTCATAGAAAAGTCAAACATAAATCGCTCAAAAATAGGGTGAAACTTTTAAAATAACTTTCCTTGCAATTGTCCCACCCTTCCTCATGTATGTAAGAAATATTGTTGGCACCGCTAATTGCTCGTCACGAGGAGTATGTGGAGTTAAACAACATATTAATAAGTCTGTGGAAATTCAAAACACATTCCGCGGTAAAGATAAGGTGGAGATGCACACTAACCGACACTATAAAATCTAGGATTCAATATATAGCTAGTTATTGTTAGTGCAAAATTAACTTTTCTACACTAAACTATCTGACAAGTAGTTGTGAACTTTAGATCACACTCAATTGAAATGAACACTATGAGGCGCCGGGCGTCCTAAAAGTACCCAAAAAACGGATTATGTGAAGTTAAAATTAGATCTTACGTCTTTTGATCAATGAAAGTTTTTTAAAAAATATAGAAATAGGTTGATCTAAGATTACCGAAATGGTTTTATGGTCCTTCAATGGGAACGGCCATCGTGAGGATGTAGCTTGAAGTTGGTACCTATTGGTTTTATGAAGCTTTGCGTAATTGTTGTAGGAAATACTTAACAACTAAATAGCTTTAATAATAGGATGTAGCTTGAAGTTGGTACCTATTGGTTTTATGAAGCTTTGCGTAATTGGTGTAGGAAATACTTAACAACTAAATAGCTTTAATAATAGGATGTAGCTTGAAGTTGGTACCTATTGGTTTTATGAAGCTTTGCGTAATTGGTGTAGGAAATACTTAACAACTAAATAGCTTTAATAATAGGATGTAGCTTGAAGTTGGTACCTATTGGTTTTATGAAGCTTTGCGTAATTGGTGTAGGAAATACTTAACAACTAAATAGCTTTAATAATAGGATGTAGCTTGAAGTTGGTACCTATTGGCTTTATGAAGCTTTGCGTAATTGGTGTAGGAAATACTTAACAATTAAATAGCTTTAATAATAGGATGTAGCTTGAAGTTGGTACCTATTGGCTTTATGAAGCATTGCGTAATTAGTGTAGGAAATACTTAACAATAAATAGCTTTAATAATAGGCGTTATAAAATAGTTAATTGGCAAAAGCGTCAGTTACGGCGAACGAACGAATGTCTGGCTCAGTAGCGTAGATTCAACTCCGCTGATGATTAAGGGTTAGAAAATGCCTTGGATATTAACTTCGCTTAGTTGGTTATCGTTCACTGAAGAGTCTTTTATTCTTTTAAATAATTAGATTAATTAATTATTTCTAAGCAAGTATCTTGGAAATTGGAACATAAAAAGATTTTAAGTAGAGCTAAACAAAATTAGAATAAAAAACAAACAGGTGCTCCCCCATCTCATGTGCATCTCTCCCGAATCACTCCTCTCATTACAAAGGAATGCTTAATGAATTCTAATGTTCAATCCACAAGCGTTAACTTAACGAACCCAGCTCGCTAACTTTCTGTGCAAACAGAAAATTGGAGACCAAACTTTTCCCCAGCCTTTCTCTCTCCCTCCCTCTTCAATACTCTGTCTGTTTCTGTTATTGTTTTCCGAAAAGTTGCATAGATAAAGTTTTCCTTCCTCACACAAAGAGAAGGTTTCTGATTGATAAATACGAGTATGTACTAAAAATAATATAAAAACATCATGCGTTCACTTACCGGAATTAGGTTCTCCATCACTATTCGGCCTCGCCGAGGGGGCACCATCACGAGCTTCGACTTCCAAAGCATATGCACCTTGCTTTTCACGATCAAACACAACTTTGGTAAATACTTCACCAGACTGAAGATTTATTTCAAAATAGTCTTTGCCTTCATTTCGAGGAGAATCAACAATGTAATAGTATACCTGGAGAACAGAGAGAAAAGTGGGGAAATTAAATTTGATTGGCTTTGAAAAACACTACTTTTACAACCAGATTACCTAAGGCAAAGTCACACCTGCCATTTCGTAGCAATCAACAACATTTATTCAGTTGTACTAACGAAATAGCCAACAAAACATGATGCCCCCTTTGCACATGGGTTTGTTATTTTACAAATTTTGAATGCTGACCCTGGTTATTATTGACTTTTTTTTTCTCCAAAAATGAATCTCAGGAATCTGTAAAAGCGAAAATAATAACACCCCACCCCCAATTTGATATTTTCCATTTGAAGTTATTTAACGTTGTACGCTTTTATTGATGTATGATATGTGGATACTTTTGTGGATCTAGATGGCATTCGAAACTTGGCGCTCCTGTCAGTAGTATCGAAGGCTCTCCGCACCGGATAAAACAATAGTTCCATTTCCATGTGCTAAGTTGGCAGAGTTTTTTTACACGAAAAAAAGAAATGAACGCTCTTTTGGGAATAAAATATATTTATCTAAAAATATTTCTTCTTTTTTCAGTAAAAAAAAAATGTCTTTTGTCAGCCTTTGAAATCTACCTTTTGACACAAAGTGGTAAAAGAAAATGGAGGCGCCTCATTAAAGAACTTTATCGGAATAATTCTCCGGTATTTGAATTTTGAAAACGAACCGGAAAAGTCAAAAAGTTTTTTCTTACGCGTTAACAAAAACAATTGGCCACAAGTAAGAGACAAAAGTCAAAGAATAGTTAGTAAAAGGAAACTCAAAAGAAAGGAAAATGAGGTTAGTTGATAATAAGAGGACAGGATGGAAAATATAATAAACTAATAGAACTGCGAGTTATAATGAATGGATCTCACTGGTGCTCCCTGAAAGGGAATGGAACTATATAAAAAAATAAAAATAAGCGACAAACGAAAGCCACAACAAATATAAGGAATTTATTTGTGTTGAAGCTAATGTTTTGTCAAATGCAACCCAAATCCGCCAATCTTACCAACTGAGCTATCGAGACAAAGGCAAAACAAATATCACTACTATGATACATACTTAGGAAGAGATAAGGTATGATACTTAGCCGACACAAGTTCTGCACATGACGTCACGAAATTCATTCATAAGATATATAATACTGATACATGACTGTATATTGTAACCTTCCCCCTTTTAATTACACGTTTTAGAGCACCAAAGAGTAAAAACGGACAATTTACCTAAACAAGCATGGGCTGGTGGTAAGACGCTCTGACTGGTAAAAAGTAGTGCGTGAGTTTAAACCCAAACCAACCAATGGAATTTCATCCTCATGAATTTGATATATTTAGCACTGTTTGGGGGGACATGGAAGGGGCCGTGATTATCAACATCTAATCCGACGTCCTCAGAGTAGCATAATATGCTACCCAACCTTTCCACCACCAAACCTGCATCACTTTCCGTGATGGACTCGGGAAGTAAGTAAGATGTCCACACAGGAAGCTATGCTCTCAAGAAGCGTGAAGTACGCATTTTTTGCCCAAGAACATACAACATACCTTGTCAGTTGTCCCCTTAGTATGACTTCGGTGTAAAAGTGCAAGTATTGCAAGTGATGATAAAGTCGGTTATTGTAACAGTGGATTTAATTTAAATTCATCATACTCGCAGCACCTTTATCACTGAGTCGATCTGTTCTTCGGATGTAAAACTAATTCATTTAACCAACCCGGTTACAATACATACATTGTAGAGGTATTTGTAGTGGATAAGTCAACAAAACAAAGTGCAGTGGGAAACTATTGCTACAGAGAGAGAGGTATTCCCTTTCTTTACATTATTTGGCCCCCCTTCGAGGCGCACATCATCAGAAATATCTCTGAGTAGTAACCCACTGTATTATTCAATTAGTGTTCAATGTCAATTCTAATAATACCATTGCATTATCTAACTTTCTGCTGGCCTTCTTCTCGTCACTCACGTTTCCATTTTGTTTCTATTAAAAGGTTAATTCTTGTTCAATGTCGGTAGAATGCATTTGAACTTTTGCTTTGCTTTTAATATGTATTTTAATTTTCTTTCTTTTTAACTAAACAAAACAATGTAGATATCTGATTTTTAAGGGAACAAATTATTAAACGAGCGGACTAGGTGGAGCCCGGAACAACAGGGGGAAAGGAGAGACTGTGTAGAGAAGGGCAGATTATTTTGATAGTGGTTTTCTTTTGTGTTTTAATGTAAAATTAGCAAGAGAAAAACTCATACAAAACAAACGGGTTGTTCCCACAATATGTTGCTAGCACTTTTTGAAGCGAAAAGAATATTTTTTTATTTTAAAACTTGCAATATTTAATTTCAACTAAAATGTTTGTAGATTGTTTTCTTTCTAGGATGAGATTAAGGGTATCCAGGACAATCGTTGATGGTTGGCGTGACAGTGGTTGTTATTATCCTAATATTGGTTTCAGTGTCTCCTTCTTTTACAAACCGATGTAATTTTTTGCATTGACATACTTTATAGACAAAAACTACTTTTACCTCGATATACAGATTTATGACTCGAAGGTGTTTGGCGGAGGAGGCGAGCGGGTACACATAGTGTATAGTTAAAAAAATACTTGAAGAATCGTGAATCGTGAGGTATTAGAAAATATAAAAAATTTACAATATCGATTCAGAGTTAAATTGAAATGAATCATTGTTTGCTCCGATTTTCATCATCAGATCAGAGCTATGATAGGAGCGACTACTTGACATTAACCTCTGAAATGGATATTGTCATAGTGTACAATGATTTAATATTTCGGACTCATAACTCGACATCAGTTTTGAATTTCGCGAAATCATTATGTATTGCCAATATTAGGAGTGAGTAAGAATGTACAACTTTTTAGACCATAATATTAGAATATTATTTATTATTCATTATTAGAACTGATACACAGTTTGTATTGACACTGTGAGACACTGTAAGCGGGGGTTACCGTGCCAAGAAAGGGTTGCAGATAAAGAGAGTAGGCAAATAACAAAAGGTTGTGGCATGATAAAATTAAGGAAAGCAACGCTGACCCAAATCGAATTGGGGAACTGAACTTCAAGAAGAAGAATATATCTGATACAGTGAGAGAACCAAGTTTTTTAGTTTCATTCAAATAGATTAGAACTGACAGAATTAACTTCACAATATATGTAACGTCATTAATTAAAAGAGAAAGAAAATTTTAATTGAACAAAACAAGACAAAGTAATGGCTCAACAATAATTATTGTGGTTCTAAATTTCCAGAGAGAAAAGTCATAAATCAAGGACACAGCACAGAGCTGTCCTCATATTAGGACAAACATTACTAAAAGGGATTGCGATGATAAAAAAAGGGAAAAAAAAGAAATTCCTTTTTTTTTGTCAAAACAAATATAACAAGAATAAAAGAAGAGAGAAGGAAAGAGAATGAGAGAGAGAGAGAGAGAGAGAGAGAGAAAGAAAGAAAAAGGAGAAATCAGGAAAGGATCTCTTGATGTTCATTTTGTTTTTTCATTTAAATCTGGGATTGTACTTTTTACTTTTTATTATTATTAACAACCGAGATTTAGAAATTTCATTTTCTTCTAACTTGAAAGATTTGTTGGGAAAATAAAATTGTGTCAGAACCCTAGTCCGTCCCTAAGCTAGGTCTGCTTTGCCACCTTAACAGTTTGGTTTATACAAAATGACTTTAAGCACAGTAATATTCAAGAAACATGGATGAAATAGAAGCATCGTTATTGCGATTATTATTCCACAAATTAGACATTTACAAAAATGTCGTACAGTGTGGATAAGAAATACTTTTTATCGTTGTTGAACGTCTAGTTTTACCATCACGAATTTCCTTTAAACGTTTGTTCGTTCCACGATAACTCTCAAGCACCTTGTCCGATTTTAATGAATCTTGATTTTGACATTTATTATCAGAGACTTTGCTGATTAGATTTTGGGTCAGTCGGATTGTCGGGGCGACCAATTTAACTGAGTGAAATCGAGTTCTACTAATATCTCAACAACCCATAATAAGTTTAGTGGATTTTTTAGAAAAAAAATAACAGACAAAATGTAGGTACGAAGGCCCTCTGATAATATCCTTGAAAATTCTAACTGAAATTAAACTCAAAGAAACAGAGTCTAATAAGACGCACTACTCATATATTTCAAGAGAATCGGACATTTTAAAAACGGGATGGAAATCACAGCCTTCTTAGATAAATGAAATGACGTTTGATAAATGATACCTTTATTTTATAACTTGGAAGTTATCACGCGATGTTATAGCGATAGCTCCGCCCGCTTCATTTGACGTCCGTTCCCGTCCTGCCGTCTTCCCACATTTATTTGAAATCATTCGGTTAGTACCGAATGATGTTTTAGCGATACTAGCTGGATCCGCCCGCTCCACTTGGCGTCTTAGGGATATGGCCGTTCCCGTCCTACTGTCATTCCCACATTTATTTGAAATATTTCGGTACCAATAGTAAGATGAGAATATTTCTAAAAATTATAATTAATCATTTAATTGACATAAAATCCATCCTATATCTGTCATTTGGCTTCGCTATGTCCACAATCATGTGAAAAAGTTTTGACACCAATTGATAAAGCAGTTTTTCAGTTAGCTTGAAAAAGAAAACTGTTTGTCTTTAAATAATAGCATAGATTTCTGGATGAATACTACTTCTCTCCCTACATTCAGGATTGAGAAGAAGAACAAGTATTGATTATTTAGTCACATGTCTCTATCCTCGTGACAAAAAATTTCATCAAATTAATATTTTCCACTTACTTGATTGATTTTAATTAGATTCACATGTCTCTATCCTCGTGACAACAAATTTCATCAAATTAATATTTTCCACTTACTTGATTGATTTTAATAAGATTCACATGTCTCTATCCTCGTGACAACAAATTTCATCAAATTAATATTTTCCAATTACTTGATTGATTTTAATAAGATTCACATGTCTCTATCCTCGTGACAACAAATTTCATCAAATTAATAATGTTGTCCACTTACTTGATTGTTGGGGAACGTCCCATCTTTGTCTATGGCATTCACTTGGGTGACTTTAGTACCAATAGGTTCTCCTTCAAGGACAGTTTCTTGTTCTCTTTCTGTGAACAATGGAATCTCATCATTCACGTCTTCAAGGAGAATGTGGACAGTAGCTTCTGAGGCCAACTGTTGAGCACCATTATTCTGAAATGAAAATATGCAATGGTTAAAGCTAGCAGTTTAATTTAATGGACAAGTGAAAAATAGGAGGGTGAGAGCCAGTGTCTATGACACGTTGAATACAACAGTTTGCGGTAGATTACTAAAGTTAAGCAACGTCAAGGGGGATTTTACACGTAGGTTTACGCCCTAGTGATGCCGGCTGGCTATTATAGGCTCAACCCAGGCTAAGTGAGGTCAATGTGGGTAGCGGGTTGACAACTTCCAACGAATGGAGAGTAAAACCCCCGTCACGAATGGCCAAGAGAAGTTAAAGAGACGATGAAAAAAAGGATGTCTCTCCGGGGTATAACAAACTACCCTTCGATCTAATGATCAAAAGGTAAAGTGACTCCCCATAATTGAGGAGTCACTTCTTACAATAATAGAAGAAAGAAGGAGTTTCGCACTGATCCAGACAGCTCTTTTAAAAAATTCACATTGAACAAAGTGCCAAAAACAACAAAATCGTAAAAAAATTAAGGCAGTGGACCCACCTTAAATTATAAAACGTCTTCATGATGGCCAATTCTTCGCATCAGGACAACTGGTAACGTATACCGACATAGTTCCAGCCAAGGGCTATCGACATTTTTTTGGTAAACCCATATAAATCATAAAACCGTTAACAAGGTACACCAATTCTTATTAATTTTTGGTGTTCAATTTTCAATAATGAACCTTTGTTTGTAATCGACCACGTTTCATTAATGTTCATCTCAATAACGAGAACACAAATGGGACTGCAGATATATTTTTTCAAGAAAAGAGAATGATCCTACCTCAAGCAAAAATGATGTACCAAGCCCATGGTCCTTGACATTTCATAGCCTTAGGGTGCTCGCGATAATTCGCATATTTTCTCATTTTATTGTATAGCAGTCATCCTTTCATATATGCAAGGAAAAACAAAGACACATGTCCATACGAGAGCCACAGATTGTTCGTTCTGCCGCTTCCCATAAGAACATGAGTATTTGTTTTTCCTTGCATAGACACATGTTCGTTTATAGGAGAGCCACAAATTGCTCGTTCTGCGGCTTCCCATAAGAACATGTGTATTTGTTTTTCCTTGCAGAATATATGCAAAGGATGTGTGCTATCCATATGCAATAAAAGGAGTAAGTATGCGACGGTCTGCGAGCATCCTAACAGTCCCTGTTTCGTTCAACTCACCTCAACTCGAATCGTTAAATTATATTCTTTTATTGTTTCATAATCTAACGGATGATTGACTTTAATATCTGCCCAAGTGAATCCATTATCGCCTCTCTGTTGTAAATAAAAAGTATGAAATTTGTTTGTCTGCGCTGTCGATCCTGGCATTAGACGATAGAAAACCGTTGGATTGTTTTCAATTCCAGAACTGAAAAATAAAAAACAAATCTATTGTTAGAGGTTATCATAGTGGAAATTAGCTGTGAGTGAATTCTATCCCCATTAGAGGACAATCTGGAGGTGGTTAGAGACACAAACAACTTTCATTTCGTTCTCAAAAGTCCAGTACTTGCTTGTAAATTAACTTTTTATTGGTTTATTTTGAAAAAAAGATTTGGCAAACGTATAGATGAGCCATTGATAGACAATCCCACAATAACCATTGGTCCAAATCACCCGATGTAACTTTTTTGTTTGTAAACCTCACTTATGAGTCAAAACAACGAGACCCCGATCGTTTCAAGTGGCGTTTCGAACCATATAAATTATTATATTTCAAAGTAACTCTGTCTGCCTCCTAAAAATAGAAGAGCACAAGACTCTCGCTAATATTTTAAAAAAGGCCATAGGTATGCTTATTTTCAATTCTAAACATTTATCTTTAGCTTTATGGATTAATTTCAGGGCTCGCCGAGCTTTTTGTTTGATTTTGTAGAAACAATGTAAAAAAGGTTCCGGACCTCTACTCCATCGCATCAGGTTTTATTTTATACTTTTGAAAAATTGCTGCAGAAAAGTACCATGACATTTTGATACTCATTTTATAATTCCAAGTTTTTTTGGGGTTCGCCCCAACACACGCGTGATCTGTCATCGCTCTATCCTCAGAGTGCTTCCACAACCTGGTTAGATGCTTGGTGCTGAGTCTCAAACATTTGTACATATTTATATTTACCTTCCCGGAGAATGGAACAGAAATTAAAATGTGAGATTAGAAAAAACATTATAAAATGGCGAGAGATATTACAATCTGGAGACACACCCGCTCCAGATTCAAACGACTGAAAAAATACTGTGAGATATTACTACTAACATTCCAAAAGCTAGTAGAACAGGAGTCGCATCGTGGTAATATCACCAGGATTCCGGGCTGGGATTTTTTAGTTCAAAACAGACTGATTTCGATTTAGTATGTTTAATTGAAGGAGTAAATTTTAATTTTTGCCATACGACTTTTTCATTTGAGAGAATTGAAAGTAATTGAACGAAATTTAATCAATTCTCTCAAATGAAAAAGTCGAATGACGAAAATTAAAAATTATCTCCTTCAAAAAAGATGATTTCGATTTAGCTATGGTTATAGAATGCGTTTGTGGAGACAATTAGATGGCCGAAGACAAAATGACAAGCGTCATAAGGTAAAGTTAGTTCATCACATATATGAATTCTGGAGAATAAAAGAACTCGTGACGTTGCGCACAAACTATGAAATTTAGATTGAGACAACTAACCAACCATAACACAAAAATATGAAATGTCTTTAAGCTATCACATATTTTGGGAAAATCCAATTTTCATTTCTAAGAATTTGTTTATGTAAGGTTTCCGTCATTTGTAAACAGGTTCATAAACGAGCAATTTCCGAAAGAGAGAGAAAAAAAATCCGCTTGCTTTTGCTTTGTAAAATTATTGCATTCGCAATTATTGTTGTCACGTTATAGCATTTCGCATTACTTGAATAGACTCGTTATACAGTTTCGCGTTATAAAACTAAGGGACATATCCCTCGTATTTTATACAAACCGTGTGACTCAACAAGAGGCACAGAGATGTTTTTTGTGATTGTTTGAAAAACGAGAAATATAAGTAAAATATGATATAAGATTATGAATGAAAGCTTTGAATATATGTGTCGACGATGTTGTCACGATGATGGAACACTTGATTATATACAAAGTGATTTCGAATGAGCGAACCACAAAAATATCTCGAAAACAGATTGGAATGAAAGTGGATTTTAATAAAGAATTATTGTGTGAATTTAATGTTTGCAAAGTAGCAAAATTTGAAACTTGAATTCAATATTTAAAATGAAAACACCATTTTTTTATTTCATTTTTGAAACCATCCCGAAAATTTACGATTAAATATTTATTCACACTTTTTTTTAGATTTTTTTTTTAAAAGTTGACATTTTTTCTGCTTACATAGAGGTGGTCACATACCTGTCACAATAATTTCAAAATTAGCTTAACTAGCAAATCACATGCAGACGAATTTCCATTAATGTCATTGGAAGTGACTCAATGTGTTCAGCACATTTTCTAGTTATTGTTATAGGCAGTGACCTTTATGTCATCAGAAAAAAATGCGACCTTAGTTAAATTGCAAAAAAAAGAAACGAAGTGTGAATATTCATATAAACGAAAATTATCACAACACTTTCAAAAATGAAATAAAAAATCGTATTTTCATATGAAAAACTTAACGTCTCTATATCATCTATTGGTCATTTAAGGGGGTTTCACCCTTTATTCGCTGGAAACTTGCAGACCAGCTACTCACATTGACCTCGCCCAGCCTGGGTTGGGCCGGAAAAATATCCACCATCACGAGGGCGCGAAAGCACGAGAACACCCACATGGTACAAACTCGCTGGACGTTGCTTAACTTCAGTGTTCTAACAGGGACTGCTGTATTCAACGTGCCATAGACGCTGGCTTTGAATGCACAAAATAATTCTTTACTAATATTTTAAAATCAACCCGTACAAATTAACTTCGATTTCTGACATGTAGGGAACCAGAAATATAGGGTTGTCAAAAAATTAAATTTTGCTTCAAAAATTCAATTTTTTAGCGATACATGACTGTAAAAACGTAGCCTAAAATAAAGGTAAGGCTAGGTCAAGTTAATACGGTCATTTGTCCCTAATAAAGAATGTTTTTAAGAGAATTTTAATTTTTTGGTGATCCTACCTTATCCGAAATGGAATCATTTTCGAATTCCAAGTTATGAAATGCAAACTCGTATTTCTAAAGGAACCCTTAGAGCATTGGTTGGGTATTAATGTTTTGGTGTTGCCGCAACGTCATAATTTTTTTTAAAACACCCTAAACATTATGTATTTCTAAAAACATTGGCTTGCTATCAATGTATGTTGGGTTTGGATGTATGCTTTCTACTCAACCGAGTGGAAATATTTTTATGTATAAGAAAACCATGCTCTAAATAATGAAATAAAAATAATAATGGCAACCAAATAATAATTGAAATAAAAGAAAATATAATCTCACAAAAAAATTATCATTGAAAAAAGGCCAAGTTCCTTCCACTTTCCCAAAAAATTCCGCCTATGAAAGTAGTGATATCTATTATTGGGGCCAAGTTTATTGTTGCTGCTGTATATCCCGCACTTAAATTTATTATTGCACGTTCTTCTGTCTCAATT
>CM022877.1:30350111-30372642 GCA_012654025.1 Pachypsylla venusta
ATTGTCTTCCCTAAAGCGACACCGTTTTGGAGCACTTAGAGTTAAAAAGTTCAAATTTTCGGATTTTTCCCTTTACGTGGATGTCAATTGCTAACTTCATGCAAAATTTCAGCGCTCTAGGTATACGGGAAGTGCCTGAAACTTTTGATGATGAGTGAGTCAGTCAGTCAGTGAGTATCCAAAAGTGCAAACTTTGAAATTATCTATCTCCTACCCGGGTTAATATTAAATTTTGAGTTTATCCTGTAGTATTGTACTATACTACGGAATGTATGTTCAAAATGTATGTTCACCGGATATCTGACGGTGTGAAAAACCTGGCGAATTGCTTCGTGTAAAGATACACTGGTGCTTTCCGGAACTTGGCCTGGCGCACTTCCGCGCGCTCAGATACTAAAGGCAGACGAGTGGGCCGCGCCGTATTGATTCAAATAGGTTTCTCTGACCGGATTAAACTTTTGGCGAAAGTCTGAAATTGTATGAATCAATCTGAACTGAATAAATAATTATAACAATGTGATTCTCAAAAACGGACAAATATTAATTTTTTTAAAAAAATCTTTTAAAATTATTAATTTTAACAAAATATCATTTTGAAATAAAATTCTAAAATACAAGGATGGGATTGAGGGAAAATGTGATAAAGAGGAGATAAGGAGTATGATATGGAGAGAAAATAATTAGTAAACAACCAAATACATGCACAGAGTAGACCGAACGGAAACTGAGGTCTTGGGAGAGCTGTATCAAAGTTCATGATCCTCCCAATATACATAAAACTTTGATTTTAACTGATCTGCACCCGAGGCCACAAAATGAAACCACTTCAGACAAGGGATCTCCAATTGGGAACAAATGCAATTTACAATATTTATATGTCATTAATTTAAAATGACGTCTTGGGATAAACTCGTATGTAGAGCTTTTTGGTTCTGTCCAGAGAATTACACATCGGATATCTATTATAAAAAACATGCAAAAAATAAAAAGAAAACAAACCACTTCAAATAAAAAGATAACGAAAATTAGATTTAGTTCCACCAATCCCATGTTAGGATAATTAGTGCGTTCACAATATTGGTCAGTTTCCTTCTCCTCAATCAACAGTGACCTTTCCAATGGTAGCCCGATGTTTGAGACTGCAGCCCTCAAGAACTTGTTGTTTGCTGCTCAAGTTTTTTAATTGTCATCATACTAATCTTGGAGGCTAATAATTAGCATGTCAATCACTACAATCTCAAGTATGACTTATTTTCACTACGGAAGTTAATAAGTCATAATTAGATTGGAAGAGATTACACCTCTCTACTCCTACAATGCGATATTCTATTTTTTCGTTGGGGGGATCTCGGTCTCCAATGAAACTTTTTTAGTAGATGGCTTAACCATACAGTTGAGGGTAATTTTAAATTATTTTCCTTTGTTTTTTTTACTAAAAAGGAAAATCACCCACTTTTCTACTGCATTGGAATGAAAAAGTCACTTGATTTTCTTTTAAACCCCAACCTCATCTTGGAAAATTAGTGCCAAAAAATATTTCCTCGTTCATTTACTTAATGAATCTTTCAAACAGGACCATTATAATCGAAACAAAAAAATATAAAATTTTGAGAAGGAGGGGGGGTATTTTTTTGGTGACGATTTCAAAGGTTCATTTTTTAAAATAATAAACCAAAAAACAGAATTTAAACGCCATCTGCTCCCATAGTATATACACTCAACGAGATTTCTGAGGCACTGAACTTCCGTGCCCTTCATTTAATAGCAGATACAAATATCTTACAAGTGAAAGATGAAACCACCAATATTGTAGGTAAATTTAAAAACCCGAACAAAAAAAAAAATCACCAAAATATAAACGTTAAAAAAGACACTCAAATGGTTTTATAAAATGCATGCTTCTTTGTGTAAGGATAATTGGAATTGATATACCACAGACCTGGCCTTTACAGAAACAACTTTTGCACCAACATTTACATTCTCCTTTACTGATACAGGGCCGTATGCAGTATGATCCCAAACAGGTGGATTATTAGCTCGATCGACAACGTCAATTTGAACTTCAACAGATCGAGCGAGCGGTGGAAAGCCTTTGTCTTCAGCATGTACTTCAAGTCGATATGTTTCTCGCTGATATTGTTCAAATATTTATATTTTCCAAAAAATCGATTTTTTTTTGCATTGATGAGAAAAACAAAATGGAGCAAAAATAAGAATATCGTCAGTCAGGAATATTTCAAAAATAATCAAGTCGAAGCAAAAATAGAAACATCAATGCATCAAAAATGTATAGATTTATTCAAAATGCAAAAATATTGTTAATGACCAAAAATAGAAGGGGGGGGGGAGGGGGGGTTAGTAACACAAAAATCAAAATTGTCATTTTCAAAATTGAAGACGAAAATGAGGTTCTTGTAAGATTGAGATAGAGCGTGGGAGACACTGATGTCCAATTAAATATGAACGTCGGAAATAAAATGACCAACACAAAGAATTTCTCTTCTTGGGTTAAAAGTCTACGAGGTCTACGGGTATACCTCAATTGCGATAATGAAATTCAATCACAACGAAGGGAATTATTGACGCTAGAATGCTTTTATTTTCAATTACGGTCACTTCAATATTTAAATTGATTAAATGCACCTCAATTCTTCATGAAGATCGTAAAGATTAATTATTGAAAATAATGAACCAAAAAAACAGTACTAAAATTGTAAAATTTTGAAGAAATACTATGGAACTCTCTTCTGTGCTGTAAAACAATCAACTGAGTTAAATTTAAAATCTCATTAGAACTAATTTTCAATACATAAACAGTATTTTTTTTATTTGAAGGAAAAAACAGTGTCATTTCCCAAACTATATCTATCCAACAAAAACGGCATTCTATCTGATTGTTTCCCCAGAAAAATACAAAATGATGGGAAAACAAACAAACATAAAGTGCCATTCTTCATTATTACCAAGCAAAATATTTCTCGTAAATATTAAATTGAATAAAAAATGTATTCATAAAATTGAGAAAAAGTCTAAGAAGAGTGTATTTCATATCTAACTTTACTGTAATATAAATTTCTTGGGTGTCATAGCTTTGGACAGTGGTGGAGAAGGTTATGCTTGGACATATGTAATGTATTTTTTCCATAAAAAGATTTTGCAATTGTAAAATCATCAATTAAAATTTGGAGAGTGGGGGAGGTCGTTAAGTCCTCATTATAACAAGAAGGACAAACCTCAACAGCAACTTGATTTGTAAAATTGAAATTTTGGCCTCCTAATTAACTCCTTAATTCAAGATGAATGTGGTATGAGGGAAAAACTTTTATTATTAAAAGGATGAATTAAACAATTCTTTCGGTAAATATCAAACGGCTGTAAAATTATCGTAAAGCTAACTATGTTAAACTCCCCAAATATAAAATTACTCTGAGGTAGCGCCAAATTAGCCAGGCGCCTTAGAGGCATGATTCATTCTGTGCGGGGGAAAAAACTATCTCTTTGCAAAAACATACTTGAATTCGTGGCTGAGTGAAAAAAAGATAAAACATATATTGTTTTAGTATTAAGTATACTGTTTAGTATACCTAAAAAAATTAAAACACGTATTTTTCTAGCAATTTGATAATTTCCAGTAAGCGAAATTTTTAATTTTCATATCCAGCACTGCGTTTTTACAGAATTATTGAGTACATAGTATGAAGAGGCAATGGAAAATGAAACGAAAGAAAAAGAAGTAAGTGAAAATGACAAAGATAAGAAGAGGGAAACATGATATCACTTAGAGGAGACATTCGCCTTCACAACAATTCGAATAATATTTTGTGTTCAATATCAAATAGCCGGCATATCATATGAGGGGCTTCCTCAGATGAAATACTATTGTACCCAAAAAAAAAAAAATATGTTACTCCGAAAGACATGGAAAGGCCCGTATAGAAATGTAAGTATTGTAACGTTGAAAACTTTCGATGCCGGAATTTTCTGGACGATTCATGAGGTCCACATACCGAGAAAGTGGGTCCTGAAATTCTGTGCGTCCATACAGATTGTGGTCGGTGTGAAGGTAAAATAAAAATAAAATTGGCATAGAAGTTGGCAATATGACATCACTCGCAAAATCATTGATATGCTGAAGGAGGACTGAATTCAATCACTCTGACAGAGAGATTCCAATGGAGTGGTCAACATGACGTCTAAAATCAGTTTTTGAAATTCAAAATTTGTTCAAAAATGTTTTTAAGATTTTCCTAATTTACAGATATTTTGTGGCGATAGATTCATTTTCTCTTTCTTCTGCAATCAAAAGACATCTGTTTTGTCGTGTCCAATGCTAAGGCCAATTCAAAGGTTTAGTTTCTCCTCGCAAAACTTTCTTATTCAAAAAGATTTCAACGCTAATGACCTTACATAACTAGAGTTGACCAACGCCGAGCGTGCTCAGTGCCCATCCTTGGGAAAAAATACAGGTGTTCTATATAACTAGAATACCAACCAAATATTCCTGATGCTCAAAAAAATGAAATAAACGAAATACACTCTTAATAACTTTATACAAAAAAAAATCTGTAAAAAATGATTCATTAGACAGGTCAAAAAATGCAAAATATTTCATTTTCAAAAAATAGCAAAAAAAAAATGATGGTCATTCGAAGAAAAATCCAAAAAACAATCCTAACCTAAAAGATGCTGTTAGTAAAAGTTGAAAGATCCATTGAAGAAACGTTGAGTTGGTACCTAAAATATATCTGTAAGGGAAGGATGAGAGAGGACGGAGAAGGAGCTCAAGGATAGGAATGGCACATTTTCAATTTATTATTGAAAAATGACTTTCATTACTTCATAATAGGGTTCTAATGTGGGGCAACACAGAAAAATCTGTCTACCTCACAGAAGTTCCCTTTGACACAAGTTTGAACAAATTTCTAATCTGTAGTTCAAATTTAAGTCTTTTTTTAAATCAGATCTTTGATTTTTAAAAAATGGATAAATCATATTTTGCGCATTGTGAATATGTAATGAATGTCACATTTTAAATATTTACAGACCCACTCATGAAAACAGGTTTCATGGAGTTTAGATAATCTAAGTTCCATATAAGTTTAGAATAATCGTTTAAAAGAAAAATTGCCAAATTACCAAAAGAAGACTTCACATTTTTCGGTCACTTATTTCTAAACATTATAAAGCGAAACCTAGAAATGTTGTTTTTGAAATCCCAAGTTCAAAATAATTTAATTTTTTTGAAATTTGACACCACAGACAAAAAAAATCTTCCAAAATCATTGGATCATGAAGTAATAGAAAGTGTATAAAATTGGCTTCTACAAACCTCGCTTTCACCGATGTAACCACAGTACTGACTGTAACATTTTCTCGAATGTGTATGGGGCCATATATTGAATTGTCCCACAAAGGTGGCTTGTTGTTTCTATCAACTACATCTAGTTCTACATCCACATCGGCATACGACGGCGGTTCTCCTTTATCTGAAGCTCGAACTCGAAGACGATATCGTTCACGCTAAATGTAAAAATGTGATATAAAAAAAAGTAAAAAGAAAAAAAAAGTCAAAAAACAACATCAAACAAACGTAATATTGTGTGCAAAAGAAACGCGTTTCATTATTTCAAATAAAAATTAAAACAAAAAAGTTATTCTAGGATTTACTTTTAAAAGTTTAATTTTTTAATTGAAACCATGAAACGTGTACTTATGAAACAAAGTAAAGAATAATGAAAATTGAAAATTACAAAAAATACTAAAAAATAAAATGTCTAAAATTACAAGAACCAATGTTTCTGGTGTCGATTCTAGTCTCGTGCAGAGCTACAAATCTTTATGATGTGATTTTTTAAGAAAGAGTTTGTGTTATTTATTTGGTCCTAAGGGGGCAAATTTGAAATTTGAATGCTTCTACATTTTGAAAACACTCCTGTGGTTTGTTAACCAAATTTCATAATCATGAACTTATAAATTGATATTTAATGATTGGATTGACTTGAATCAACACTTTTTAAGTGAAAAAGAAAATCATGCATTCAGGCTTAAAAATCAACCAATATCATCCCTCAAATACAAAGGTCGAGCTTTAAAGACTCATGTGGGAAACACCTCCACTTCACTTGACTTCTAATTGCACGGAAGATTTCATTAGCAGGAAAAGAGTTCTGTCAAAGATACAAAAAACAAGTTCAAGTAGATGGCAAAATAATTTGTTCGAATTTACAAAATGAGCATTTAAAAATTTCATAGATCGATTCTACTCACCAGGAATGCAGCATTCATCACAGTTCGAGTAAAGGGCGATCAAAACCCTTTCAGTAACCCCATGTCAACCTAAACCTACCAATTCTTTCTAACTTGATTCTAGAAATGGTAACAGTTGGTTCTAAGAGAGCTATAACTTTTATAAATTACGTCATAGGTTCAGTCTCACTAGATCTGCAAAGATTAATTTAATAAGGTACAGCGCAATAGGTACCCCTCTTTGTCACAGGAGGGGTACGTGTCACAAGGGATGAACATTATTGCTACAGTTTCAAATCTTACGGTAATAATTTTCCAAATGGAATGAGAAAATGTTTGGGGACAAATTTATACTAAAGGAAGGACAGGGTCGTTTTCAATGGATCAGTCGTAAAAAATGAAAGTCGTATTTTATGTTTTAGATTAAAAGTGATCTCAGAGATCTCGCTACATTTTTTTCCTACGACACAATATGTTCCTGTCTACTTGACTAGTGGAGAAGCTTGTAAGGGATAAGAAATGGCAATAATGGAGGAAGATAAATAATGGTCAAACTACTATTTTGGGGTTCCTACTTGAAAAAAAAAAAGAATGATGTCAGACACTATAATAAAATTAGACAATAGGTACGAGGGCAGATCAATAAGTACCTGTGTTGAGAATGAAAACACAGACTGTTCACATTTTTTCACATTTGATTTTCAACTTCATGTTCTTTTAGAACAAACACATTCCCGCGTCCCTACCACTTCATAATCCGTAATAATAATTTGATCTAAGTAATACCCCACCGTTTCAAAGATAACCTCCTCATTTTAGCTGAATCGTTTTGCCGCGGATTATTGAGGATATAAAAATATTTCACGGAAACAGGTAAAGTGGGTGCGGCAGAAATGTCATACAATTTGCCGCAAAAGTTCCAATCACCGATTGACAAGTATCCTTTTCCACTTTATGAAATTACACCAAACACACTCCTAATAAATCATTATTAAATCAAATCTAATCAGTCTTTCAGTAATGTTGTTAGTGAGCTAATAGGACAAGACGATTATTGCAATATTTCTTAAACACGGCTGCTTTTTGATCCACCAACGCACATATGTTAAATATTTTGGAGAAACGGTAACCGAGATAAGATCAGTTTTCTAAAATTAATAATCACATTTAGAAATTGGGTTTAAGGGTACTTACGGAGAAGCATCCCTAGAAAAGAAAGAAAATGAAAGTTAATTTGAGGGATGTATTGGCAGCGAATTTATATAAAAAAAAAAATAATAATGAAAAAGATCATGCAAAGAGGCAAAGGCAGTAAGACAAACATGCGGGCTGGTGATAGACTGAAAAATAAAAAATAAATATTATTACTAAAAATTAAATCACAAAATCAAAAGAAAAAATAACTAAAAATTTTTTTTGAAATGGATAGAGGTCGGTCAGCAAATGAAAAACATACTTATTGAGTTAGATTACTCCTTGAAAATATCGCTCAGGAAATGTAAGGTAAGACTAATGTAATCTTTTCGGTGTGAAATAAATACCCAATTATAGATTTCTAAATAGATTTTTTAAAAATTAATTTTGTTTAATGTTGGGGTAACAGAAACTAGACAAGCAGGAAAGCTTTTCTTCTTGCCCAATTTCTTCGAACTTACAATGCGTCCCTTTAGATCAAAGTCCTACCACTTTATAATTGGTACAATAATTTATCTGTTTCTAAAAAAAAAAAAAAAAAAAAAAAAAAAAAAAAAACTCAGTCAATTCGAGTGGCTAATCAAAGCAATTTAGGTTTTGTTTCAAAATGGTTCAAAATGAACTTTTAAGTACCAATTCACCCTAATTGTTCGAGAAGGTAAATTTTTTTGGTAATATGATGACAGACTTCTCCATTTCAAACTCAAAGAGGGAATGACAAAAATTCAAAAAACATAAAATAAAAATCAAAAATTTGGATTCATTTCTAAAAATGAAATCAAAATCTAAAAAAAATATACGACGTACAAATTTGACACAAAATACCTCGAGATGATGGCGCCCCAAACACATTGTGAAAAAATGTCACAAGTTCGACGTAAGCTAAAAAAAACTAAAGTCAAAATAGTTTGTTCATATGAAAAAAAGAAAAAAAATAATTCAAAAGTCGGTGTTTCTGTCGAAAAAAGTTGAACAACAAGAAAGAGAGTCTGTTGTGCGACAAAAGACAAAACTTTAAATAAAACCTTTCAGCTTTGTCAAAAATTGCAAAAATAGATACCTAAACATTAAATCAAAGATCAACAAAAAATTTAAAAAAAATGCACTCATAGTTTAACTTTAGAGGAGAAAAAAATCTCTATTCCAAGATTTTGCGAGAAAAAAATCGTATCCTTCTATATACGATTACAAAAAAATGATGACCTTTTTTTATAGGGATAAGTAGATAGGTACAAACAGCACCACAGACTAATGTATGCTTACTCAAAAGTCCTTGAAATAAAGTTTAAAAAATCTCCGCAGATTTCAAATATAAAAAAAGGCATTTGTTATCGTTCGACTGAAATGTTTTAAAATTAGTAAAATACAAAAAATACGAAGTGAAAATCGCCATTTGAAAAATTGTCAAAAAACAAAATCTTGAAATTTCTGGAAAAATGGGGTGAGTATCACACATGTATTTTCTAATACTCCCAAAATATTATATGAAAACGAAGAATCAAAAATGAGTTCAAAAACTATTCAAAATTGAATCATAAAAGCTGAGAGAGATCTTTAAGCTTTGAGCCGTTTTCATTATGTCATTGAAAAGTTAGATTTTCAAACATCATATATAGTTTGAAACTTTATCGGATTTAGATTGTGGTTAGTATCTCTCAAATATTAAGATAAAATGTTCCTGCACTTCAGCTAGGATTGAACCCACAACTTTCTGATTAGCAGAAAAGCGCATTAACTACAAGTGAACAGAAGTAAATTTTGGGAGTAATAGAAGATGGTTTAGTGAGTAAAAAAAGAGATAAAATGTTAAAATTCAAAATAAAAAATATAATCATTTATCAAAAATCAAATGATACACATTAAAAAAAAAAAATCAAACATGTTAAAAAATACACAAAATACATCTTTGAAAAATGCCCCAAAAATACTCGTACACCATGTTTAAACTACAAAGTAGACAAAATCTCTGGATTAACAGAATCTAAATTTGGCAAAAATGGCTATAAGTTTTTGTCCAAAAAACATTGTGGACAAAATCAAAATATCAAAAAATTTAGACGAAAAATGATTTTTCTCAACAGAAAATATGTTTTCCATAGAAAATAATGTGCGAAAATTTGAGAGTGCAAAATCGTGAAAGTGATTTTTTTTAAACTAAACTTTAAAAAAGTGCTATTTTTGCAATTCATGTAAGTATGTGCTTAAAATTTGGTTTCTGAATAATGTGCAAATTTGTGCAAGATTAAAAATATGATTCAGAGAAAATTTCTTAAAAAAAGGTGCTAAAAACTATTTTAGTGAAAGAACAGTTAGAGTGGTGACCAATGTGCCAAGTAGTGCAGAAGTGAAGAAAATGAGTGACAGGAAAAAGAGAGAAGTGCTGCATACGTAAAATAGAGTGAGTATTATATTAAGAGTAAGCATAGACAACCAAGAATAAGAAGAGATTTCAACAGATTTATCGTTTAAAATATATATTTTAAGTCGGCTTTTACATATGTGACATCAAAATGTTTGATTCAAGTCTGACTTTATGTGTGAGACTGCCACAATGCGTATTTTGCTTTGAGTATTTTTGAATTATTCCAAAACTCAGAGGAAAAGCAACATATTCTGAACTCGCTGTAAGTATTTAAATAATTATAAAAAAATCGGTTGAATATCTCTTTAACCCTTGGATGTTGAATTTAAACAACTTTGAAGCACGATTTAGTTTGTATCATCAAGATCACTTACACCATGCCAAACTGAATGTCTGAATATTTCAAGTGGTTTACCGTCTAATAATTGTGAGAAGTCAATCGAAATATACTCGTATCCTCTGATTCCTTCGCAAGGATCGGGTCATTTTTCAAAAATGACTTCATTCATGATAATGATTAATTCTATAAAATATTTAAAAAAACTTTCCAGAATTTTTTTGAGACTATTCTTTTTCCAAAATCAAACTGATGTTGATCATGGAAATAGCCAAAGTTCACCAAAAGAATTAGTTCAAAACCATTCTTGTCATTCTACATATTTTATTATTATTTTTACGATTTCTTTCTAGCTATTTTTCATGGTCAATTCATATTGATTCAGTAACAACTTGATTCTTTGTTTCGTCTAAATCGTACTTCAACCTAAACTAGAAGTTGAAAATTCAGAAAAAAATGATGGAGGGTTTATATTTGATAACTTTTATAAGAATCGTTAATAAAAGGGGAAAATAAATCATATTATGTTTGAGCACGAATACAATTTATTATCTTCAAGAATACTTCGCATAAAGCACAAAGTAAAAATGGACGCACTTGCATGTAAAAGCATACAAAGTTGAGGCATAACTTATGATGTCACTATTTGTCTGGATCAATGGACAAGATTTCTAAAACTAAACGATGAGTACTGTACAGTTTACAGCCATATCTAGCTATTAGATAGGAAGCCTATCTAATCTCTGAATCTTCAATTCGGTAATCGAAAAAATATGAAATGTAGAAAAATATTAGACAGATTTCAATAGAAAAGTAAATCTTTTTTCGTGATAGATTTTTGTGAGTTTTGAAATACCTTCACAATAAACATGATTTTTGTTATTTTATTAATTTAAACACACCAAATAGCGAAAACATATTTTACATATCTACGATTTTTAAACATGTTTCTTTTTTAATAAATAAATAAAAATACTCAGAGGTTCATTTATTTTTCTTCTTATCGAAAGAAAGCTTCTTTAATAATTATTTTTCAAAAGATAGAATGGTCATTATCGATGGTGCCTATGAGACTTGCAATAAGGCTATTAAATTTTAAATTTCTAGTATCCTATTGCATGGAATTCTCAGCCATTTTATCATTCATCTGATTAATTATAACAAAATTCGTAGTCTGATAAGATCCTATGTATGTCCTCCATTTTTCAAAGTATTATAGAAATGAGGAGGAAAGTTAATTTTGAAAGGAATCCACTCGAACATAATAATTATTCATCATGATATTCGTATACTTTCTTGGATTCCCGACATTCATGTTTTTGGTTGGGTCTCAAAGAGTCATGTCCCAATAGGTACCCATGCCATAAAATTACAATTTAATATTGTCCTTGATTTATTTTACAGTACGCTGATTTAAATGGTTTTTACTGTTTCTGATTTACTGTTTCTTTTGAAATTAAGAAGAAAACCGGAAATTGACATCAAAAGAAAATTTAAACATTTTGAGTGATAATAAAGGTTCAAATTGATTATTTATGTTTCAACGCGTATGCGAATAGGTTAAAAACAAGTGCCGCACCCCGAAGTATGCTAATTTACATTAAATTGCCTCTCTTATTTCTTTAATTGCTAGCGAGGGAGCGGGGTTTGTTTTATGTTACCACAATCCATATCCATATCCATACTAATATATAAATGCGAAAGTAACTCTGTCTGTATGTATGTATGTATGTATGTATGTGTGTGTATGTATGTATGTATGTTACGCTTTCACGCTTAAACTACTGAACCGATTTTGATGAAATTTAGTATGGAGATAGACTAAACTTTAGGAAAGGACATACGCTACTTTTTATCGCGAAAAAAGGGGTTGAAACTATAAACGGCCATGCCTATAAGGCGCCAAGCAAAGCGGGCGTATCCTGCTAGTAAGAAATAATTAACTTGATATAAATTAACAATTTAAATTTATAAAAAAAATGCATTGCTTCACATTGAACCTCTAATCCTCAGTTCGAGATCACTATGATTTGATAAATAAGCTGACTAGAACGGATTCAATATCTGTTATCTATTCAACGATACCAAACGATACATTTAACGATCAAAAATTTAATTTATTGATATAGATGGAACTTTCCTTTGATATTTAATCATTTATAAGACGGCATCATCGCATTCAATGTAGCAGAGATCATATGCTCATATTTCACCCATGACCGCAATGTTCAATATGTACGTCTCTGATCTCGCAAGTAATCTATGTTTTTAGACAAATGATTGACAAAGGTCTTTAGAACCCTATCAGTTACTAATATATTATTATAATGCAGGGTTGATTCCTCGTTATTATACTATACGTAATCATTCGATTCTAATCGGGGGATATTTCAGAGATCCACTCATTAAAATGCAAATTTTCTTTTTGTAAATGTCTTGAAACTCAAAATAAATATATGTAATTAGTAACAAGTGTAAAAGAAATAATGAGTGTACTTGTTAGACATATAAGATCAATTTGCCCCACACTATACCCCATCTGAAGAATAAATTAGCTAAATAAAAGGGTTCACTTACTTAGTAAGTGAATAAAAAAAGTAAGTGAATCCTCGTCATAAATAACGGTAGTGTTTTTTAAAGTTACCAATGGGATGTCTAATATAAATTTGTTAAATAATAATAAATAAAAGGGGGTGATTTTGTAAAGGAATCAACATCATTATTAGATGACATCATCGGTTCCGACAGATTGAGACTGCAGCTCTAGATAAGTCTTTGTTTGCTTCTAAAGTGCTCAATTGTCATTACACAATACACATCTATTCTTGAATGTTAATAATTGACATAGGACACTCAAAACCATGTCAATAAAAAAACATTTTTAAATCAATATAAAACCATAAAATAAAATGTGTTATAGTTTTATATGATATTTTATACCTACTATTAGCTTAGATATTGCAAATTTTAATAATAATAATGCAGATTTTCATATCATTCTAAAAATAACTTATTTACTCTAACGATGGAGTATTCATTTATGATCAATATAAATTTGAAAAACCTTAAGCCACAATTTCCCACTGACTATACTGAACCAATAAAACCCCCATAAATTGGAACCACAAACCAACTCAAAGAATCTGTACAGAACCAGAATGCAGCTATTAAAAATAACACCAAGGTCATTGATATACCTTGAGTAGATACAAACATACAACGTATGTCTTTCCGTTCTCGAACCAAGATCAGTCCTTGGTTTCAATCATTTTTTATGGTTATATATTTTAACATTTTTGCTACACACCTCAAATTTGATGTTTCTCATGGAGAAGTTAAATTTTCTCGACATTTCAAAAGCTATGTTTGATAAAAGTACGTAGATGCCTTAACATAATCAGTCCCTATTTTACCACCTGTAGACTGCTTTTCGTGAATGTTGAGTAAATGGTATACTTACTACCAGGTGTTCTACATTGCTTACGTATTACATGCAAAATTTAATTAGGAACTCAGTGATGTTTAAAGTCCACAAACTACTTCTGGTTTATCACTAGAACTATACGTTCTGGTTGTTGCTTTCTGTGTCCAGTTCGGAGGCAAAAACATTCACTGTTTATGGGTCCCTACGGTTGAATGATTAGGATACTGGGACAACTCCTTCAGAATTACTAATAACTTTGTACTTTGGTGTAATTGATATAAAAATGATTGAAAGTAATGGACTCTACTAAAATGTTCAAACCATATTTTCGAGAAACGAACTCCTGCTTCTATATACATTAGCTGCATTCAAGTTCTGTCTGCGAGTTGCAAGCCCACAACCCAATAATCCCTATATCCTATGGATTGCCACCTTCTTATTTATCCAATGGTTAAATCTTCCACCACACAAAACCTTTATACGGAATAATTATGAGTAGTTGTACTTACGTCTAAAGGTTTCTTCAAAACAATCCAACCAGATTCTGGCTGGATTTCAAAATATTCCAAATCCATTTGATTGTAAGGTGCACTTAGTGTGTAAACGATAGCACCATTATTGTCAGCGTCCTCGTCAGATGCCGAAACACGTAAGATGTTTGTACCAATACTGGCGTCTTGTTTGACATTCTCAACGTATTTCTGGAAGAAGAAAAATATGCTTCATAAATAAAATATTTGTTTGTTATTATCACTTTTTTTTAAGACATCACGGAATTACAAGGTTTCTCTGTTGTTGTAGCGGGTTCCTCTCAAAATCAATTCCCCATTTCTAGATTCAATTTTTTTTTAAAATACTCAAAATAGGTTGATATGAGATTACCGAATTGGATTGGCTGGAAATGGTGGAACCAACCATTATGAGAATGACTAGGTTTCATTAAATTCACGTTTCAACAAAATATTGCAAGACCTTATAATGTTATTGGTGAACAACATTAGATATACCCATTCTATCTTCTTCACTGGGCTCGGCTATCAACATGAGACTCCATTTGGTATCTCGGATAAATTGACTGTACCAAAATGCCATGATATACTAATTGGGATCTCAAAATTGCGTACGTCGAAAATTTCATCAAGTTGTTTATTCCTCCCATTTTGGACCTAAAAGTAGAATTTTTTAAAGATTTTTTTCTTTTTTCAGGGTTTCGCTCAATGACCTCATGTTAAAACACCAATTGTAAATGTATATTTCTTTGTGTTATTATATCACAATTTTGTGGAAATCATAGCATTACAAGGTATATTCACAAGCACTACAATTCACCAAGCTTTACTTAAAAATAACTCATAATGCTACCACTTGCCGCTATTACCATAGCTACTCAATTGTCCTCAAAAGGCTGAGTTATCCCCAAACACAACCAGACCAAGTAGAAAATTCGAAAGAAAAAAAAATATTTTTAATGTTTGAAGCGACCAGGATTTGAACTCAAAACCTCCATGCTGCAAGCCAAGTATGATGCACATCTTGCCACGGAGACGTCTTTTGTGCAATACAAAAAATATTCTCAGTCGAATTTTTTATCATTACCTTCTTAGAATTCTAATAATTAACTTTTTAACAAACCTGTCTGTCAAAGAGCGGCGGATTATCATTCACGTCTGTTATCTCCACCGTGAATGAACAAACACCCTCCAGGGAAGGCTCTCCTTGATCAGTAGCTTTGATAGTGACTGACACAAACTTTCCATCATCTCCTTCTCTGTCAAAAACTTTGTTGGTTGAAACTTCACCAGTCTCTTCGTCAACTGTAAATTTGGTACCCTTCTGGTTAGGTTGCTGCACAATGGAATATTTCACTTGACCATTTACACCTTTGTCTTCATCCGTTGCGTGAACCTGTGGGACGATATATCATAAACAGATTGTTAAACCCGTTTCATATTGAAGAGTAAGGCAATGTTACAGGGGCCATACATATAAGAACCCGACCATGCAAAAACTGGCTCTTATCGAATAAAATATTACAACTGCCGCAGGTCTTATCACTGCGGTATGAGAAAAGACCTAAACACCATTCAATTAAAATATTATGTAGAGTTTGTAGGAAGATAAGCATGAAGCTACTACAGTACGCAATTAGGCCACCCGAGCACTCATAACGAGACTTTGATATTGTACGCAATTAGGCCAACCGAGCACTCATAACGGCACTTGGTATGGACATTGGAATTCATTGCTTTGATGATATTGTATGTAATTAGGCCACCCGAGCACTCATAACGACACTTGGTATGGACATTGGAGTTCATTGCTTTCATGATATTGTACACAATTAGGCCACCCGAGCACTCATAACGCACTTGTTATGGTATTTTTTTCTGTATAACACATTGCATCTTATTCAATATACAAGGCAAATACGAGTTTTTTGATTATTTAAGGACTGATTAGATATATATAGATGCATACTAGGATATTTTCCGCGGAACTAATTGCGGTCTATTGTGCACAATACAATTAGTCTAATTAAACGCTCAAAGAAGGCAACTATGGATTTAAAATCCATTTGATTATTTAATTGTGAGGAAAGCAAAGGGAAATCAATGCATTTTTTCCCAAATGAAAAACAATCATGTAGGTACCTAGATTTCAATGATAAGTTTTAGACTTTTTCTGGACAAGATTTGAAAAATATTTCATGACCCTCAGCCCAACCTTTTCATCTATGTGCCCCACCGGGCCTCGAACAACAAATAAATCTCCAAGAGTATTTCCATTTACATGTTTATGTAATGTCATGTCTTCCCCCGATACAACAAATAAATCTCCAAGAGTATTTCCATTTACATGTTTATGTAATGTCATGTCTTCCCCCGATACAACAAATAAATCTCCAAGAGTATTTCCATTTACATGTTTATGTAATGTCATGTCTTCCCCCGATTTGTCGTCAGTGATTGGCATTGTATTGTTCATTTCAAATGATATGTCCATCGAAACTAAGTTTTTTTTCTTCTCTGGAATTGCACACGGATCGTATGTTATTGACAAACCATTACCTTAATTACAGGACTTCCATTAGGTGCACCCTCCTCAACTTTAGGATAATAAGTACTGCACTCTCTAAACACAGGTTTGTTATCATTGACATCCGTTATAAACACCACGACCACCGCAGTGGAAGTGTGAATAGTCTGATCTCCATTTACACAACAAGCTCCATCGTCTACAGCTGTTACGTTCAGTTCGTATTTATCGCGGTCCAAAGATATTGATTTAGAGTTGAGTCGAATGACACCAGTAATTTCTTCAATTACAAATTGACCTGAAGTCGTACTCCCTCCAACAAAACCAAACCTGGAAGACAAAATAACCATCAGAAGGTCATTACTAAGCCGAGGCAATGATTAAACAACACTAAATCATCACAATATTATTATTTTTAGGTCTTCGAATGTCGTTGCAATTCAGACCTTAAGTAGCTACTCCGTTGTGCTCACGACACGTTGTGACTTTGTTTCTTTCTGCTATATCTCTTCCTAATAATTTTACGTGTCTAAATAAATTCCTTATGAGGTTAAACATTATCTTCTTATGACTTATTACTACTTTTTCCATGAGCTCTTTCTAAGTCTTTAAGGGGCACTCACACTAAGCAGTGACAGTGCCGTGACCGGCAAGTGATCCACCCGGCAAAACAAAAAATATTCGCCCAGGCAGTTCAAGAAACATGGTCACACTAGACCGGGACGTGACAGTGCATCAGTCCTTTAATCATCACTTTTCACCAACAACATGCTTCGAACGCCAGGGTTTTTCCTCCTTCCGTTTTACCTATGGCCAGTCGATGTTTAAAACTGTACTGTTAGTTCTATCAACTGTAGACCTCACTCAAATTTTGGGCCGCCATTTGTCCTCGGTGCCTCAATAGAACCCAAAAACTGATCAGCTTGAACATAACAAACAGGCAGACAAACGGAAGTTTTTTAAAAAAATCGTGGAGTTAAAACTAGAATCCGATCCGATCGACCAATTATTTGAGCTTGAATTCTTTCAAACATGGCCAAGAACAGAACACCCCAACTTTTATGAACTTACCTAACATTGTCTCCATCTTTATCGGAGGCCACAACAGTTGTCACCAGTGTGTTCGGTCCAGCATTTTCATCTACATTAGGTGTGTATACTTGTTGTGAAAATTTTGGCTCTTCGTCATTCTTATTTTTAGTGTAAATTCGAACGGTGGCGGTTCCAGTCATTGGGGGCTCACCTAAAAATGAGAACGTATTTTAATTAGACAAGTATAATGACAAATTTGATGAAATGGATGAAACAGCTTTATAAAATCTAGCAATCCAGCTCTTGATTTGTCCACTTTTTGAAATGCAATGTATGAACTTACGAGACCAATAGATCAGATTTGAAGGTGATGTCCTGCACTGAACGTGTAAACAAGAGCTGATGGTGTAAAATGAAAGCTACTGCAATACTGCTCTGTGTTATATTTGCAGTGATGAATATGGTTCTCGAGAATCATGTCAATTATTAGCTTCCAGGTATCGGTATAACATATAAGCTAAAGATACCAAGTTTTCTGTTTTTGTTGTTCGCTTTGCCGTACTGATTTAGAATATTTTAAAAAACCCAAAACGGCATATTTTCTTCATAGTAGAGAATACGTTATCTTCAAAACGTATACCAAATGGATTAATAAAGAATTCCCTGACCAATTCTTGAGGTGGTGAGATCGACCCCACAACTGCTATATCTCCAGAGTTCGCCATGACACTTTGCTTCCCTTTAAAGACATTTTCCCTTACCAACAGAATCCGTCTAAAATTATAACTCAACTTCTGTAATTTGCCATGTCCCTTTTTATTATTTAGGACCTGGTTATAGAGTTTCTTTAGTCCGTCCACAGTATCACCGAGGTTCATCATGTGTCCAATGCTCTGTTGCCAAAAAATAAATAATTTTCAACCACAACTGCTTGGAAGTCTAAATTTCTAAAGCAATAACGTAAAAAACAGGGCATATTCATTGTTAAAAAAGTAGCGATGAATTCCCCGTTAG
The DNA here is from genome assembly GCA_012654025.1 of Pachypsylla venusta. Taxonomy (NCBI): domain Eukaryota; kingdom Metazoa; phylum Arthropoda; class Insecta; order Hemiptera; family Aphalaridae; genus Pachypsylla; species Pachypsylla venusta. The sequence continues at coordinate 30,368,757 of CM022877.1, forward strand.
AATATTTAGTATACTGACTAGTCTCAAACCTTATTTCTGCGACCTTTATGCTCCCTAGTAGGTATCTGAAAAAAAAAATCAATTTCATCTTACCCTTATCTTTGGCCGTTATGACAAACTCATAGTAAGCGTTGTTATTGTCAGCGTCTAGAGTTTTATGATTGTTGACAATTCCATTGGAATCGACAGCAAAGTTGTCATCGGATACATGATATTCAATTTCTGCATTCGTTCCAGAATCTGCGTCCGTGGCTTTCACTTTTAAAATGGATGTCCCAGTAGTTATATCTTCATCAACATTATGTGCTTGATAGTCGGGAAGTTCAAATTTGGGGGCATTGTCATTAACGTCAGTAACTCGAATAGTAAGCTGAAACAAGAGACACAGTACTATGAGGGGAAGAAGATAAAATTTTGGGGAGAAATACTGAAATCTTAGTACGGAACGCTTTAAATACAGGGTGAGTCACTTTAATTTATATGCTTGATTTTCTCGAAAACGGTTCCTTTTACAAAAAAGCGTTCGAAAAAATATATTGATTGATATTCAGGGGAAACATTATGGTGACCTCACAAATTTTCACGAAGGGTGCGCTCAAGGTTATTTCAAGGTCAACTTTGTTTTTTTTTTAAAAAAAAAAACACAACCCTAAATTTTTGATTGTGGTATTGAATTTAGTATTAAAAAAGAAATATTTTGCCAATTTTTTTTTCGATTTGACTTAGAGTTTTTGAGATAATTTTGTCCTTGATGTGCTGTTAGTGAGAGATATCTAACATGTGTAACATTACGGCCTTTGATGTTTCACTAAAATTACCACATTTATGCCCAAATATTTCAAAATAGGCGTGCCGATAAAACTTCAAATCTTAGAAATCTCTTAATCAGAGCGCGTCAAGGTAAAAATTATCTCGAAAACTGTCAAATCGAAAAAAAATTAAGTCAAATAAAAAACAAAAGTCAAGAAAAAAAATTAAGCGGAAGATACAAAAGAAATATTACAAAATTCAATACTACAATCAAGAATGTAGGGTTCCATTTAAAAAAAAAGTTGACCTAGAAATAACCTTGAACGCGACCTTCGAGAAAAAAAGTTCATCGGAATGTTTACCCTAAAAATCAATCAATATGTTTTCTTTGTAAAATAAACTGGTTTCGGGAAAATCATGGTCGATTATCTCGAAAACGGCGAATGTAAATAACGCATCCTGTATATGTACATAACTGACAGCATAGAAATGTTTGGAGTACCAATTAGACCCCAAATCGGACCTACATATGAAATTTCATTAAAATCTTTCGACGCTATATAGCAAAAGTGCGAACGGGTTTTTGAAGTCCATATTCGGTTTGTCCAAAAAGATATTGAGACCAAACAGGATAGAATGCCTGGATATGTGGACATCAGGGAAATGGCTAAAATCTAAGATGATTTAGAATTAAATGAATAGAATACCATACCTCAACAGACGTAGAGAATCCTCCAGAATCTTCCGTGGCCGTTACAATCAACGAGTACACATGAGGTTGTCTCAAATCTTCAAAGTCTAATTCTTTTGCAAGTTTTACAATGCCAGAAGTAGGACCAATATTGAAAGTACCCGCTCCTTGACCTTGCGCCTTTAATGTGTAACGGATTTCTCGATCAGCAAATGATTTGGCTTTTACTGAGATTATGCTGAAATTATTAAAAGGGAACATTTAGCGCTATAATTGGAAGTGCAATGTTAGTTGCTTCCACGGAGTGTGTCGTGGGTAATACTAAAATATTGGACGACCAAACATCATTGATCAACTGGTCTACTGTTTTTTGTGAACTTTAGTGGACTCCACTTTTGACCCCGGTTTACATCCCGAAATGCACTTGTATATGAGTGTGTATGTATGCTTGTTTGTTACGATAAAAGCCAAAATTATCATCCGATTTTGACAAAATTTGGTATACATGTTTGGGTCCCTGCCCCTCAGGGGGCCCAATATTTTACAATTTGATTAAGATATTTTTTTTATAAATGACTACAAAACGGACGTGAACACTTGATCATCTTGATCCACCAGTTATAATTATTTTAGGACTGTAATTTAGATGGATAGGTATTTCTGTTCTCCTTGTATACAGAGTGGTCCAGAAAAAATTGCAAAAAATTTGACAGCTTTAAGAACACATCAATTCTAACAATAAACTTGATTTAAATGGGTTATATAAACTCTTCAATTTTTACAACGTTCTTCCGGTACCTCCTGTATACCGTTTAAAATGTTTACTTTTAAAATAAATTAAATTAAAACAAAACACTTTTTATAATTTTATTTATGAGGAAACTAGTTTCGAATCGTTTCAGTTATCATCAGGCAATCAGGCTGGTCGAGTGGAAGGATGGAGGTTGTACTCCCAATTTGAGTCAACCTCCATCATTCGACTCGACGAGACTGATGATAAATTGAACGATTCCAAACTAGTTTGATGCATTTTCAAACAATGGAAAAAATATTATCGCTTGGTGTTTGAAAATATCGGAATAGAAGGTGCAAATTCAATGAACTGGAGTCCGAACTACTGCCTCACGCACCTTCACTTGACCTGACTACCTGACATTTTTTTCTTGTTTTCAACACTTTTGACAATGCCCAAACGTATTTCAAAGGTTACACAGTCCAGTACAGGGTGGACTCTTAGATGAAGGGAGATCATGTTGAAAAATGCATTCCTCCTCAACGCCCAAGCCCTCGATTTCATCTGCCTCGTTCTGTCCAATTTTCTTTTCACACAATATTCACTATTTCATGAACTTGGTCTTCTCTTCTCAATAGTGAAGCGAAAGTTTAGTTTGGTCTGAGTGTTGGGTGAGGTAGGAAGGGTATAATTTTATTTAAGAATACAATTTTCAAGCTTGAAAACTTATTTCGAATAGCTTAGCGTTAAGACGTAATGTAGAATTCGGTGAGAGGGGGGATATATGTGGAATGAAAAGAGTTCCCGGTGAATTTTTCAGTAATCAATTCAGCTTAAATAACATCAAATTTATTCCTAGGAGTGTTTCTTAATTTTACAGAAGAAGCAACGAGGAAGAAAAGAAGTCATATTATCAGTAGCCCAAACACATGTAGAACTCTCTCGAAATATCTTCATATTAGATACGACGCCGTTCACGGGTCAAATTCTACGTGAAGTTCACTGTACCAATTTTGAACTGACCTCCCAGGACCACCCGAGGAAAAAAATAGTTTGCCCTCAACCAACACTTGTCTAGCGGTGTTTGATCGGGACTGCACACTGCGTTATGCGGGAGCATAGTGTGCCTGGGCAAATTACTCTGAGTTTGACTTCTCCACGAAAGCAATCTGGGGACATTGTGTCATGCTCGGAGGTCGGAGGCATAGGGTACGCCACTGTACATGTAACAGTTTATACAGTAGATGATGATAGTATATTATATCATATCTGATGATTAAATTCATTGAAAGGACGATTGACCAGTGAAAAATATTACTCCCCTTTAACGTAATCTTATGGCTGATGAGGCATCGTCTAATGAACAATCGACGGACGTGGATGAAGGAAATATTTTCAAACAACAATCTAATAAGTTTTTCGCATATGTCAGCGGATGATATAGACGGTTAAAATAGACGAGCCCCGAATATCCTAGGAGGCAAATAATTTTGAGTTGATATGAACTTGGCGCTCATACGATATCACCTCCTTTCTAGGGAAATTGTTTAGAAGTGACAAGTGACATAAACTTGGCACTTATATGACTTCCTTTGTGCCAACAATTTTAAGGAGATTTTTTTGGGAGAGACGAACCACTTTAATTTAATGTATTTTTAAAGGAACATTTTCCTGAGTTTTTTTTTTTTTTTTTCACACAAAGTGTTTTTTTG
>CM022877.1:30372716-30427027 GCA_012654025.1 Pachypsylla venusta
TTTTTTTTTTTTTTTGCACACGAAGTGTTTTTTTGGGTGCTTCTTTTTCCAAAAAGATCAGAAAAAGGAAAGGAAGACAATGTGTGTGTTTGTAGTTTTGATGGCCTTATTTTAGATCTCTCCATTTTATCCAAACACAACTTACTCAGTATCTTTCTTTTGGTTCTCAGGTATTTCTGCTTCGTAGCTTGGCATATAAAATTGAGGTGCTCTTTTACCACCAACAATTGAAAGTCGTTCCTCGGGTGTTGACTGAAATTTTCGTTCATCAACTCGTCCATTTTGATCTTCGGCTTTCACATACAAAACATATTCCTGATCCAACTGGAAAGGGTCCGTTCCACGAGTTCTCACTACTCCGGATCTTTCATCAACTTCAAACCGACCTCCAGCTAAAAATGAGCAAATAAAATCATTGTGAGAACAAATATTTAGTGTGAATAGTAAGTACAACGTAAATGTTATCTACAATACACAATACAATAAATCTTTATTATGCTATGGAGTAAAAATAACATTTTTGGCACATATTTACCATTTATTAGTTTAAATCTAAATATGTACTTATATATTGATCGTTATATTATATTCGGAATATGTCCGGGACATATCAAGACGATTACAATATAAGTTTGAGTTCTAAAGTACTTCTGAGCGAAATATTGGAGAGAGAGATCTCCAAAAGCATGTGAAGAGATGGGATTATAACTTGGTATGCTATGGCATTTGCGAGGTCTATGCAATCAATTTGTACACAAACTGTAGAAGTGTATTTTTATTGTTTCGAAGGTCTTTCTATAGAACTGCACAAAATAATTATCATACACAAACAGTTGAAATGGAAATCCATCTTGGTCGATGTGGTTACTTTGATTATTATCAATGTCGTGCGACATTTCAGTTCCCAATTCTAATCTCGATTACCAATTCAATTGGTTTAAATTCAAAGTTAACGACCTAAAGTACTGAAATGTACTTGATTTGTCCATTGAACATTACGCGTCACAGTGTATCCACATAATCTGTAGGTACCTATCTTGTGGTTTAAACTAACAAGGAGTAGGTACCTAGTTGAATTGATTATGATTGACAATATTTGCTACCAGGAACATTACTGTGCAAATTGATTATTTTAATTACTGATTTTTTAAATTGACTTTCAAAAATTCCTCCAAAAGAGACTAGGTTAAAATTGGACATCTCTTTCCGATGATGTCGGCAACATCATTGGAAAATTGTGATCAGCACTTAAAAACTCTTGCCGTAACCTATACCAATTTTGGTGATGTAATAGATCAACGATTATTTTTTTCACATCATTGAGGCTCTTTAAATTTCAATAAATAAATATTTAATGTAAATATGGTATTAAAGAATTAGCCAACAAAATTATATCTTTGAGGGAAGCTCATTAAAGAAATATAGTTCAGATTATATTAACAATGGATAATCTGGAGACGGAAAGTAAAACAGCAAAGTGCCTTGCTTAAGCTCTGAATGGGTGTATTTCCTAACATATGTTGTATATGTATTTGTCTTAGTTCAGTTCAAAACAAGTCTTAGAATTATTTTACAAACTGTACAAGAGACTAAGAAGAAGAAAAAGCGCCTCCCACAATCCAAGCTGAAATAATATGTAAAAACATTTTCTCAAAAATCGGAACTTACTTCTATCCCGAACTATGAAATAGTGAATGTTATGATCACTGTCAGGATCCCTGGCTTGTAGAGTAAACACAGGAGTATTGGGCGGGGCATTCAGTTGAACCACAGCTTGCATGGGAAGCGGCCGGTTGATGAAATATGGAGACTCATCATTGACATCCTTCACGTGAATAATTACTCTCTGATTGTCCGTATCTGAAAAGGAATCACAATACATGGTTAGAAATTGTAACTTGAGAATAATAAAGATTTGGAGGAAGTAACAATTAACAATATAGCACATGGTTATTGGTTATGGGCCTCAAGTGACTGGAATTGATACAGGAAAATGACATATTCAATGTTGGAGCGAGAGCTATCGTTGCACAGACAAATTACTGCCGATTTGGTTAAAAAGTAAAACTCACTTAGTTTAGTCTTTATATTTATTTTGGATATTTTTTTTTAATATAAAAGCCTGGAAGGTATTTCACCTCTCCAGAATAATTGAAGAGCATCTGACCAGAACGTAATATGTCCGTCTAATCCCACTTTTCAGGAGAGACAGAAAACTAATATGTCAATATTTTTTGTTTGGATCCGTGCATTGAACATATTACAGTGTTACAGTTTGGTACATACATAGTATTTCATATGGATCTGTTGCGGTTTATTTATTTTTGACCGTTAGATTCCCCTCCCTCGAAACTATACAAAACTATATCTAACTCAATTTTTGCCGATGGTGTAGTGTATACATGTTACATTTTGGCAGGGTCGGATTAACAATAGTAGCACTTGTAGCACGTGCTGCGCGCCCCGCGCTTTAGAGGGTTGCGCTTTGACAACTTACACTAGATATTTCGACATATCTGGGTTGACAACTGAAAAAACACATCATTTTGACGGGGCTCCCAACGTCCCAACTCTTCAATGTATGTAGTAAAATCTAATTTAGGAAAGTACAAGTAGGTACCTACTACCTAGAAAGTCAATAAAGAAACAAGTATTGCAACATAAGCAAATTGTTTAGTTTAGGTACCCTCTTACTATCCCTTTGAAGTTTAATCTAGGATAAGATAAAAAAAAGGATAATCAATTTTTGTACTGGCTCAAAAAGTAGACTATTTAAACGGCGTCGGCGGGGGTGGAGGGGCCCCGCTCTGTGCAAGTGCTACGGGCCCCGCGGAAGCTTAATCCGGCCCTGCATTTTGATCAGATTCTCCTCAATTATTGCAACTATTTCTTAACGTGTGTTAATTATTTCTGTGATAGTGTTGAAAGATAAGTTGAACTAAAATACTAAATAGCTCAAAGTGAGATGATTTATGATTTGTTTACAGTTATTTGTCAAGTGACAGGCCACTGGATGGAAGCTACTAGCACCACATATCAATCTGCATAACAATAACACAAGGGACCTCTCATATATGTTTACAGTCAAGGAGATATGGATATACAGGGTGTAATGGAACCCCTGAATATGAGGGGTAGCTACGATCAAATGAAACATATTTTAGGAAAGACCTTAATGAGCCAGACAAAATATATCCGAGTTGCAGGGTGGAGAAATTCATTTTTGGACAACTTATATCGTGCCTTGGTGGGTTCTAGATGACCGACAAAAAATGGGTGCAAACTAAATCCTAGTTTTTGATAGTCATAATTTCAAACATGGTATAAAATTTTTAAAAACAAAAGCTCCTTTTTCGAAATTTTAATTCGATAGTTGTGTCCAGGACTTCAATTTTATCTTGTATCTAAAATTTTATCGTAATCGGACCATTTTCGTGGTCCCCTAAAAAGTTGTGTCCGAATTTTCTTTTTTTACACAAAAAATCTTAGAAAAAGAAGCATCTCATTCGAAAACAGACAAAACAAATAACTTTTTCAGGTTTTTCCCCATTTTGCTCAATTTCGAATCTCATTCGAAAACAGACAAAACAAGTAACTTTTTCAGGTTTTTCCCCATTTTGCTCAATTTCGAATCTCATTCGAAAACAGACAAAACAAATCACTTTTTCAGGTTTTTCCCCATTTTGCTCAATTTCGAATCTCATTAGAAAACAGACAAAACAAATCACTTTTTCAGGTTTTCCCCCATTTTGCTTTCGTTTTTTTAAATTTTGATACTATATTTGTAATCACCACCATCAAAAACTAGGATTCAGTGTCCATCCACTCTTTCAACTCGGCTTTGCTTCGTATGGCTCACTAACGAATATGTTCCATTTGATATCAGCTACCACCATATTTAGTGTTCCCAGTTCCCACTAATAGCCAAACACCCTGTAGAATTGGATCACTGTTCTTCATAGAAGATCTTAGATACGTATAACTTCTGACCACATGATGGGTGTTGAGGGGCACCGTCAGTTATAGAGATCCTAAAGCTCAGCAGGGTCTATTAACATAACAATGATTGCAGTGTTAACGTTCAAATATTTTAAATTTATCAAAATAGCTCCAGTCTATGTGATCACAATCTGGAATGCTATGAATATAATGTTTGCAGCAATACAGGGTGAAAAAGGACAATGCTGGACCGAATGGTAGTGGTAGGTAACTTGCCCATGATAATGTTTTCCATACGACTAGACTAGTCTCAAGTCGCACTTCTACCATTTACTACCTTTCACTGAAAGGTAGTAAATGGTACAACAACCAGTTCGAGTCAGTCGTCAATATCAAAATTAGCATCTATCTAATAATTCCGGACAGTGATGGAAGAACCTCAAACGCCTTGTCCGATTTTGACAGTGTTACAGTGATTCGAAGCATTTTGAAGAATCTCAGGATATCAGCTTTCCCATACAATGAAGGCACTGCCCTTAAAAATTCATTATGCAGTGAAATGCATTGTACCTGTACCACCAGCTTTCCCATACAATGGAGGTACTGCCCTTTGTATAGACAACAATAGTTTATTATGCAATGAAATACATTGTACCCGTACCACCAGCTTTCCCATACAATGGAGGCACTGCCCTTCATAGAGACAACAATAATTTATTATGCAGTGAAATGCATTGTACCCGTACCACCAGTTTTCCCATACAATGGAGTCACTGCCCTTTATAGAGACAACAATAATTTATTATGCAGTGAAATGCATTGCACCCGTACCACCAATTTTTTTTGGAAAGCAAACCCCATCCCACAAGTATTCATACCATTACAATCCCAGTCAGCAGCCAAATAAATATTTATTATCATTCCCCAATACAATGTCGTTAATAATAATGAGGCCCTTGATATCGATAACATTGCGTCCCCATCAGCTGCGGCTGCGGGACTGACACTGCAGAACATTTCGCAATGTGTTTGAATTATCCTTGTTCGCCTTTTGACGAGACTTGGTCTGGATATTTACTACTTTACTACTTTGGGCCAGCCAAACTTCTCAAAGACCTTTCATGTTATTTTTCCTGTATAACAGATTGCATCATTATGCATAAAATTATTAAATACAAGAGAACACAAAAAAATATTAAATGGTTCACGCTTTTCCGGATCTTGGAACCTACAGGGGCACTCAGGTCCTCATGGTAGCCGCATTAACTAAGTGAAATCTACAATTCTACAGTTCACAGAACTACTAGAAATTTATTTAGGTATTTATCGTGTTGCTTTTAAGCTACATCAAGTTAAAAAATAATAATTACTGAAGAATATAATATGTGGACTAGGAGATCGAGAGGCGATTGTTTATTGTCAACAAACAGAGCAAACAGACCAAGAAATCCAATCAACTGTTTCTCTGGATTAAGTTTGGTTTGCTACACTTCCTTCCTTCCTATTTTGTGTGTTTGATCTTAGCTTATAATATATCTCATTGCCAGCACCCATGGCTCAGTGGTCCTGCACTAGTTTTGAAAACGGGAGACCCATGTTCGATTCCTGACGGGGGCAAAAATTTATCACTGTGGTTTAGATGTTTTCGGGTCCCACTCAGCCTCGTGAGGACAATGAGTAGTTATGGAGATAAATGCGCATAGCGATTCGGTGTCAGCATTGAAGGTAAAATAGAAAAATTCAAAGGAATTGTATATAGTGATGGATATTGGGAAAATCCTACAATGCTGCAGTGAACACCAAACTTGTGACATAATAACGCAAAGAAACAGCATTTATTTAATTATATTTACATTAAATCTCTGATTGTTTTGGGTTGGAAAAAAAAATTCTAATGATAGTCTGGTGGCCTGACGTGTTATTTTTATTAGCATTACCCAGGGTACATCACCATTGAGGAGAACTAATCTTTATATATAAAAGGCAAAGTCCTGAATGATTGATAAACGTAGAGCCGAAACTATTAATGCTACAGACTTGAAATTCGGCAGGGACCTTCGTTGCACCATGTACGTGTGCACAAAATTTTGCAAAATTTTAATTTTAAGGGGTAGAAATCGCGAAAAATAAACAATCCCCATAAGAAATACATTGGAGCGAGAGAGATATTATACATCATTTAAAATATGCGCGGGCGAAGCCGCGATCGGGGAGGGGGAGGATGCTAGTATTATACTAAAAGAAAATTTGTGGAATAGAAAATGTTTCAACTGTTTCGAGAAGGTATATATTCATAACTGAAAGAACGTCTGGACTTTTCAAGCATCCCCGGAGAAAGTTCAGACCCACTTTGAGCATCCTTAATGTACATAAGCAAATACAATATTAAAATCATTGCACATTGCACGTTCTTTAACTCAATATTGAAATGCTTAAATAAATAACACGTTAAATAGGTCAATTGATACATCTGTGGGGAGTCGCTTTCAGCTCTTTATAGCATACTCATTATCATTCAGATATCATGTTTATAGTTTAAGAGAAACATTTCTGAGTATTCATGCTCGAAGTAACGCGACTGAACTCTAAAAGACGGTTTACCAGTTCTACATATGTATTTCCTAGTCTTATCACATCAGTGGCGGCTCCAATAATATCAGCGCCTTGTTCGAAAGTGAAAAATGCGCTCCCTTACCCCTCTACTTTATGGATATTGAATAAGTACAATTTTTTTAAATATTATTTCAAAAGAAAATTCAGAAAAGATATAAAAAATAATAAAGCTGCTGTCAGCTGCTCACTTCTGCTAACAGCGCCGATGCGTGCCAACACAACTTTAACAGTGTAGTAGGGGCGTACACAAGGGGGGGCTGGCCGGCTATAGCCCCCCCAATTTTTTTTGGGGATAAGCCATCAAATGTGAAACGCGAGTGCGGCGAGTGTATATATCATCTAAAACTGTGCTTCGTTTTCAATGTCACGCAGAAAACACTTTTTGGGATACTTACATAACAAAGTGCAAAGTTAGGGTGATTTAACTTTTTTTCTACATATTTTCATTTTTTTTTTTTTTTTTTTTTTTTTTTTTTTTTTTTTTTTTTTTTTTTTTTTTNTACTTTCCTTATCCTATAAAAAGGAAAGTATTGTAAAGAACTGAAATTTTCGATGTCGAGTTTTCAATGCCAAAACACGTTTTGGGGAGCCTGAATCTCGAGTTTCAGCCATTGGTCCGTGTGTGTGTCTGTCTCTCTATGAACAAGATATCTCAAGAACGTTAAGTGCTAGAGACTTGAAATTTAGGTTATTACTATGTAAGAGGCTATTCGAATGATATTTATTCGGACGATTATGTGATCCTGTTTCCTACAAAGGACAGGATCTCATAAACTAACGGAGGTTTTCTTAGAGCTCCTGACGATTTCCTCTATAAAAAAAGAATGGATCCGTTCTGTTACCTCCTATTGATGTGGAAAAACAGAAGAAATCCAAACCTCTTAAAGAAGACAAATACTGAAAGAGTTAAAAAAACCTATATCTTGGGCGTGATAGAGTTCATCGCCTAACAGGCGGAGGCGTAGGAACTGTGGGGCGAACCGCCCCAGATGACCGTCTTATAGAGCTTTGCTATGCTTTTTATATCTAGAAACATCCGATTATCATTTCGAAATCTCGCCCCGGGCGCCTATAACAGCTTCCAGGCGGTCTTGCTTTGAAAAGTGTCTTTGTAAAGTCCTATATTTATAGCCGTATATTTACACATTGTTTACATTATCTCTCTGTGAAACTAGATGGGTTCAACGCCACGATGTTGTTAAGGTATACACCTTTTGCCCAGCCCCCCCATCAAAAAAAAAAAAAATCCTGTGTACGCCCCTGCAGTGTGACGAGGGTGCAAACGTGGAAACAATCAGAAACATCCCTAGCATAAGTTGGTCTGTTTCGCGATTCCTAGTTCTATGTAGCGCACATTTGTTGCAAGCTCTTCTGTTAAGTTGGTAACGCGAAGTTGCAACTTTCTGCGACTGGCCATTCATATTTTTTTTGACTCTCATTGAACAAGGCCTACTTGCGTTACGTCTCACTTATTCATTTAATTTTCTGCGCCTTCAGTTGTCAGCGCCCCCCGTTTTCTGGCGCCCTGTTTGACGGAACGCCTCGAACTATCCTAGAGTCGGCACTGTATCACATTCGGGAGATTATGCTATCACTCACAAGGATAGCAATTTTTGGCGAGGGTGTCCAGATGGACGAGTGATAAGTATCAAGGTTTCCCCAATAAATGAGTTTGGTCTGCATTAGAATTTCAATAAAAGAAATTTAGCAAACAATTGGTTTCAAAAGGCGCTGTTCATCTATCTGCCGCCAACTATGTGACTGCTGCCCCGTGAAACAACCATTGGAGCAATTTCTTTTAAAAAATTTCAAAATTACAAAAGTCGCCTTACCGCCTGCGCCTAACAAATGGATATTGCGAAACGGATAATTTTGATATTAGAAAAAGAGGTTTTTGAGGAACTTTGGCAGCAGAAAGCAAGTAATTAAGATAAGAGTAATACAAAATGGTGACGACCATTTGTATGACCATGTGAATATCTACTCGCGCTCCTAAGAGTTTAGTCGTATCTCTGCCACAAATACTTTTCACCAACCAAGGGAACAAGACAAAAATATTTTCATTCTTGGAGTTGGGGAATGAGCCCAGATTCAATCAATAGAGTGGCATCATTGTTTCCGATGATAGCCGAACGTATAAAAATGCAGCTCTAAGGAAGTCGTATTGCAGCAGCTAAATTTTTAATTGTCATCATAATTTTGGAGGCAAATAGATGGCAAGGGACCCCAGGTCCATGTCAATCACTCCAATATAATCACATGTTAGTAACATAATAATACTGCAGAGTTGCTTTCTGTATTATTTTACACCGTCAGCTCAGGTGGACTCGGACCGTCAGGATGTCATCCTCAAGTATTAACATCACTATGGAATTTGCAAGTCATAATTGGATTAGAAGAAATTCGAAAGAGACCAACTTTAGTTTAAATAACAAAAGGGTATGTATACAATTTTTTGAGTATTGTACCAAATTTTTTGTTAGGCTAATAACCTGACGCTTATATTAGAAATGTCAGTGTTTTTTCTATACAACTGAAGTTTTCAACGTATAAAAGCGACAAGTATTAACCTTTTAAAAAAAAGTTAATTAATGAGAACTTAGACGATATACGATGCTAAGAAAACGAACTCTATACAAAAGTGTAGACGGAAAAGAGTGTATTTTGGTGATATGCTCCCTTGACATTTGACTGATACAGTCTATTACACTTAAAAAAACATTTCACGTCGAAAATCGTTCTAAAAGAAGAATGGATAGAAAGTATTTGACATCAATTACTCTCCCCCTCCACAGTCTACCTATCATCCCGTTCGAGTGATGCGATGATAGGGTAGGATGTCTCAATATTCTCCACCCTATACATACTCGTATACAGTATGTAACCTATGAAGGCCTTAGAAGTTTTGAATTCTGATTGATTCTAGGAATGGAAAAGGGCCCATGGCTATTCGATTGATGATATTAAAATCCAAGTTCGTCAAACCAGAAGTGGTATATTTTCGACAAAAGTTTCGGTTTCTCGAGAATTTTAAATAGCATGGTAGCAATTTTATATTTAAAGAATTATTGCCTTTTAATTTTTAAAAAAAATGTCACGAGGATTATTTTTGGTGTAAAAATTTCGAGAGTGCTTCTAAAAAGGGGTTTACATCTACTAAACTAAAAAATATACCATCTTTCGAGCTTCATAATTGTCGTAAAGTTTAGGAAACATCTACTAAACTAAATAAAATACCATCTTTCGAGCTTTATCATTGTCGTAAAGTTTAGGAAACATCTACTAAACTAATTAAAATACCATCTTTCAAGCTTCATCATTCTCGTAGTTTGGGAAACCCAAATCTCGTATTTTTTCAGAGGTTGAATTGCAGTCTTTTCGTAACCGACTATGAGAAAAACAGCTTTACTACATCTGCAATAGCGAATATGGACACGAAAAACTTTTCCCGGACCCCTCGCCCACAAAGCACGCCCAATGACCATAGCTGTACTAAAAAAAGCTTTGGGACTCCTCTTTGAAAAAAATTAAATTTAAAATAGTTGCAATACAGCTTCACGCATCACAAATTTCAGAGTCCAATCAAAATCTTTTATCTAAATACTAAATATCAATTTGAGTGTATCTAATAGGTCTGAAAAAATTTATATGAGCGTTGGTGGTATGTACTAGTATATTTTTTATGACATAGTCCTATAGCGAGCAAAACTAATTCAGAGGATTTACGACGACACGAAATAGAGTACCTTAAAAAAGAAGTGATATGTTTATGAGCCCGACACCACATAGGTAAAGAACTTCTTTTGATTATCTGAAAGTAAAATATTCAATAGTTTGATCTGTACTGTGTCGACATTTGTTTCCTCTACCTTACAACCTTTTCCTTTAAAGAACTTCTTTTGATTATCTGAAAGTAAAATATTCAATAGTTTGATCTGTACTGTGTCGACATTTGTTTCCTCTACCTTACAACCTTTTCCTTTAAAGAACTTCTTTTGATTATCTGAAAGTAAAATATTCAATAGTTTGATCTGTACTGTGTCGACATTTGTTTCCTCTACCTTACAACCTTTTCCTTTAAAGAACTTCTTTTGATTATCTGAAAGTAAAATATTCAATAGTTTGATCTGTACTGTGTCGACATTTGTTTCCTCTACCTTACAACCTTTTCCTTTAAAGAACTTCTTTTGATTATCTGAAAGTAAAATATTCAATAGTTTGATCTGTACTGTGTCGACATTTGTTTCCTCTACCTTACAACCTTTTCCTTTAAAGAACTTCTTTTGATTATCTGAAAGTAAAATATTCAATAGTTTGATCTGTACTGTGTCGACATTTGTTTCCTCTACCTTACAACCTTTTCCTTTAAAGAACTTCTTTTGATTATCTGAAAGTAAAATATTCAATAGTTTGATCTGTACTGTGTCGACATTTGTTTCCTCTACCTTACAACCTTTTCCTTTAAAGAACTTCTTTTGATTATCTGAAAGTAAAATATTCAATAGTTTGATCTGTACTGTGTCGACATTTGTTTCCTCTACCTTACAACCTTTTCCTTTAAAGAACTTCTTTTGATTATCTGAAAGTAAAATATTCAATAGTTTGATCTGTACTGTGTCGACATTTGTTTCCTCTACCTTACAACCTTTTCCTTTAAAGAACTTCTTTTGATTATCTGAAAGTAAAATATTCAATAGTTTGATCTGTACTGTGTCGACATTTGTTTCCTCTACCTTACAACCTTTTCCTTTAAAGAACTTCTTTTGATTATCTGAAAGTAAAATATTCAATAGTTTGATCTGTACTGTGTCGACATTTGTTTCCTCTACCTTACAACCTTTTCCTTTAAAGAACTTCTTTTGATTATCTGAAAGTAAAATATTCAATAGTTTGATCTGTACTGTGTCGACATTTGTTTCCTCTACCTTACAACCTTTTCCTTTAAAGAACTTCTTTTGATTATCTGAAAGTAAAATATTCAATAGTTTGATCTGTACTGTGTCGACATTTGTTTCCTCTACCTTACAACCTTTTCCTTTAAAGAACTTCTTTTGATTATCTGAAAGTAAAATATTCAATAGTTTGATCTGTACTGTGTCGACATTTGTTTCCTCTACCTTACAACCTTTTCCTTTAAAGAACTTCTTTTGATTATCTGAAAGTAAAATATTCAATAGTTTGATCTGTACTGTGTCGACATTTGTTTCCTCTACCTTACAACCTTTTCCTTTAAAGAACTTCTTTTGATTATCTGAAAGTAAAATATTCAATAGTTTGATCTGTACTGTGTCGACATTTGTTTCCTCTACCTTACAACCTTTTCCTTTAAAGAACTTCTTTTGATTATCTGAAAGTAAAATATTCAATAGTTTGATCTGTACTGTGTCGACATTTGTTTCCTCTACCTTACAACCTTTTCCTTTAAAGAACTTCTTTTGATTATCTGAAAGTAAAATATTCAATAGTTTGATCTGTACTGTGTCGACATTTGTTTCCTCTACCTTACAACCTTTTCCTTTAAAGAACTTCTTTTGATTATCTGAAAGTAAAATATTCAATAGTTTGATCTGTACTGTGTCGACATTTGTTTCCTCTACCTTACAACCTTTTCCTTTAAAGAACTTCTTTTGATTATCTGAAAGTAAAATATTCAATAGTTTGATCTGTACTGTGTCGACATTTGTTTCCTCTACCTTACAACCTTTTCCTTTAAAGAACTTCTTTTGATTATCTGAAAGTAAAATATTCAATAGTTTGATCTGTACTGTGTCGACATTTGTTTCCTCTACCTTACAACCTTTTCCTTTAAAGAACTTCTTTTGATTATCTGAAAGTAAAATATTCAATAGTTTGATCTGTACTGTGTCGACATTTGTTTCCTCTACCTTACAACCTTTTCCTTTAAAGAACTTCTTTTGATTATCTGAAAGTAAAATATTCAATAGTTTGATCTGTACTGTGTCGACATTTGTTTCCTCTACCTTACAACCTTTTCCTTTAAAGAACTTCTTTTGATTATCTGAAAGTAAAATATTCAATAGTTTGATCTGTACTGTGTCGACATTTGTTTCCTCTACCTTACAACCTTTTCCTTTAAAGAACTTCTTTTGATTATCTGAAAGTAAAATATTCAATAGTTTGATCTGTACTGTGTCGACATTTGTTTCCTCTACCTTACAACCTTTTCCTTTAAAGAACTTCTTTTGATTATCTGAAAGTAAAATATTCAATAGTTTGATCTGTACTGTGTCGACATTTGTTTCCTCTACCTTACAACCTTTTCCTTTAAAGAACTTCTTTTGATTATCTGAAAGTAAAATATTCAATAGTTTGATCTGTACTGTGTCGACATTTGTTTCCTCTACCTTACAACCTTTTCCTTTAAAGAACTTCTTTTGATTATCTGAAAGTAAAATATTCAATAGTTTGATCTGTACTGTGTCGACATTTGTTTCCTCTACCTTACAACCTTTTCCTTTAAAGAACTTCTTTTGATTATCTGAAAGTAAAATATTCAATAGTTTGATCTGTACTGTGTCGACATTTGTTTCCTCTACCTTACAACCTTTTCCTTTAAAGAACTTCTTTTGATTATCTGAAAGTAAAATATTCAATAGTTTGATCTGTACTGTGTCGACATTTGTTTCCTCTACCTTACAACCTTTTCCTTTAAAGAACTTCTTTTGATTATCTGAAAGTAAAATATTCAATAGTTTGATCTGTACTGTGTCGACATTTGTTTCCTCTACCTTACAACCTTTTCCTTTAAAGAACTTCTTTTGATTATCTGAAAGTAAAATATTCAATAGTTTGATCTGTACTGTGTCGACATTTGTTTCCTCTACCTTACAACCTTTTCCTTTAAAGAACTTCTTTTGATTATCTGAAAGTAAAATATTCAATAGTTTGATCTGTACTGTGTCGACATTTGTTTCCTCTACCTTACAACCTTTTCCTTTAAAGAACTTCTTTTGATTATCTGAAAGTAAAATATTCAATAGTTTGATCTGTACTGTGTCGACATTTGTTTCCTCTACCTTACAACCTTTTCCTTTAAAGAACTNAATATTATTAGCAAGAACAAATTATGAGCAAAATAATATTATTAGCAAGAGCAAATCATGAGCAAAATAATATTATTAGCAAAACAAATTATGAGTAAAATAATATTATTAGCAAGAACAAATCATGAGCAAAAAATATTATTAGCAAGAACAAATCATGAGCAAAATAATATTATTAGCAAGAACAAATCATGAGGAATGTGGGTAGGAGAGAGGTCACAATAAGTGGAAAGTAGAGAAAGAAGGGAAAAGACAAATTAATGATGAAAATGGGAGAGGGTAGAAAAGTGGGTGAAATTGAGATCACGAGGTTTCTGGAGCATTTTGATTTTGACGGCGAGGGGAGTGACATTGAACAAAGATTTTTATTTTCTTCGAAAACTTAATAGTTTAAAAGTTATATTACCCACAAAGCATAACATCATTTGAAACGGTGGAATGCCGTCCTCAGGTAGCAAGGTCATATTACGAGAACCATCTAGGGACCTAAGCATGGAAATCTTTGGTCTCAGTCTCAAAAATATCCGATTAGGTTCTAAACATTATTAGGGATGTCATCCCTAATCTTTAGAAGACAAGATTTTTCCTTCAAGAGGTAATAGAGCCATTCCTGGAACGGAATGGCAATAGCAGGTAAAATTTTATCTTCCAAATTGACTAAATACCGCGGATATTCCAGCACTTATTTACGGGTATGCACTATCCAATTTTTTATTAAACTGGATTTTCTTCACAGGTAAACACATCAGTAGTTTTGAGAGCTGCAGATCTCGGTTAAAATGACAACCACGAAACCTAGGATGCCCTGACTGGGCCCGTAAATGAATCAGTCAATTCTATGAACATATAATATACTCGTATATATTTTTAAAGAAGATCTTCTATCGAAGAAGGGGGATGAAGTTGGATTCGAACCAACAGCCTCCTGGTTACGAATCTACCGTCTCAACCAACTGATCTCCTAAGACATAATAAATTATGTCCAAACCAAGTTTTAACATAAATTATGTCAAAACCAAGTCATCATCATACTCTAAAGGCTGAGATCGCCATATTTGTATATCGGATGCTTTCCTCTTTAACTCTTCATAAGATTGGCAGTTCATTATTTTACAGATATCTTTGAAAAAAGATTGTCTAGGGCGTCCTCTTGGTCTTTTGCCCAAACCAAGTTTCATCAAAATAGGACAAGGTCTTCGAGAAAAAGCGTGGAGTTGAAAGTAGATCTCATTGTTTGGATCAAAAACCTTACCAATAGATGAGATTTGAAATCAATCAATGTGACTCATCGAGCACATGACCAATCGAATCGGTTTTGATGAAAACCATTATTTTCAAATTACGCAAAACTACAAAAGATCAATAATAATAATTTCTCAAGAAATTCAATTCCACAAGATAAATGAAATTCTCCGAAATGTTTATTTATTTATAATATTGCCTGTCTTCATCCATCCATCATGAGATGTGGTTACAAAGAATGAGAGTTGAAAAACCACAACATTTTCAATAGAGTAAACCACAATATAACCTTCAACCTCTCGCGCTTTTACTAAACTTTGATTGAAAAACAGAAATCTCTCAACCCACCCCGCCCGCTGGGATAATATTCAGCACAGCAGTGGATAGAAACATATACCTAATATGTGTATAGCATGCTATGATGTATAGCGGACATTGATCAATTTTAATAGCACGGGAAATGAACATCAAAGAAATAAAATTCTTATATATGTAAAGACTAGCTGTTTTGACCGAGCTTCGCTACGATTCTTATATTGCTATATTTGAAATGGGGGGATGGTAAATTTTACATTTGTAAATTTGCCTCTGAACAGTTGCTATAGTAAAAGCATTTGCTTAGTTTGCATACTTTTTTAGAAGTTTTGTCTATTTACAATTACCTATATCCTCGAAGTCTTCAGCTTTCTGTGCTGAGCCGTTTAGTTTTGTTTCAAATTTTGTAAATTTTGACTTCCCCCTCCCCCCCCAAAACATCACTAATATCAACGTTATTCAGTGCTATTGAACCGTCATGGAACCCTATACTGTAGTTCTGTTATATTACCAGGTATACACCATCATCCAAACAGCGTTAATTAATAAACGGTGTACTAGAACACTAGAACAATGGTGGCATCGGAACAATGCAAGATAATGTCCGGCTCGCTCATTATATTGTTGGTGGACAAACTACTGACGCACTCATCTGAAACGCCATCAATCAGTGCAACAAGAAATTGGCTGGGAAAATATTGAAATTGGAATGCTAGTAGAAAAAAAAGTTAGATTGCATCAACTGAATTCAATAAACACTTGCAAGCAAGTTCAATCAAAGATGTACTTATGTCTTCATCTCCTGGGTGGATTAGCAAAACAACAACACATGGAACCCACGCGGACAACCCTAGAGACGCGAGTACGGGGCGCCTTCGTCGAGACGCCCGTGGGCATTTAAAAGTTTGGAATGGATTGTACTGGTGATTGATCGAACGAAAAGATATCTCATTTTAACATCACGGTTTTTCTTACTCTCGAACACCTTGTCCAAACTTAATAAAAATTGGTATAGACATTTAAAATGTTCATAGAATTGAGGCTCGTGAAGACTCAATGATCATCACGAGGCTGAGTACAATTGGCTGATTAATTTTTTCTCATTACCTGTTAGGCTACACGGTTCCTCTTGCCAGCCATTTTAACCGAGTGAGATCTATAGTTCACAGAACTATAAGTTAAAACATGTTATATGATCGAATATAGAGGAAATGTAAAGAAGTTAAACATAAAGTGTCATTTATTGTGTTACTTTTGTGGGTATCACAGCATTACAAGAGCCACTACATTGAACCATATTATTATTATTTCTCTTTTAATGCCACTACTGGTCGCTACTCACATCTTAAGTAGCTTCTCAATGGCCCCCACCCCGAACAACCAAGCAAAGTTTCGAAAATACCAGGATTCAAAACCGCGTAAAGACAGTGACACCAACTAGGCCAGGGGGGCTGTTAAAAAATATAGGGAACCAAGCCGGGTGTACTGAAATTAAAAAAAAGGTTTTGAAGAAACAAACAAATGTCAAGAAATGCACTTCATTTGAGCTAAATCGGTATAAAGTTGTCTTTAATGGAAAGATCATCACTATGTTTGACAAAATTTGGAATAATCCCTTTCTAAAATTTTGTACAGCATTATATTTGTCGGGTTATTCTTTTAGTATATTTCTGCAACTGAATTGCAACGTATGCATTTGTATATTCTTGTCATTAAATTTTATGTTCCTCGGCAATGTCAACTTTATAGTCTTCGGTCAAACTCACCTCTATCATGACGGGGCACTTCAACCAAGAACACAATAAAATATTTCACTCTTTACGATAATTACTGGCATAGACCGTCACAAAACTAACCAAAAAGCAATGGACGGGAGAGGAGAGAAAAAAAGCTTTGTATTTTCTATAATCCGCCCACAGTAGTCTCGTAAAACTCATGTCCGAGTACCCACATTATTATTTTTTCTTCTTCCGAGTTTTATTACCCCTTTTAGGATACCTTTCCCGCGTGTCGTTTTCAAACACATATAAACACACAAAAAGCTTTATTTAAGTACTTCTCAGAATTTTATCTCTATTGAAATCTTTGAACGAAAAGTTTACGACGCCCAATATAGATGGGGGCATTTAATTCAACACACTTTGTATTAAGTAGTGCTATGGCATATGGTAGATTCCAAATTACAATTTAATCTATTATTTTTTGTTTTTAGTTCATTGCTAATCTTTTTGAATGATTATATATGTGCTCTATTGAGTACTTAAACGGCATATTCTATGAAGTGACAAGGGGTGATTTCGGACACTAAAGCTCTGCAGATAACGACATACGATGACATGCGAGCCGCTCTCGTCTGTCCACCAGTTACTAACTTTTCATTTTCTTTATTTTTCAAAAAATAACCCCTTAAGTGGAAGATTACCAATAGACGAGTTTACTGCGCGAGGCAATTTCTATCACCTAGACCCCTAATTTATGTGGGCTATTACTCAAATTTAAGATTGAACCAACGCTCTTCTGTTTACCAGAGAGACGCTTAACAACTATGCTAAGGAGGAAGTTATTTTTTTGATTTAAGTCTTCCGTAGACATGATTATGTTAAGTCTTCCGCAGAGATGATTTAGTGTAGAACATACCTAGTCTACATAGTATGCTTCAACAGTGGTCAATAGCTGGCTTCTGGCTTTCCAGCGCAGCGGTGAGAGAGCTCCCACCAATCTACACCGTCATACTTTCAGTACTTCCATAAATTAAAAGGATAGTACGTTCTTCTGGTTTTCCACCGGTGAGAGAGCTCCCACCAATCTACAGCGTCAAATACTTTCAGTACTTCCATAAATTAAAAGGATAGTACGTTCTTCTGGTTTTCCAGCGGTGAGAGAGCTCCCACCAATCTACAGCGTCAAATACTTTCAGTACTTCCATAAATTACAAGGATAGTACGTTCTTCTGGTTTTCCAGCGGTGAGAGAGCTCCCACCAATCTACAGCGTCAAATACTTTCAGTACTTCCATAAATTACAAGGATAGTACGTTCTTCTGGTTTTCCAGCGGTGAGAAAGCTCCCACCAATCTACAGCGTCAAATACTTTCAGTACTTCCAAAAATTAAAAGGACAGTACGTTATCTGGTTTTCCAGCGGTGAGAAAGCTCCCACCAATCTACAGCGTCAAATACTTTCAGTACTTCCATAAATTAAAAGGATAGTACGTTCTTCTGGTTTTCCAGCGGTGAGAGAGCTCCCACCCATCTACAGCGTCAAATACTTTCAGTACTTCCATAAATTAAAAGGACAGTACGTTCTTCTGGTTTTCCAGCGGTGAGAGAGCTCCCACCAATCTACAGCGTCAAATACTTTCAGTACTTCCAAAAATTAAAAGAACAGTACGTTCTTCTGGTTTTCCAGCGGTGAGAGAGCTCCCACCAATCTACAGCGTCAAATACTTTCAGTACTTCCATAAATTACAAGGATAGTACGCTCTTCTTTTGAATAATTTATTTTTTTTTAAAAGAAAAATGCTCCTGAAAAAAAAGGCTGACATTTTGTATCTTATTTTTTTGTTCGTACATTTTTTTTTTAAAAAAAAGTTTTCCTTCAAAATTTAAACAACGTTAAATGATTCAGTGAGCTTTTTAAGCTGTTTTGTGGTCTGAGACATTTCTGGTTGTGGAATTTTTTTAACTCTCTTCCTCAACCTTCAGGGAGGTATACAGTTTCGAAAGGATATCAAAGTTGAGTAAACTTTCCCTTTTAAGAGAGAAGCGAAGGGTTTCCGCCTCCATTTTTATTGTAAAGTTCAAAGGCATTTGATTTTTTGTACACATTATCTTCCATTGAAGAGAAAAGTTCATATTAGTCGTAGCCGGTGTAAAATTTTGATGCCTTTCGTACCCGAACACTTAATAAGCCAACAATGTGTTTCCGTCCATCTGTCACGGTGCGTTATCTCAGAAACTGTTAAAGATAGCTGCTTGATATTTTCAAAGAGTATGCGTTGCAGTTAGAGACCCGGGATCCCGACCAAAAATGGCTGAAATCTTGATCTCAGGATTCGCCATCCAATCCCGGGATTTTCGGGATTGACAGTGATATAATAGAAACAAACAAAAAACACATTTTTTCATTGAATTACCAATACTCCCAATACATCAACCTTGAACGTTACATGAAAGTCGATATGCTGCCATCTGCCATGCAATAAAAAAATGCAAGACCTTTTTAAATCCTTTTCTTCTTTGTGTAGAGCGAATGAACTGATGACCGATGTGTTGTTCGTATGACTCATGCGAATTATCCAAAAATAGGTACTAGCCTTTTGCAAAGACTTAATTTTTAATGTTCTAATAATTACGAGTATATTCTAATATCTATTTTGAACGTAAAACTTGTGTTCGGTTTGACTTTAAAATGGAAGGTTTTATATTGCAAAAAAATGCAAAGTGTAATTAATGTGATGCTATATTTTGAAAGCTCTTGGAGGATCCAAAAAAAAAAAAAAAAAAAAAAACTTGATTTTTTTATCTACTTATTATAATAACTACCTACCTCTACTTGATTTTTGGAGGGTTCCCATTTTTTTCTAATCCCGGGATTGTGATCGTTGCAGTCCCGAAACTTCGGGATTGTCAAGAAGGTTTGGGATCATACTCTCTAGTTGCAGTGGGCAACAGGAATCTCGGCCAATATAAATAAAATAGTTACATCCATACCAAAAGCAGCTTCTACCATTCTTCAGATAAAATGTTTCACATAAAAGAAGTATCTATTCCTACGAGCTTCATTTTTGGCAAATAAAAAAAATTGTTCAAAATTCTGGAGACATTTTAGCATTACAAGAATGAGTCAGTACGGAGCCATTTTGATGCAACATGTACAACTGGCACCATTTTTTCAAAATGGTGTTAAAAAAAAACACTTTTATTTAAATAGGAAGACACAAAGTGCAAATATTAATTTATTCATAGTAACATCATCGTGTCCGATGGTAGACAGATGTATGAGACTGCAGCCCTAAAATTTATAATTCTCATCATACCTATATCCTTTCTTGGAAGCTGATAACTGACATGGGCCTCCGCAATCATTTACGAACATATAGCATATTCAAAGCATTAAGTGATGTACAATGATATGTGGATTTATTTATGTATATTTTTTCGAAAAACGTTATTATTAATACTTTGACGTCCAATTAAGTCACAGCAATAGCAAGTCCTATTGGAGTATTGACTTTATTCTCGGTTCTTTGCATTTATTATTTATGGATATTATATCACAATTTTTTTAGCATCATAATATTTCAATAAAAATCACTCCAATATCAATAAGCGCCAGGTATTTACATTTTGCATGCATTGCCACTTGTCGCTATTACCATAACAACTCAAGTATCCTTATAGAAGGTTGAGTTACCCACAAACACAATCACACCAAGTGGAAAATTCGAAAAACTCTTCTTCAAATTTTCGACCCGACCAAGATTCGAATCAGATAGAGATCTCCCTGGTGCAGATGAATACTCTGCCACGCAGACGTCGCCTATGAATCCAACAGATTAATTTTCATCTTCTTGTGCCGCACTATTTAGTTTGTTCTCACAAAAAGCTAAAGGCTGTAAGGACATAGACAAAGACTGCAAGGACATAGATAATTTTAAATAGACAAAATGTCTAAATGACTTCATTTATCTTGCTATATTTGGACTGGGAGAAAGGGGGAAAGGACATATCAAAAGCTCTTTTCAATGAGACCTATCTTGAATTAGAAAGCAGAAGACATTTATTTCGTTCCACACGATTGCAATAACCTAAGATGCATTTTGTCTTTTAGTCATGTCTTTTGCAAATGTATTTTCTCTTGGGACTTGCATTGTTCTGTTCTAATTTGTTATATTTTTTCTGTGCAAAGGAAATTTCAATTATCGGTCTTTCTTTTTTTCTTCTCTCTTTCCAAGATGGCTTCACAGTAATTTGATTACATTGATGTTGTCTCTGTTCTTTGTGTTGTTAGAATAAAATATCTTATAGCTTCCTCGTCTGTGTTCTATTCCAATTTACCAATAGTTTCAAGTTTCCTATTAAACATTTGATCAGATTTGACCAGTCTTTTCTGTACGTAACCATTAACCATACCTGTTGACGGTTGATGCTACATTGTACAAATACTTATTTTACTTTACTTTCCGTGTCCGCTATCACTATATCTTCTTTTTCCAGTATTCTGCTACTGCGATGGCTGCGGTATTTGCCATACAAATAATTATTAGAGACTAATAGAGAGATAAGGGAAAGGACGATCCTACTGAATTACTATTGTCAAGGTTGCACTTGATTTGAAACGTCATCTTCTTGTATCAATGTTTTGTGTCAAGCTAACTGTGATAAGTTGGCTTAAATGTGTATGATGTTGGAGTGACAATACAGGGAGTCCAAATATCAGGGAACGAATTCAATTTTCAAAAACCCTGAAATACGTAATTCTTGATTCAAAAGGGGAATAAATCCCCCAATATTTGATTTTCTTATACTTTTCAAAAAGATATAACAAAAGGTGTTACATATATAAGCTTTCAAAGTTGACCCACCTTGGTCTTTCCTGAAAGTGCCCAAATTTAAAAACTTCTAAAAAAAGTTTCCCTTTTGCAAAAGAAAATATACGTATTTCAGCCTTTTTGGAAATTTGAAGCCGTTCTCGATATAATGAGTTCCGCTCCTTTATTTGAAAAACCCTGCATAGGGAATTTCAAAAAAATTCCTTAATAATTTAAAATCATCACTTATTTTCAGATATAATACAAGAAAAGGAAATTTTTGTTTTTACAAATTATGCCAAAAGGTGACCATATTAAAAAAACACAGAAATCCGACATTTTCTTCAATCGATTTATGTCACGAGACTTTCGAAATGAGGTCCATAACCATGAGCTATTAGTTTATTCCCAAAATCTTTATATTATCATATAGCACCCAATGATAAATGGATGGAAATGTTAGCGTCCCTCTGTAAAGATATCAAAATACATACATTCCTGCCTCGTTACTTTTCCCCCAAAACTTTAGATTTGGGTTAAGTAGATCTATTTTTGCTTTTGGAGCTGATGTCGATTGATCATTATTATAACAATTTGACAGAAAATTAAACTTTCGATTCAGGGGAACCTAATACTAAACGACGAAAGTACGGTATCCCCTAATAAGCGGATCTAAGCGAGTTGAAGAAATCTCCATTTGACACCGATTTACATCAGTTTCCGAGCATGAAGAAAAGCAGCGCCTAATCCTGATCATATAACAGTAACCATAAAGTCTTAATTTCGAAACAATATCTGGTGTCACCAAATGATATCTGACTACTTTCTGATTCTAAGAATTAAACCCGAGATGGTTCAGTTATTCCAATTCCGAACACACCTGTGTGCCGGATTACAGATTGGATTTTCATGCATCACTAAGTCTGTCCGGACCGATCTGTGACTGGTATTCATCTTGGTATCAGTTACATCACACGCGGGTGATAACAGAGAGAATATGACGGGCTTGGAATATTTTTGGTCCATAATTTCAAATGGTTCTGTAAAACTCAAGATATACCTAATTTATGACGAAGATGGCTGATCTCTCTTCCAATCATAAACAAATCAATTTGATTTCCACCGTTCAAAAGAACATTTAGACATAGAATTTGAGTGAGGTCATACATTTTTTAGTGGAAAACGTCTAGTTACGGGTCCAACCTTAACAAATGGTTCTATTATTTTTCTGTTTATCGTGGATGGAACTGAGAGTAACTCAAAGTTTCCAGGACAAACTAGATCCATAAATCAAAGTTCATTATGAAAATCGAACAACAAATGGACAAAAAGCCATTTGCGGTGGACGAAAGTATTCTTTTTCTAATCAATTTTTATATTCTGCGTAACTTATGTAAAATATGAAATTTAAGAGGGGAAATGATATCCAAAATCAACAGTTAAATGCAAAACTGGAAGTCAAATGGAGAAAACAAATGACCATTTTAACGTATAAGGTATCTCATTTTAAGTGACCACCTCGAAACTGTTGGAGTCACAAAAAAAATATTCTGACCGAATGTTCATAAAAAAGAGGGGGACGTATTATGATGACCTTGGCTGACTTGTCAAGATTGTCCTTCAAGGTCAGGTGAAGGTCAACTTCATTTCCTTAAATGAGACGACCTAAATTTTATTACATTTTCGGATTTCCCATTTAATTCTACGTTCATTTGACTATTCACTTCATGTTTTCGTTAAACTTTTTTGCTCCAAAATTTAGGAATATTTTTTTGGTCTGCCATTTTCTATAGGTTTCCTTTTATCACTTGTTTGTTCATTTTATAAAAAAATCACTCTTGCAATGTATTTCAACTCACTCAGTTAAAATGGCGACCACGAGGAACAAAAAATATGCAGCGCATATCGCATCTGTGTTCATGCATGATTTGGGGAGCCCATGTTGAGACTTATAAACTTTAGCAGCAGGTAATCACTTATTTAGAGCTGCAGACCCATACATCTGGCTACAATCAGACACGGGGATGACACTAATGTATCAATAAAATTTGGATCTTTGAAACATCCCATTAAAATTAAAGAAAAATAGTAGAGTTAAAAAGATCCAACTTCGTCCAGTCAATCACGCTATAAGACTACAAAATATGATTTATTCAGGTGAGCGTATCTAAGTCATTGACAACTTTAGCTGAGATCCTCTGTTTGTTAAAAAGATAAAACTTCGTCCAGTCAAGCACGCTATAAGACTACAACATATGATTTCTTCAGGTGAGCGTATCTAAATCATTGACAACTTTAGCTTAGAGCCTGTGTTGGTTAAAAAGATCCAACTTTGTCCAGTCAATCACGCTATAAGACTACAAAATATGATTTCTTCAGGTGAGCGTATCTAAATCATTGACAACTTTATCTCTCAATCCCAGTCTGTGGATCAACTGTTACGTGCAATATGAGATTCGTTCTCAATTCAATGACAAGAAATTGTACAAACTAATTCGTCCAACTCACTTGATGAAACAACTGACAATAGAGGACCGTGACTATCTCTCAATCCCAGATATGGATCAACTGTTACGTGCAATATGAGATTCGTTCTCAATTCAATGACAAGAAATTGTACAAACTAATTCGTCCAACTCACTTGATGAAACAATTGACAATAGAGGACCGTGACTATCTCCCAATCCCAGATTCGATGATGTAGCACTTTACATTCTATTGACCTCTAATACCAATTGGGTGCTCTCGCTCTGGGTGTTGTATTCCGGATTAGTTCTGCTATATCTAATTACACAATTCTATGGCATACAGGGTGGTGATAAAATTGCACACCTGGAATGCCTAGCCAATAAACAGCAACAACTAAGGTACACACTGATTGGTATGCAGATGAGAACTGTGAACATCATCTATACTTATAAAACGCAAAGCCCAGTTGGTATACTGACGTAAACGGGAAAACAGCTAGTAACTCCATAAAACGAAATGTAGAACTCAACTGTCCTAAAACTTTGCAATATTAGAAATCCAATAAAACTTTGATACCATATTAGCCGTGGATATATTATTTTTCTTGCGTTACTGAGAGTGGCGACGCCACATAAAGGACCAACAGACCAACACCTAAAATGGCAGAGGACCAATTACGGCGTACGAGCGGTTTTTTTCTTCGATTTTTGGATTTTGTGTACTTTGAAATGTAAAATTCTTGAAAATTTAATAATAAAAAAATCATTTTGTGCACGATTATGAAACTTTATTTTCTATGGAAAAGAAAATATATAATGTATTATCATCTCGTGTCTTGTGGTTTGGTATACAATAAATTCGATAGTCAGACCCAGTAATTGAATTTTCATCAGTTTTTGAAATTTTTCATTTTTCCACCTGATTGATTGATTTAAACCGACTGACTGTTGATTGACTAGTGACTGACTACGAGAGTAATACTGGAATAGAAGAAGGTCCCATACCGAAGAGATGAATGGATAATAATGTGTTCACTGCAATCATCTGAGACTATTGTGGATACTTGGAAATAGGGGGAAATTATTGGATTGGGGAGTATGAGTGAATGAATCGATAATACTCTGGGAGAAAGGGAAAGTGTGAACAGAACCTTTGTATCTTACAAGTCACACCAAAACCACGAAACCTTTGTTTTTGGCTTTTTATCAGAGGAGACAAAAGTTAGACTTTAATGTAATGTAATATATTTATTTATTTGAAATATAATACAATTAACAAGTAAATTTTCCCTAAGCTAATATATATTTAAAATTTAAGCTTTAGTCTAGGTGAACAAGATTCGCTGTCATTCAGATATTCTGAAAGGCATAAAGTATTGTCAGGTTTGGTGTAGCCAACGATCA
This sequence comes from Pachypsylla venusta, assembly GCA_012654025.1. Taxonomy (NCBI): domain Eukaryota; kingdom Metazoa; phylum Arthropoda; class Insecta; order Hemiptera; family Aphalaridae; genus Pachypsylla; species Pachypsylla venusta. The sequence continues at coordinate 30,398,292 of CM022877.1, forward strand.
TACTATTTTGAATACACCAGTCCCGTCAGATTACTGATGTTAAGCGACATGGGGCGTGGTCAGTACTTGGATGGGTGACCGCTTGGGATCACCGCGTATCGTTGGCTCATTTTTCCGGCCCAACCCACGCTGGGTGAGGTCAATGTGGGTAGCTGGTTTGCAAGTTTCCAGCGAATGGAGGGTGAAACCCCCGTCTTGAATGACCAATAGATGTTAGAGAGACGTTAATTCAAATAAAAAAAAAGGTTTGGTGTGAAAGGCTCCATTTTAGGACGGAGAGTTCTACAGATACTCATTTTAAAATGTTATCATCAGATAATTAAAAAAACTTTAATAAATTACGATTTAATAACTCAATAGCTTTTGAAGTACTTAGCCTTTAGTGTAAAAATGTATTAGTCATTGTGTGGTGCGATTTGATATCTGCCAACCAATTTCCTTACCTGTGAACAAAACAAATAATGAGACAAACATTAGAAAATTAACAGTAGCGCAGAAGTTCGAGGATCAACAAGACCCCAAATAGGACCTAGATAATAAATATTATTAAAATTGGTAAACGGAACAAATGATAAAAAAATATTTACTATAAGTATATGTTTTTCAAGGGTTATAGATAATTTAAAATGGTGCAGAAGTTCACCCAAACACATACTTGAAAAGAATTGCAAATCGGAATCGGACGTACCGGATTGCGTTCAGTCGACATCACATATTATGCAGGAGTTTTAAATATTGTCCAGATTCTAAATTAGAGCTACAACAATACACAATCTGTGAACATTTCAAATCTTTGACCGTTCTTGAGATAAACCTCTATGAAAGACGGACAGACATCATAATAGGACTTGAATCTGATGAAGAGTTCTCTAAAGATAATTTTAAGTCATTTAATTAACTAATTACATTGCAACTGCATCTCAAACAACCTATAAAATGCAAAGTTATATCTTCTACTGTTCCCTTTTCATCAATCCGATAACGTTTGTTTTGAGTGATATGGGGAAAACCACTAATAGAGGAGAGTGGATGTCCAAACTTTAGTTGTGATAATGATTCACCATTGCAACTACATCTCAAACAACCTATAAAATGCAAAGTTATATCCCCTTTTCATTAATCCGATAAAGTTTGTTTTGAGTGATATGGGGAAAACCACTAGCTTTGTGCATAGTAAACATTGTCTGCAATTCCAAATATTTTCAACAAAAACTTCTGACCCAGTTTCTGCATCACAAGATCATTTGCATTTTCTACAAATTTCAATATTTATAAAAGGTTTATTGAACTGTAGACCTCGCTCTTTTTTAAAGCACCATGTGGGAGGCACCCCTTTTTACAACTAGGTTAACCAATGTATTGCCTCCCTAGCCTTTTCTCTGTAATCAGCAACAGCTATTCAGTTATCCTGACGGGGCTGAGTTTACGACCAACGATACAAAGTGTGAATGGGCGGGTTCCCATTTGAGTAAGCACCATGTCAATGTTATTTATTGTACGTTTTAGTTTTTATAGAGGTTTTGTGTACCCCAAGCATGAGAATGTTACCCTATTACTAAAGTTAACGATGTATCTAGAATTCAGAAAGCTGCTGTATCTCCGAATTTGGAGATAAATGTAGAAAGAGCCACTTGAAATGTCACATAGAGTACATTTTCTGACATTAATCTCAGCTAAAAGTAAAAAAACTTGAAAAAATGACACACTATCACGGTATTACAAAAATCATCTAGAGCTAAAAGCTACTCTTCAATAGCATTAGAGAAATGCATACTGAAAATGAAAACTAGGGAAGCAGAGGATAATGCAGTCTCATACATCAAATACGACGTCAACCAATGACGAATGACCCAATGACGAATGTCATCACAAATGAGACATGGGAGACTGATTTGAAAATGTGTACGAGTATACACCAGAGCTTTAAAAGTACCTTTACATAGAGGGTGAGTCAGCAGAGGCTAATGAAGTCTCATACATCAAATACGACGTCATGTCACCCAATGACGAATGACATCACAAATGAAACATGGGAGACTGATTTGAATTCATAATATGATTGATTTTCTCGAAAACTGTTACAAAAACAAACGTTCGAAAGAAAATATTCATTGATTTTTAGGGTCGCGTCCCTAAAAATTATTTCAAAATTACTTTTGTTTTTCAATAGAACTATACATTTTTGATTGTGATATTGAAAAAAAAAAGAAATATTATTATTATTANTTATTATTTTTTTTTTTTAATTGACAGCTTTCGAGAATATTTAGTCCTTGACTTGCTTTAAGTAAGAGATATCTAACATGTGTAACATTAAGGCACGCATATTTGCAAATATTTGTGCACAAACCCTTGATGTTTCACTAAAATTATCACATTTATACCCAAATATTTTAAAATGGGCATATGTCAGATATTTCTTACTGGGAGCACGTCAAGGAAAAATAATCTCGAAAACTGTATAAGTCAAATAGATTTTTTTTAAGCAAAAATACCATTAAAAAAGAAAAAAACCTTCGAGAAAAACTTTCAAGGCTAAAAAAATATTTCCCCCTAAAATCAATTAATATATTGTGTCAAACGTTTTTGGATTATTCTTTACCCTCCTCAGGCCCAAGCGTAAAAAGTGCTTTGTAGTGCTAGACGCCCCGATGTACACACCTGTGTACCCCTTTCTGTGTAGTGCCCAAGCCCGCGCAATTTTATGTTTCCTTCACTCTTATCAAAAAATCTCTGCGCCAAATGAAAATTTCAAAATGTAAACAAAGCAAAATGATTGAAAACAAAATTCTCTGGTGAGTAAAAATAAAACTTCGGAATTTTTATTTCTCTCTGTGTTAGGATAAGCGCCTAAGTTGCAAATTCAAAGTGCACAGGTGTGTACTTCGAGCTTCGGCTAGTGGCCTAAAAAAATAGATTTGACAGCCGGGCGCCGCCGCCGGGCATTACAAAATAAAAATACACGGGTGTGTACATCGGGCCTGAGGAGGCTAGAATAATGGACCTTTGGAATCGTCACGAAGAAAAAAAGACCCCCCTCAAAATTTGATATATGTAAAATGAACCATTTTCGAGAAAATTGACCATATATGAATTAAAATGAGTCACCCTGTACAGGTCGCCGCGGGCATGTTGGTTACAACCTAATTTGAGCTTCTATCGTATCGTATACTTTTTTTTCTGATAGAGCTTGATTACATTCTAATTCACGAGGGATGAAAAAAGAAAATTATTTTGTGAGGTACGTATAGCAAAAGAACACAAAGGAACGCATACATATAAGAGCAAAGAGGAAAGATTTTTTCTGTTTATAAAGGAAATTCACTTGATGAGGAGGTGGGGAAATTTGCAGCCATGCAAACATAGTGTTCAAAGTGCTGGCTAGGAACGGAATAAGGGGATATTTTTTTGGAGGATTTCCACATTTACCAAAAGAGGGGGAATACTGTAAATAATAAAGATATTTTTACAGCCTTGTTTTTGATATCAATTTTTTTTTTATTTTTGAGAACAAAAAAAATTACCATTTAAGGTTAAGGTTTAAAACAAAACACCAAGGCTTTCAGAAAATTATCAGTGTGATAGCAAATTTTGACACATTTTCTGATAATCTTCGGACATAACTCTGGTCTCACTTGTTCGATTCTATTCATTTTGTGTTAAATAATATTTGAACAAAAGAGATATGTTTTTCCTGATGAGTGCCAGATTTTTCCCGGGCATTATTTTTGAGATATCCAAGTTCAAAGTTTCATAAGCAAACGCCGACCACATAAATTTTGACACCGAAGCCTCTTAAAAATAGGTAAGCATTTATTTGTAGCATTTTTTGTTAATTCCGAGAAAGCAATGTGTTTCATCGTGAGACAAGTAAGAAGAAAGTTATTCAATAAAAACTAAGCGTACGCCGGAAAACAACAATTTACTTTTCCTCGTGGAAAGTTAGCAAGTCATAAATTAATTGGAAGAAATTACACCTTCGATAATATCAGGCTGGCTTGACAAGTATATTCGATTGTGGAAATAGCTGCCGATTCCCTCTAAACTTCCGTAATATGCGAATTTCAGGCAACATAACCGCTTGTAGATAATAGTTACGGGTTCGTCAACTGGAGACTGTTGCTTTGAATACAGAAGACTCAAAATTTAGTAACTCATGGAGAAGTGTGACAAAGCATTAGCTTTAATATAAATAGATTCCTTTTATTAAAAATTCGCCAGCGTCGCGCCAGTGGCATATTGAATACATCAGCTCCCGTTAGAACACTGAAGTTGAGCAACGCTCAGCGAGGTTAGACTAAATGACCACATAGGTTCACGTCCTCATGATACTGGCTGTTCCAGGCCCACTCTAGGCTGGTTAAAGTCAATGCTGGTAGCTCGTTTGTAAATTTCCAGTGATTGGAGGGTAAAACCCTCGTCTCTACTGACCAATAGATGTTAAAGAGAAGTTAAGCCAAATAAAAAAAGAAAAAAAAGTTGTTCCCCTGCCTCGAATGACAATGGATTAAAAAATGCAATATTCGGAATATTGTATAGTAGATCATGAATAATGATCTCCACATCTTTCAACACTCATCACAAGAATCAACAAAGAAGTTCAAAAAGACTTCGTATGAGTGGTGAAAGGTTAAAATTAATTTTTACAAGTTATGAGTTATCATAAATTATAACACAAACAAAAATATAAGGGACTGCTCAGCATCTCAATGGGCAGTGAAGTCAGAGAGAGTTGTCACGGGATCACAAGCTGGTTATAAGTTATTCTGCAACCCCACTGGAGCGTTCCTCATTCCATCATCTTCCATACAGGCTGGATTTGACTCAAAGGACAACAAACCATCAGTCCTACGATAATAGATAGCGGAGAGTTTTATTCATACGAAATCCCACAATCTGATTTCCTGAATGGGATTTCAGTAGATACCTCACCTCCGCATACTCACTCCTGCCATTTCGATATCTTCTCATTCAAGTTTGAATGATTCATCGCACCACGACATTAATGACCTCATTAAATTCAATTGAAATTGATATTACGATCTTCTTAGAGATGAAAGATTCGAGCGTGACAAACTACACAAGAATACGAAGGCACCTTTTGAACTGTTCCATAATGAGATGAGATAAGAACAGTCGCATTGTCTCTCTTTAGTCATTCAGGACAATCTCATAATTTCAAATCTATCATTCTTTTGAAAGTATTATGCAAAATGATATATAACTATACAGAGTTTTCAAAAAGTTTCAACTCACACTTGTCTAATGGAGCTGCAGTACATCCAACTACTATCGCAAACGATGATTGTTTGAATGGTACAGGGCAGCCCAAAAATCACCATGGGGTTTAAAAATTTAATAAATTTTTCGGTAATTTATATACGAGTATATCTTTTTTTCAGATTATAAAATAAACAAAATCAATTTCTTTTACACTAATTATGGAAAATGATGTCACTTTAATGACCTCCGTTCTCAGCTTTGCAGAGCCCATTTTAAAAATTTCCATAACATCTTTCAAAATTTGTGGCTGTAGCGTTCGAATTTCTGTAACAATGTTGGCCTTGAGTTCAAGGATTGTTTGCTCCTTCAAATAACCCCAAAGAAAATAGTCGGGTGCTGACATATCTGGCGAACAAGCTGGCNAATCCAATAAATTATACCATACCATACCATACCATACCATGTCCACATCACTTGGACCCAAAGCGTTTACAAATTTTAGTCTGTTATAGATATAGTTCTGAATTATCTACTTCTGAATATTTGCAACGCTCACAATTCAGGTCATATACTGACACTTGTAGAACCTGAATTAGGGAACACCCCGTAGAATGATTTGCCCTAATACCGGGTAGTGAGGTTAGGGGTTTTGTTTCAAACAGTCTTGATATAAACTCTATTGAGCTTTGATTTGACTCCAGATGTAATTTTTTCAAAATTTCAATAAAATCGATATTAATCACACTTTTTCGGAATAAACGCTGACCACTCTGCTAATATGACAGATGGGTTTATAATTTTACTGGCTAAAAAGAATACACCCTTTCCCATCAAAAAATTGATATTTTACGTTTCAATGTAGGATCGTGGATAAAAAAAAATCAAAAATCGAATGAAAAAATCAGTTCGGAAAATTCTTGTAAAAAAAACGAATATGAATATGTGACTGACGGTGACGAAATGTTTCGGGCACAATTACACCCCAAAATGGGCCTTTACGTACCAAATTTAATCAAAATTGGTGGCAAAAGTTCCTTTCACGCCGTATTCGATATTGGGTTTTTCCAGGCTAGCACATTTTTTTTCTACACATAAAAAACACCTTGGATGAATTTGAAATAAAAAAATAGATCGTCAGTTTGTGACATCCTTGAGGTTGTGATCGAATAAATTAAAGTCGATGGAGATTGGAGAAATAATTGGACTCGACTTCCGCCTCACCCTGTGGCAAAGTAAAGTAAAAAAAGCTCTCAACATTCAATTTGGATTTCTTTTCCTCCAAAATTAAGAAAAAGAAAAGAAGAAAGGGGGGTTGCCGGCTACATACCTTCAATTCCCCAGGGGGCCAATCAAAACTAAGGATCATACAAAGGTCGTTTCCAAATAAATGATGGTTGTCAATGTGCCAACTGCCATCCAATTTCAATTGTAATATGTCAATTTTATTCAACTCAATTTCCAGAGGGATCGCAAATTATTTCAAATTCCTCTTTCAACGAAATGTGTTTTTCTATCCGCATTTTCAAGATTTTCGACTTATGTGGGTCTCAGCTGGCAACAAATAGGGACCCTTTAACACCCCACGACACGCGAGGTCGAAATTTTCTATCATATTTGATTTTTCGTAAATAACTTTTCTTAGGGAAATAGAATAAAATCAATATTCTTGAAAAAGAAATGTGTCATCATCGATATAAAAACAATATTCCAGAAATTTGTCATTAATATGAAAAAATTAGAACCTATATATTAAGCAGAATTAAGACAATCAGGAGACAGGTTGTGTCCGACAGCATTTTGTTGTATCCTTTTTGAGTGTGTATCATGGCGTGACTATCATTTTTATCAAGAATTGTACGAGTAATATTATTATTAATTTTCCATTAATTTATTTACTCAAAATTTTTACTCAATAAAAGAAAAATTAATCACAGTATCTTGATCAAAATTTAAGGTAGCAGAATGCGTGGGACCCGCACCTGAAGAATTGGTCACAACATAAGGTGGTTTAATTTGGAATATAATACCATGCAAAATTTCAAAACTCCACATAAAGCCGTTCAAAGATATTCAGGTGTGTCGGACTTTTGGGAGACGCAGTATATAAGTATTAAGTTTAGGTATTTAGCTGTTTGGTTTGGTTTCCTATATAAGAATGATAAAACTATATATGCATTGTACTGTCAATTGATTTTACAATTTATTGATTCGAAAATCGATTCTGTGTGTGAGATCAACAATGTTAAACAACATTCTATAGATCCAGACTACAAAACAGGTGCCCTCAGGTACCAAAGAATGAACTGCCCACTGACAATACTAACTCTCCGAGAATGTCATTATCTCTATCAATAGTCACACTCATTGTGAACCAAATACCAAAAATCTTTTTGTTTTGGGTTGAAAGACTTATATTCGACTGAAAGAATAGAAAACATTTGAAAAATATTCCCACAGAAGTGTTGAGCTACACGACACACAGTTCAGTTTAACAACAATTGGTATGAATAGAGTTGAGCTGTACGACGCGCGTTCTGCAGTGTGGCATCGCGATCTTTAGCTATAACTTGTTGCCGCGCTGCACAAGTCATGAGCTAAGCCACACGATTTGTCATAGCTGTCCTCATGATAGTTGGATCAACGTCCCAGAACAACTTGGAGTTTACCAACACCAACCAAAGACCATGTGGGAATATTTTTCAAACAACCAGCAAGACACCAATTACCGTCTACCAACTCCAACCAAAGACCATCACTATACCAGCAAGACACCAATTACCATTTACCAACTCCAACCAAAGACCATCACTACCAGCAAGACACCAATTAACGTTTACCAAACTCCAACCAAAGACCATCATTATTAGCAAGACACTAATTACCGTTCTTTTCCCTGGTTATAGTTTTAATAAAAAATGAGCCCCTACCAGTCGGTCTGCTCGAGATGCTCTACATAACTGGAATCAAACAAAACCCAGGTCCCATCAGAAAACGCCTCACTTCCAGCAACTGACAGCTTATGTTGGGCATGAGGCTCGATCCTACCGAAGTGACCAAATTCCGGAAGCTACCAATTGCAGGAGATGGTGATCGACAGAACCTGGTGCAACTGCTGTTACTACTACATTTGTCATAGTAGAGCAGTACTACTAGTGATGGTGATGGTGCCCCCGGTCTGCAGTGAGGCCCTGTGTTGCTTAGCATTAACTCGTTGCTGAGCTCCACAAATCATTAGCTAAGCCACATCAGAGATGTCATTTGAATAGCATCGGAGATGTACAACTTGTGATGAATACCGCGGTATTCGATGCAATTGTATATATTTACAAAAATTGTCTTCTAAATGGACCCCGAAAAGCATCACACAGGAGATGAATGTAAGCTTAATTAACTTTTAAGTTGACATGAAGTCACTAACAGAACATATTCTAAACTTTGCAAACATGTAAAAGACAAATTGATTTGACTTCTGATGTAAACTTCTGGCTTGAAATTTTCCATTGACTTTTCTATGTTTGGAAATAGTTGCATCTACAGGGTGATTGACAAAGAAATATCTGTTTTGAAATAGGTTCGTCAAAATATGAATTATAAAAGTAATTTTTTTAGCAATGATTTGGTTGTAAAAACCCAACTACTCCACATGGTTTAACGTACGATTTTAAGATAAAAAATCCAAAAAATTAATATATCATGAGATTTTTTTCTTTTATGGGGGCGGGGGGAAACCCTTTTCTCCTGCCAGGCGTCAAAAACCTTTTACTTCAGAACGGATTGTATATAAGTTGTAATATAGAGTACATATTTTTTGTTTCATAAAGAGTCGTTTGGAGTTTGAATTGTATTGCTAGCAGCATTCTGGTCTTGACGCGATGGGTTATTCAGATAAAAGCCGTTATTTATGAAATCCAAACTCGAGATGATTTACGTCAGTACTTCAATATTAAATAGCAAAGAATAAAACTACCTAATGTGTTTTCTCTTTTGATGATTGGACAAAATGCGATATATGTATTGGGTTTAACTTAACGATTTTTCTTTTAAACGCCTTTTCGTTGCATGACAACTCTCGAACACTTCGTCCAATTTTTTTGAAATACCTGATAAGTTTTTTTATTGAAATAAGGGTCTCATGGTTTTCCTTAGTGAGGTCAACAGTTGTAGTAATATCCAGACTGCAATTGGAGAAATGGAGACTAAAATACAATGAGACGGGATTATGAGAATTTATTAGTTAGTAGAAAAGTTCTATTATATTAAATTTCAAAGTTAAGAAGTTATTCATGCCAATTTCTAGCATTTCTCTAACAAAATGGAGCCCAAGTGTAACAAGTGTAAAATGACAGCCCATTGAACCGAATAATTGACGCTCATCAAACAAGACGTGTATTTCCACGAGTAATATCATAGTAAATGTTTTTCCGAGTTGCCGGTGTGAAATGCAGTCACTCGTCACTAACAAACTAAAAAGTATGTACTTGCATAGTACCTTGCACTTAATAAATTAATGTAATTAGTGTGGAACTTTATAAAGCAATATATCATGGTGAACACTCCGCTCCAGAATGTGTATGACCAGGGATATATCGGGTTTGAATTTCTGTCAAGCTCAATCTACTCCCCATTATAAAGCAATATTTCATAACGAATACTCCGCGGCAGAATGTGTATGACCAGGGATATATCGGGTTTGAATTTTTGTCAAGCTCAATCTACTCCCCATTATAAAGCAATATTTCATAACAAATACTCCGCGGCAGAATGTGTATGACCAGGGATATATCGGGTTTGAATTTTTGTCAAGCTCAATCCACTCCCCATTATAAAGCAATATTTCATAACAAATACTGCGCGGCAGAATGTGTATGACCAGGGATATATCGGGTTTGAATCTTTGTCAAGTCAAAAATGTGAGCAAGGATTTTTCTATTGTATTTCTTGGCCAGTTAATATTTTGGGTAACTCGAGGACAATTCTACTTGGGGTCGGTGTTGCCATTCTTATTTCTACCACGTCGCAATTTCCAGTTCAGTGCCTCTTCTCCAATCTTTCTTGCACAAGTCTTCCTCTACCATATCTTATTCTTTTGATGTCAACTTGGATCTACCAGCGGGCTGTTCTACCCTCTATTTCTAGTCTCTCCACTTTCTTCCCAATGTTCCTCAAACTCTTCCCTTTCGTATGACCAAATCATCTCAATCTACTCCCCTGAATTTTCCTTTCACTTTTTCTCTCATTTTTTCCTCCTTACTGTTAACCCCCACATCCATTGTAGCATTCACATCTCTCCTACTTCCAATTTGCTCTTTTATTAATTTTTATTCTTCACAATACATTACCTATGAAGTCTTGTGGTGTGGCAACAAAGCTCCCAATAGACTGATATGGTAACACAGACAGATAGACTGATATGAAAACTTTGAAAAATCATGCATTAAGAGAGATAGAAGAGGAAAGAGAGAAAGTTACGTACCTACGAGGAACAACAAAAAAAGTTCCATAAAATTTGTGAGCAAAACTTTTTGAAATGAGACAAATTACTGCTCCAATGAGTTTGTATGTTTCAGTGCAATCATTTCATGTTTTTCATTAAATAGCAAATTTAAAATAATGAATTGAGCTCCCCCCCAACACCACTTCGGTGGGAAAAGGGCCTTGCTATTCAATATTAATATCCGGTTCGATTTGATTTTTGCAATATTCTCATCAACTATTTATGTATTTAAACATACCATTTTAAATTTGTTTATTTTTCCATTGATCCTCTTTATTAATTCGGTAGTATTGTGTACGTTGAAAAATCAACCGAAATGATTGTTACTGATTTCCTAAAATATAATCTCTTATTTGAATAAATTCCATTAACACTCGAAATTTCATATTCCTAAAAGGTTCAAAATCATTTAAATCAGATGCAATATTTATTTATAACTGTTACGACATTATCTCAGAACTGAGCTAAAATCTCTAGTTACATTATTTTGTAGCTTAATGCATTTTATTTTAATCTATAGGTTCATAATTCATATTAGTGGAGCCCGAGATATTTAAGGTCAAACACATCGAAATTTTTTGTTGACACATTGTTTTCTTATTGATACATTTGCTAATGTCGTGTCCGAATGCCCCCACATTGGATTCCCGGTCAAATCGAAAAAAAAAGAAGATTATTTAAATTTATGTTTGGATGTTCTTTTTTGAAGATAAAAATAAATAAAGGTCATGCAAGATCAAATGTTTATTTAAAATTGAATGACTTCTAATCTTTATTGCATTTAATACACCCCCTTACAAAACCATCCCTGAAGTTACACTGGCTTGACCTTTGCTTACAATCTTTTGTTCATCCATGGCAGAATGCTGGATGTAATGAGTGCATACATCACCCCTATTTATTTTTATTTTTTTCATATCTGAGCGCCCTTTATAATATGCGTCGTACTTTCTCATTACAAAGTATACAGTATGTCCTCAGTGGTGAGACCCCTTTCAATAGAAACTTGAAGATCGACATATTTCTCATCTTTTAAGCAACCACACACCAATATTTTCAATCGTAGACTTAACGATAACTCGTCCTCAAAAATTACAACTCGTAAACTGACTAAGGAAATTAGTCGTTCCAATATACAAAAAGACGTATATGTATGTGTTTCATGATTCAATGTTTCAATTGTGGAGGGGCTTTAAGTCTAACCTAATATGGCAAGGTTTACAAAGTATAAGAACTTTGTATTTAAGTGCTGCGTAAATATTTATGAAAAAACCTTTTGGTGTATTTCTTTGAGTAGGTTACCAAACAATATAGGAACCAAATGTTTCACCAATAAAATAGAGATAAGATACAAAGTCAAATAAGAAATATTATTGAGAATGTTTGTGGTCATTTTGAAATATAAGAATTTCTAATTAATTTTGTATCGACTACAAGTAAATTGATGAGTCACGAGCACTTTCGTCTGTTACGACAATTTACTTGTAGTCGATACAAAATTAATTAGAAAAGATACAAAGTGATGAGATATTTCAAAAGCCGGATCTACTATATGCTTTATCTTCAAGTGCCTGGCCAGATCGGATATTTGGGATCATCACATTAGCTGTTCTCAATTTATCTACTGCAATGCGAAACAATTCACTGGAACTCTTTTCGAACCAAGCCCTAGGGTTTTGTAACAACAAGAAAATCTCCTACTAAGTCAGGAACCTTTGAACAAAGTTCACTGAAAACAAAAGTTTTACTCAGATGCTTCTCCTTAAAGGGCCTGTTCGGATGTTTGGGATCATCACTAGTTGTTCTCACTTTATTTACTGCAATGCGAAACAATTCACTGAATCGAACCAAGCCCTAGGGTTTTGTAACAACAAGAAATTCTCCTACTAAGTCAGGAACCTTTGAACAAAGTTCACTGAAACAAAAGTTTTACTCAGATGCTTCTCCTTAAAGGGCCTGTTCGGATGTTTGGGATCATTACTAGTTGTTCTCACTTTATTTACTGCAATGCGAAACAATTCACTGAATCGAACCAAGCCCTAGGGTTTTGTAACAACAAGAAATTCTCCTACTAAGTAAGGAACCTTTGAACAAAGTTCACTGAAAACAAAAGTTTTACTCAGATGCTTCTCCATAAAGGGCCTGTTCGGATGTTTGGGATCATCACTAGTTGTTCTCACTTTATTTACTGCAATGCGAAACAATTCACTGAAACTCTTTTCGAACCAAGCCCTAGGGTTTTGTAACAACAAGAAATTCTCCTACTAAGTCAGGAACCTTTGAACAAAGTTCACTGAAACACCTTAACTGAAACAAGTTAACTGGGTGAGGTCAAATTGACAAAATAAAAAACCCCGTCTCGAATGACCAATAGATGTTAAAAAGACGTTAAGGCCCCCCCCCCCCAAAAAAAAACTTTTGGCGTTTTTGAATTGCAGAACATTAGGTGAAGTGTTTTCGACATATCTACAAATAAGATTTTTAACTTTTTAGATACTAATTATGATTTTCAAACTTGCGATCTCATCAATAACCCCAAATAGCGTCAAGCTACGTTAATATTTATGAGTGAGTTTGTCAATCAATTGTGTTTTGTATAACTACACCATTTTTGGAACATGAGAGTAAAATGTGGATCCATTTGAAGGATAACCTCCCTGTGAGTTGAATTTACATCAGCAATGTAATGATTTACAAATTCAAATACACTTGATCACCTATGACACCCTGTATATTCATTTGAACTCAAGGGTAATTACTTTCAAAGGAAGTCGTATATATGTAGATGTAGATTGAGAGAAGTATCTTTTGCAAGATGCACCCATAAAATACAAGACAATATACCCCCACTCTTTTTCCTAGTTGAAAATATAGATGTAGATATCCGAGTACTAATCCCGTACGAACCCAACATTGTGACCCTTCCTTGTTTTATTTTAAAAGTTTGAGATTAAATATTTCAACGGAATAGGAACAAGAAGTTTTATGATAGAAAAATGCATTCTCGACACCAAACGAGAAAATTAAAAAAACGATGTCAACGGGTTTACAGAAAAAAATCAAGTTTTCTGTAAACCCGTTGGAATATTCATATTGCGCGAATCAGGAATTAAACTGAAAACAAATCTTCTACACAGAAATTTGATTACATGTTTGAAATTAAAAGCAATAAGTATTTTGCTAAATGCTCGTCTCAATACTTGAACAAGAAGAGCTTCAAGTGTGTTACCAAAATCTCTAGCCAAACCCTTTAGATAAAAGTGCCATGAACATCCCTGAATATAATCTGCAAAGATGAAGACGAAGTATGTGAGCGAATAATTCATTAGAAGAAAGAGAAAATTTGAGTTTGGGAGTTTTTGTGAAACTTGTTCAAATATATTCTGATGTACTCCAAGATAATACACTGCAACTTTTAATGAGGAACTTTCATAAAAGTTATTTTTTTTTAAAAAAAGAGACTAATGCTAGATCTGGGAAAATGTAATGTGTGTGGCTCTCACTCGAAATTCGTTTTGGACATTGACCCTTTTTTCTCTTTGGAGCCATTCAATTATTGAATGTACACAATTTGTAAGAGGCTTAAATTATAATTTTGTCAAGTTTAGATATGGTATTTAGGATGTTTGTAGTCATTATGAAATAATTGAAAAAAAATTTATGTATCAACTAGAATGAATTTGATGAGCCACGAGCGCTTTCGTCAGTTACGACATTCTCAAGTGAACTTGCAATTATTTTATAATTTTTTTTCAATTATTTTATAATTTTGTCACCAAAAGTATCTGGTAATAAGGAGACATCACCAAAAGTATCTAGTAATAAGGAGACATCACCAAAAGTATCTGGTAATAAGGAGATATCACCAAAGTTATCTGGCAATAAGGAGACATCACCAAAATGATCTGGTAATAAGGACACATCATCAAAAGTATCTGGTAATAAGGAGACATCACCAAAAGTATCTGGTAATGAGGAAAATGGTAATAAAGACTAGCATGAGGTCTCGTGGAACAAACTCTACCACCACTCATGACAGTTGAAGTGAGTCGGTATCTGTCCTGGTGCGTTCAGTCTGTATTTTATTAAATTTACGTACTCGAACAACTTTGAAATATCATTGAACCAACGATTTACCTTGATGGATACATCAGTTCCCGTCAGAACACTGAATTTACGCAAAGTTCTCTTTAGTACTTACTCGAACGGCATTAACGGGTACAATAAGGTGGTTTATTTTGGGTATTTTATTATTATTATGTTAATTCCCAAGGAATTATATAATTGGGCGGGTGTTGGAATCCACTTTCGCTATTTCGATATACCTATATATTTTAGAGGAGAGTCCACAGATAATTTCAATCCATCCCCAGTACCTATTATGATTGGCGGGTCGCTTAATCATGCAGCAACGAATCGACGTGATTTTTGGCATGAAGATAGTTTATCGTTTATCACATATCCGACAGAGGTAATTCAGGGTAAATTTACTCCGTGGGTTCGGACATTATTATTTATTTTTTTTTCAAAATTTTAATCCTAACACTGAGTCCTATACAGATATCATNTCCCCGGGTAAAAACAAATAAGTGTGCAAAGTTTCATGCAATTCCGAGCTGTAGTTCGTAAGTTATAAGCGAACAAACAAACAAACAAATAAACAAACAAACAAACAGACATTCACTTTCATATATATAGATAGATAGATAGAATGTAATATACGTTTCTCTTTAGAATGAAATCATTTCAACCAATCAAAAATGTGTATGTATCTAATTAAACCATAATATCGATAAGGATCCGTGTTCACACGTGTGAACATCGGTCCCACGGAGTACCTATGTTGTGTTCACGCCTGTGAACGCATTAGGCTACTTTTCATTCCGTAAATAGAGACCATGTCTCTAAGGCATGCACACAAATTGTTCGTGAAATTTATGCAGTCCGATGATTTGTTACTATACACTGCGGATCGTGAATCGTGATATCACGACAGCATGAGAGTAAAATAATTGCTATTCCCAGACCAACCAATTTGAATAATAACAACTCTTTGGGTCTTCAGGCTACCTGATAGCCATATGGTTCTGGTATTTAAAACCGGTTTCACATGCCGGTGATCTGGAACCAAATCAGTTCATTCTCATATCAGAGATATTTTATTCATTTTTATTTTACTCCTACGTTAATGAGATGACCTTGAAATAGCATAACATTCCCGCCCTTTTTCTGAAATTGTGTGTTGCTTTGTAAATTTAATTACCATTTAATTAATTTGTTTTTAATTTACTTGATTGTTTTGATTACATGTCTAAAAAGATTTTTGACCCCGGAGGTGTCGGTGTTATTTTGAAGAAATAAGAACTGTTGAACTCATTTTGCATGGGCAGATACCCCCATAACTGATGGAGTAATTAACACTGAAAACAATTTTCAATATCATTCTGTCCTGCAAATAATTTTCTTTCAATATTAATAGAAAAAGATGTATGTATTTACTATATGAATAGAAATAGATGTATGTATTTACTATAGAAATAGAAATAGATGTATGTATTTACTATTTAAATAGAAAAAGATGCATGTATTTACTATATAAATAGAAATAGATGTATGTATTTACTATATTAATAGAAATAGATGTATGTATTTACTATTTAAATAGAAAAAGATGCATGTATTTACTATATAAATAGAAATAGACGTATGTATTTACAGTATAAATAGAAATAGATGTATGTATTTACTATATAANTGATTGGCTGTTCTAGATTTGACCTTGACTTTGTTCTCGACGGTTATTTTGAGGTCAACTTTAAAATTTTAAATGGGAACCCCCATTTTTTATCACGGATTCGGAAAGGGCGGAACATTTCGGAAAGAGCGGAACATTTCACGTTTGAATAATCTATCACTCATTGTGTTTGAAGGTCATTAAGGTCAAGTCTGCAGGTCACAAAGAGATGTCCGCAACAAACTAAACCAAATATGATAAAGGGAAAAAGTTGAATAAGAATCAGAATTCAAATAATTTATCTTAATAAATTCCTTTCTTAAATAATGTATTGAATCCAGCGCTGGCCAATATAAAAAAAACTACATTTTGATATTGGCCAGCGCTTGCGTAACCTTGCGGACATCTCTTTGTGACCCGTAGGCTTGATCTTAATTACCTTTGAACACAATGAGTGATAGGTTATTCTAACGTGAAATTTTCCGCTCTTTCCGAATCCGCAATAAAAAATGGGAGTCCCTTTTTAAAATTTCGAAGTTGACCTCAAAATAACCATGAAGAACAAAGTCAAGGTCAAATCTAAGATTATTATTGGACTCCTCGTTCAATTTCCTAAAAGTTTTGTATAGAACATTTTTTTCTGAAAATCAATACTTTAGGATTTATCCAGGGGTTTCGGTATTTAATGAACACTCGGTACTCGGTATAATGCAGTCACCGAGGGAAGCAAACCAGCTTCATTAGGTGACGGTCCTAATAATTTTCTAGCACCTACCTGTTTTAACAAAAGTATCCGTGCAACGCACTCTCTACATTAACATATAGATCATGTCACCTGAATGTGGCGCGGCCTCCACGCCCCTCAAGAACAAAAGACTTTACACACACGACACGAGACACTCCTCAAGTCTCATTTCAATCAAGGTCTCCTAACTGCAGTGTCAGATTTGAGCGATAAGAATACAATTTTGTTGTTATTATTGCTTTGAGAGTTGAGAGATTGATAATTGGCACGCTATCAGACTTTGCGATTATGATTGTGTCCGAAAAATAAATGAAATAATTAAAAATAAAATTAACACGTTCAATGCCCTGTATTCATAATGTAGTAGTCCAAAGGGTTCTATAACTGTGGGTGACATTATTATTATAATTATTATTATTTATTGTGTTTCAGAGGTTTCTCAAAACTCTGACACATTACAATAAAGGATATTCTTAAGGGACCATTAGTAGGTTCCTGAAAAAAAGAGAAAAAAAGAGAGAGAAAAAAAAAATTACTACTAGGATGGTAAACAAGCGTAAAAAATAGGAGATTTTCCAAAAGGAGGCAGAATGTTGCACGACCTGGAGGTTAGTCATAATTTCTAATTTGGTTTCGGTACCATGTTGTTGTTGGCAGAATGTTGCACGACCTGGAGGTTAGTCATGATTTCTGATTTGGTTTCGGTACCATGTTGTTCCTCTAGGGCTTGATTTAGTATCCCGTGACGCTGACATTGTTCAGGTTTTATTTCACGCTATAATTGTGCACTAAACTAAAGTTTAAAATCATCATTATTGTTTAGTGTTTTTTTTTTTAGTCCATTGATTGTCTCATGAGAGAGATTGAATCTAAATGTACCCAAATGTTTGCAGACAAAATTCATCATCTAATATACTCGTGTTCTTCATGTGTGATAAAAATATTCCCGACGACGTCA
This sequence comes from Pachypsylla venusta, assembly GCA_012654025.1. Taxonomy (NCBI): domain Eukaryota; kingdom Metazoa; phylum Arthropoda; class Insecta; order Hemiptera; family Aphalaridae; genus Pachypsylla; species Pachypsylla venusta. The sequence goes on from CM022877.1 coordinate 30,416,446, forward strand.
CATCTCTATAGTGACGATTTTATTTGTTCGTTTGCACCTTTGCAATCCGTTTTCCTTTCAAAAAATCTTCAGATTATGTATTCAAATTTAATCATTTGTCTTTTTATATTTAACTTTTTTTGGAATTCTTTGGAAGCATTGGGCTGAAAAATGTACCCGAAGAACACTTAAAATAATTTCTCAGAAATTTGTGCACGATGCAAAAATACAGAAGTTCCACATGTATGTGTGAAAGAAGAGGAAAGTGCCGCCTTTTTTTCTCATGAATTTTTTGTTCACTTAAATAGTATCTGTGTGCAGGGGGACTTCAGAAGAATACTTCCAAGGCACCCAAATCCATGCCGATCGTAAAAGACGACTAAGAGCAGGATTGGAAACATTAGTTTTTCATTAACCCATACACAAGAAGCTACTGCATTATCCGTAAAGATTCTTTGGTATGTTGATGCAAACCAGCCCCTCGGCTGTTAACCTATGATGATGATAGTATCTTGGGTTCCAAATAATGTAAGAATTAATAAGACTGCTCACATACTAAGCTTTTGAACTCTTAACTATTATTTAGAACCTGGTTGCAAGACTTCTAATTTGAAGTTATCACAATTATCACCGCGTTCTTTAGAGATCTATTGTGGCCAATACCTACATAAACTTTTCAAATGTTTCAAAACACGCGATCCACGTACACAAAATATAGAAACTCAATACACTTGATTTCAAATTCCGACTGCTCTTCCTTGGACCTGTTACAAAATGTCACACTATCACACACTTCAATCAAATCCAGTTTGAACGTATCTTTACCAATCTAACGCACTTCATAAAAAACACTCACAAACTCAACCAATAGTCCAGAAACTAGTTTACTTTACGATCACCAAACATCATCCCATACAAATATAATCTAACCTGGTGGGCTCGTCTCATTATTTAAAATCACTTTTATTTGACTTGATAAAGCTAGCTAGATTGACATTTTTGATTAAGGATATTATCAAAGATATTTGAAGATCTTTGGGTCCATATAAGTGTAGCCCGAACTCATATTCTCTGTGTATGTGTATCTTACAGGGTGGTTCAATGAAGACTTACCAACTAGCAGATTATGATGGCATATTACTGATATCACTTACCTAGAACAGAGAAAAATAAAAGAAAATTTTAAGTTTTGATGTGACAGGTGACAACATCTGACAAATAGAGACACGAATTGAATACAAAATAGGAGTCTACAAGCTAGAAAAAATTATAAGTCAATACTCATTTGAGTTTCAGCTAACGCCAGATCCTTATAAGTACTTATTTTTATAAGTACTATATAAGTGTAGGTATGAGTTTCATTTGAGTTTCAGCTAACGCCAGATCGTTATAAGTACTAAGTAGTTTTTTATAATTATCATTCATCCGATCGCGATGTAACTTTAGTGAGTTATTGTTCACACGCTTGTGAAGGTTTCTGATTTACAATAGGTCCCGAGTTATTCTATTTCTATGGGTACTAGAACATATGCATGAGAGAAAACTGACGTCAAATCTCCATTCCACTTAGATAAAAGAAAAAATACCACATGAAGCACAAAAATCAAAAGATTTTTCCAAACTACATAATTTGGTGGAGATGGCAAAGTTTATAAATATTTTGAGACACGAAGCTAATACCTAAGATTGTAACATTTGTAGAGCTCTCTGGGGAAATTAAAAAAATAGTTTGAGGGTATCTTGAAATATCTTTTGGAAAACGCTTTCCGGACTATTCAATTATTTAAACTTAGATAATAATTAGGTCCCCCTTTCAAATAATCCCATGTTGTACATTGGATATTTGGTGATGAATAATTATAATACCGTTCAAATCATAGATTACGCCCAATTGACCTAATGGGACGTAAATTTTACTACGGAAGAAAAGATAAATACGGGGATTTCCTATGTCTTATGTTCTTAAGAGCATATTATCAGAGTCAATAAAATTTCAATATTTTTTTAAAATAATTTTAACATTTTATTTTTATAGTAACTTATTAGGGGTCACTAACTGTCCCATAAGCTGTTTTTTCCTCCACAAGATTACCTTCTGAAGAACAAATAGCTGTTTTTTCCTCCACAAGAGTGCCTTCTGAAGAACAAATAGTTCAAAAATTGTGGGCGGCCCACAGTTACAATTTAATATTTCTCTAAATGTATTCTAATTAAATCACTAATCAATCGATATCATCATTAGCGTGTTCGATAGCAGTTGATGTAAACATCTCAGCTTCAATTTTTTTTTTTTCTCTCTCTCTAAATTGTATGATCTTGGCGGATAATGGTTGTCATGTGCCAATACATAGGTCACAAAATATAATCATTTTAACTCTTTAATTTTTTGTGTTGCTTCCAGCTTAAATCTTAAATCAGCTCACTCACGTGAAGTTTGCCCCTTTGAGTGTGATTTATGTATCTAATGGAAGTTCGGAAATTATTTCATCAGGAAGATCAAAAATCAGAAGTTTTTTTTCTCCTGGTGGAGGTGCCAATGTACATAAATATTTTGAGACACGAAGCTACCACCTAAGATTGTAACATTTATAAAGTTGAATGAAATATACCTATTTTTAATAATTAAACTAATCTTAATATATAAATCAGAAATTTGTGTGTACCTATGTATGAGGGGTTGTCTGTTACAATACCACAGCCCAAACGGCAGCAGATAGCGAAAAATTGATGGGAATGGACCCCCTCAAAATCATGTTCTACGACTCCAGGAAAATTATCAGAACTAAAATATGTTAAACTGTTTTCGAGTTACGGCCAAATTTCTTCTTTAAAATGGAACAGTCACGGTCCGATATCTTAAATTTTGTCGCGACAACATATCAGCTCAAAACGAGAAAGTAGGTGGCTATTTAGTCCTTATTTTAGGACAGTTTCTGCACAGGTATGGCCAATGGCCAGCCATTCCAGAGTTACGAGTTCGAAACCGGGAACGGGTCAAATAAAATTTAGAAAATATAAAAAGTAAGAATGGCCGTGCCTCTAAGGCGCCTGGTGAAACGTTTAAATCTTAAGTTTCCATTGTCCTTGAAAAACAAAAATAGCAATATAAGAATCGTAGCGAAGCACGGGCGAAACAGCTAGTATACTTATATGTGCACCATAAAATAATGTTTAAGTGCAAAAATATATTTAAAAAATATTTTACCCTTGAATTTATGTCTGTCACAATCATTGTTCAAAATACACTAAACATGGGGCAACCCACCCCTTACCTCACTCCCCAATAATCATGACCGGAACAAATCTCCCCGATAAATAATTGCACCTCTTCCTTCCCTGTGTTATACATAGACATGAAGTATTTAACTTTTGCCTGACCACTTCTGTAATGCGAGTACGAGTTGGGTTTTACATATATTAGCATTTTTATATTTTGTAGGACATTTTGTTTTATTATTACAAAAACCTATCGACAAAAAATGTTTTGACCCACACTTATAAAAATTATATATTCAACACCATGCACGCATAAAACACCTAAATCCGAACAATATTGGGGAATGGGCAGGAAGATTTGGGTTGCGAACATTACGGGGCCGTTCAAAATTACCAAACTTTTCCCATCCCTTAACCCAACGTTTCTGATATCTAGGTTCATCAAGTCATCAGATCTTTCTTTACGATTTTTTAAGCAAATTATTTTTTACTTTCCTTTTTCCTTATCTTTAAGGGCTGAAATTTTCGAAGTCGAGTTTTCAGGCCCCCAAAGCCCAAATCTCGAGTTTCAGCCAATGGAAAAAGCGCCTGTCGATTTGTGAACAAGATAGGTATATCAAGATTATCAAGAATGGTGAGTTTTAGAGATTTAGTATGGATGTAATTTTTTATGCCAATCAGGAAACACGTAACTTTTGGTTGAAATTGAATCGGGTTTTTGCAATTTTTCAGCGGCTTTAGATATAAAAAGAGAGAGAGAGAGAGAACGCGAACGGTCGAATTTGGTGCCTATTTATAATAATATCATGCATGGAATGCTTGAGAAACTTTTGGTTGAAATCGAATCTAGCGAATGTTGCCTAAAAAGATAACGGCCAGTGCCATAATAAACATAAAACAAAAGAAAGCTTAATGTTTTCGAAACATTTTGTCCACAATTGGTCAATCACACACGCGGACTAATGGCTGAAACTCGATGGATTCTGGGGACCTCAAAACTTGTTTTGGCATTGAAAACCCATCATCAAAAATTTCAGCCCATTACAATACTTTTTATTTCTTTTAAAGGGAAACATCAGACAAGGAAGTCAAAACACGTTTTGAGGTCCACAGAGGACAAATTTTCTTTTAAAAGGGTTGTATGATGTTCACATCAGAGTTTTAAGCAAGAGAAAATCGATAGTACAATTAATTATTTATTTAAATTGCACCAAATTAGAACAGCCCTTTGCAGGCGAGTAAATTGCTAAAATGTGATCAAAATGTTTGGACGGTATTGGACGGTACAAGAATTAACACATGAAACATGAAACCAACTGCAGAGAGACAAGGAATAGATTTTTTTTTTTTTTAATAACGATGTTATCTTTATGTGTGAAATCAACTGCAAATTTCCAATTCTGAGCGCACATTTTTCTTCAATATTTGCAAGGTTTCCTAGCCTCGATAGTTCGGCACAAAATCTGGAACGAAATCAATATTTAACGATAGACTAAAATACCAATAATTTAGTCTATCGTTTTTAGTCTATTGTTAACATGAATCTTATTGTAAAATTGCGTCCTACCGGATCATCATTTCCTTCATTCAATCTGCTCCATCTATCTTGTCCTGACCCCTATCTGTATTGTCTCTCTAGAGCTAACTGTCTTTCGGCCCAAGGGGTTGATTTCTTCAATTGCTGGGAGAAAGGTTTGGACCTGAGAAAGGAAACTACGTGCGACTTAGATCTGGACATTTTGTTGTTATAAAATGTTAACTGATCACTTTTTTAATCTGATCAACACCGGGTACAATTTGTTATAGATTAAAATTAATTGTCAATTGTACCTTTATAAATTATAAATAAATACATAATAGGAAAAATATTAATCGTGGTTTGTCTGTTCAAAATAATTATTGGTATTTTTTTTTCCAATTAAGCGCTTTAACCACTGCATTAAAGCAGGTCGTTCGCGCTGACTCCTCAGCTACTATATTTTTTCCATTATTTGGATTGCCTTTAAGTAAATGAAAACGGAATCAATGCACTCGGCATTATCGGTGGAGACGGTAGAGATGCACGAATAGAGGAATAAGCTAAGCTTCTCGCCGCAAGCACATGAGGGTTGGCTAACTCTCTTAAATAGATCAGAGTGAGTCAACCTGGTATGGCCGATCCTCAGTCGGGTCAAAACGACCTCCTTCAAATATTGGTATTTAATCTATCATTAAATATTGAAGTTATGTGCAATCAAGTTTCAGAGCGATATTTAAATTTATAAAAAGTTCAAAGAGTAATATCACCAGAAGAGAAAATCTGTGAAAGATAAAGAGAAATTTAAAATGCTGATGACAAGATAAGCATTTGATGAATTGAAAAATAAATTGCCTTTTAACAACAACTTAAAGAAGCTTTCAGAAATGCAGTGGAGGCCCCCCAACAATACCCCCAGTTTACGGTTGATGATAAAATACGTTCAAATTGAACACAAAAAAAAACGTTCAGGGCTCTCGGACCGATACGATGGGTGAAAGTCTAACACACGCGATCTTATGTGGCTTCCTTTCACTGAAATAATTTCAAATTCCATTCTAATTCCATTTTTCAAACTTTAATGGAAACAGTTTGGTCTACGGATTCCGGCGGGTCTAAGCCTTGAACCGAAAACCAAAATGATTTTCTCCTCATTAATTTATTAAATAGTGAAAATATTTTTCTTTTTTGAAAAAGTTTGAAGTATTCAAAAACAGTCGACGAAAAACAATTCACACCCAGATCCAATTTTCTATTTTTCTTTTTCTGGATTTTGAAAAAAAACGGTAGGACTAATTTAAAATTGCTACAATATCAAGCAAACAATGTCTGTTGTCCTTTGTCCCACATATAAAACCTAGAATTTTAAATTTTGAGGAGACCCCATTGAGTTGACATGCAATATTATATTTTTATGTTGATGTTTTTGAGCGGGGCCTCATTCCAAATATCCGTAGGTACTATTCAAAACAATAAAAAAAATCAGACATAGAAACATATAATGCAATTTTTATTTTTAAATTAAAATAATGTTGTCACATTTGTTTGAGCCTCCTTATGGGTAATAGAAAAGCACGCCACTCCACACGCCACCCACTGGAATTGGAGTACTATTTTAAAGAGTACGTCAAACAGCGGGCAAGAGACATTGAATGAAAACTGTTGACGATGCGTACAAAACATAGTTAAAAGATAAACTGTCTGACAGAATATTTCATCTTATAAAACGCACCTTTAAGGGGAAAAAATAATAATAAAGAAGTGGGGGAAAATAGTAGAAAGAGTTATCTTTGAATGTTCAGTGGGCGTGGTTTGTAAAGAAAATCAATAGTGCCGGGGCCTTCCTGCACGTTTCCACGTGTACCGTCGGCACGCCGCGCCGCCTCGTAATAATATTGTCGCTTTCGCTTGTACATCTTATGCGCTCTTTATTATTTATTTATTTTGTCATTCTTTAGCGCTAAATGTTCGTCTTATCTCTTTATCGTCAATTTACTTTAACTTTTTGTTGCATGTCGCGAAACATGTTTCAAATTGGTTTATTATTTTCAATAATGAAAATTTGGGATTTCAATGCATGAAATTTAAGAAAATTAGTATTTTTTCTTTCTTTTGAACCGACGCCACGTCCCCGTGGCAGTACATGCATCACACTCGGCTGGCACCAAGTACCGGGTTCGAATCCTGGTCTGGTCGAAAATTTGAAAAATGTTTTTTCGAATTTTCTATTTGAGCTAGTTGTGTAGTTATGGCGATATAGCGACAAATGGTAGCATTATGAAGTAAATGTTTAATAATTTTTGATGATTGTTGTTAAAACCTTGATACGTTATGCTCAATAAAAACACAAAGAAATATACATTTATTAGAGTCAAAAAACAAAGTCAATATTTCAATAGGACCATAGAAAATTGCTGTGATGTCCCTTATATGTTACAAAAATAAAACCTACACCAGTACTTGTTTCAAATTATTTTGGACTTCCAAATTTCCAAATGTTAAAGACACACTGCATGCATCGCGCATCAAAGATCCCAATGACACTTCTTCATGCGGATGTTCTAATTGATCTGCTCATGTTTGTGGGCATGACTTTTAGTGATATTGGAGTGATTGTTTAAAACACCTTGTAATGCTATGATATCCACAAAATTGTGACATCATAACAAAAAGAAATATAACTGTGAATTAGAAAGATTTTTCGACATTGATAACACTGGTCTAAAACTTGTGTCATCAAACCCACCCGCTTCAAGCATTCTTCATAAAATGCTATCAAGCTGTCTTATCAACCGAACACATTATTTGTCAACACAAAACAACTTTTAGTACTGAAATTAAAACAAGTACTATCTCTTTGAGCTTTTGTTTTGTCTCCAGTGATGGTTGTACAATTTTAATATCGCATATCTTACATTGTATGACAATTTGTTTAGAAAAATACCGCTACGTATATTTTAAAATAATGCAGAAATGTGCAGAAAAAGTTTGTGTTGTTAGATCGGAAGATAAGTATGTCTTCAAAAGCACAAAACATTGCGCTCCAACAAGACCACTAAGATAATAAACGTGGACAAAATTCTCTAAAGAAATCGCACGAGAAAAGATTAGTTCCAGAAAGTTAAGATTTTAGAAAATGGTATGCGAACTGTAAACCTCACTCAGATGATACAAATTTATTAATTTAAAGTATTTGTTAAATCAGTTAAATTGAAAATATCTCATTTTGTATTTGGTTAGGTTATTTGATACAGTACTTGATGGCTTTCATATTCATAATACCTACTTCATGATTTTGGACGCCAAAAGTCCCACTAATTTTTCTACTCTTGATTTTTTTCCATACTGCAATGCATACTTGATTCATACTTTTAAAAGATACAAATGCCATTTAAAGAGCCGCCATGAGGCTCAGGGTACTAATCAGGCTATTTTATGAAAGTAATAATAAGTTAATGTCTTCTAAGTAAGTTTCATCAATCCATGTAAAAATAGGCAGTAAAATAGGTGAATTTAAAAAAAATCAAACTGTTTGATCTGAGAAGTTACAAGGTGACAATGTTGATCGTAATGTCACAGGATCGTAATGTCATAGATCGAGATATTTTAGAATTTTTAGACCATAACGTTTTATTATACAATCACCCGTGACTGATTTTGGCCGTATTGAAACCAACTATATGCCGGTTTCTATGACACAGTTTTCCTTTTTCAGAATTAAACCTATCTTATATCAATCTATCATTGCTTTAACGTCTAGGAGAGACATACAGCACAGTCAATTGTACACTCGTGCTTAATATATGCAATAAGGAAATTATTGTTGGAAAGTGTTTTATTGAAAATTTACAGGCAATGGGGTTCTCCCATTGAAGAGAGATTGTAATTGAACACGCGATTTGGGTTGGGGGATATTCTAGCTTTTATTGATAATAGCAATTAAATGTTTTACCGGAACAAACAGAAGTTGTGTATTTTTACAAGAGTCTACTTTGTTATTTGCATGGTCTGTCATTTTATGCTAATATTTCATCAATAACATATTTGCCTTTTAAAAATACAGGTAAGTAGTTTGCAAGTTAGGTCTCTTGACAAGAGTTAAAATTTTCAGCCCGATTACAATACTTTGTCTTTTATAAGGCGAGAAAGTAAAAAAAAAATATCAAAAAAATTTAACTTGTAATCTTCAACATGAATTTATTGCTCACTTGTCAACCAAAACGATCTAAAAAAGAGAAGGGGAAGGTATAAAGTTTTCAAGATTCAACCAAAAAAATAAGAGAAAATCAGGACGAACTGAGAATTTATCTTAAATGTAAAGATATAATAAAAATAAACAGTCTTGGCAACATCAAAGGAAATTTATCAAGCTTATATTTAATATAGAACAAGCATTTTATTTCCAAGGAAGCCGCCGAGTGATGAAGAGCGGAAGTGTGAGACACCTCGGAGAAAAATGAGACTATGAGGTGGAGATTGGTGGAGGGGGGAAGAAGAAGGATTCGGGGGAGGGCGGCACAAAATAATTGGCTTCGTCAAAATGAAAATGTGTCTATTTCATTAGTCGCAAATTCTTTCAAAATATTTCTATCAGTGGAAAACTTTCCAGCCCCAAATTTAGGTTCTCCGAATCTGTTTGTATCATCAATGAAGGAAGTCAAACAAAAAATATTAAACACTACCACGAAACAAAATGAGAAGAAAACCCTTTATAAACCTTCGATAGTTTGGAAGCAAAAGCCAAAAGATAAGGAATACTTTTTATCTGAACTGACCATAAAAATCAAAAAGATTTTTATGGTCTATTGGGTGGGAAGTTTCCCATTAGTCCTCTATCATTTGTCTACGTATTCGCGGAGGTTTTCTTGCAATATTGGTCTTTTGATGAATTCCTATTTTGCATTCGATTATTTTGAGTTGTGTCAGAAAAAGGGGCAAAATAATGAGAAGCTGCATTGTTAGTATACAATTACTGTAAGACAAGATGGAAAAATGTTGACTTAGTGTATTCATCATTTCCATTTCTTAAATTTCTTATTGGATATACTTTTTTTGTAGGCCCCCCCTAAAAAAATTCTGGCTACGGATCTGACGGTTAGCGCACACCTTACTACAAATCGAACCTCTTCCCCCCGAATGCAAATCTTGGGTGCGCCAATAAATATGCTGATATTGCTTCCCGCTAAAGACTACCGCGAAGAAGTAAAAAGTGAAAAGAGAACATAAAGCAGGAAAATATATGAGCAGTCAAACTATTCGAAAAATTCAGCAATTTAAAAGAAAACAAACGAGTGCTGCTCGTAACACCCTCTCGTTTATCCGCTCTTCTTAGTCATCATTTTAAAATGCAATAAAAATGAAATACGGATATGTTCAAAATGAAAAGTTTTAGAATACTCATACTTAGAATTGCCTTAAAACCACAAAAAAGTTCAACGTGCAGCCAAATAAATAGGACCGCCGGGCTCCGCCTGCTCGTCTTAGGAACATATTGTAGCTGTGTTGTAGCAAAAAACTCTTTTCGTTGCCACTTTATAATTAGGTTTCCTCAACAAACTTTGAAAATGAGACATAACATGGATATACGAAGGGGAAAAATCAAGTTTCGTATTACTTAGTTTTCAGTCTGTAATTTTGCTTTCCTTAACATATAAAAAGGAAAGAATTGTAATGGGCTAAAATTTTCGATGACGAGTTTTCAAATCAAAACACGTTTTGAGGTCCCCAGAGTCCAAATCTAGAGTTTCAGCCATTGGTCGGTGTGCGTGTCTGTCTGTCTGTCTAATAACAAAATATCTCAATAACGGCAAGTGCTAGAGACCTATAAGCTTTTGGTGGCAATCGAATATACCGTTGGCGGTTTTATGCCGC
>CM022877.1:30427807-30501342 GCA_012654025.1 Pachypsylla venusta
AGTTGGTAAATAAACTCCATGCTGTTTCATCATAGGTTAACAACCTGGTTAATACTAAAGAATCCCTACGGATAATGCAGTAGCTTCTCCTTCCTTTCTGCATGGGTATTGGAATAAATCTCGTTTCTGACCCTCCCCCTTGGTGGCCTTTTACGCCTTTTACGGGTTTGGGTGCCTTGGAAGTATTCTTTTTAAGCCCCAGCAGTATATTTTATAGAACACCAAAGCTTTTCTTATTTAAATCTTCGAATAACATGTTAATTATAAGTGTTAAAATATATTAACTTTTAAATAAATTAAAACATAACACTTACCAAAAACAAGAATCAACTTCCATCTTTAGACTCGACTAGACTGATGAAACTAGTTTCTTTATAAATATTTATAAATAGTGTTTTTGGTAATGTTTTGTTTTCATTTATTTAAAAGTTAATATTTCTTATTTAAACTGAAATAGAGCATGTATACATCCCTATTCATACATAGCCCAAGTCAAATATTAAGACTTTTAATTTAATTTGGGTGTACAGAACTGGAATTCTGAAGTGAGATAACCTATGTTCCAAATAAAGCATAAATAGTTCTAGGTTCGATTCCCGGCCGTGTATATTCAATTTAATCTAATTTTTTAACTTTATTTTTACTCTGCCGCTCATTATACTAAAATAATATTCTGGAGGTATAAACATATAAATATTTATATGTATATCTACTTTATATGAACCCTTGTAATATATTGATGTCTTGCAAACAGAGTGCCATATTAATTCTAAAGAAATAGGTCCATCAATTAATTGATCCAAAGAAAGATCTAACACTGTTGTAATACTAGTTTCAGTCGTAACAGAACTTGGATGGTGGTCCGTTCGAGGTCACCACATTTTGTTTTCGGCTTCCGGGTTGGACTCAGCCCCGTAAGAACTACTGAATAGCTTTCGTTGATTGTGTAGCGAAATGGCATCGGAGGATATACCTTTTAGTTAATCACGCACTTGTAAAAGTCAGGAGGGTGCTAGCCAGTGCCAATGCATGCATGGTATCTTGAATACAACGGTTCCCGTAAGATTTCAAAGTCCATCCAACTTTTACTTGTTGGGTGACCATGACCACTTAGGTTTCAGCCCTCGGGATGCAGTCTATTCCAAGCTACACTATGTGAGGTCAGTGTGGGTAGCTCGTATGTAAGTATGTAAGATTCAAGCTAAAGGAAGGTAAATCCCCCGTCTCGAAGGATCTTATAGATGTTAAAGAGACGTTAAGCCTTCTCACAGTTACTCAAATACCAAATGAAAGTAATCTTATGCCGATATAAAGTAACTTTTCTTCCATTTCAAATAACAATAATATATTGAATGCAGAGAAATAATAGACTTGCTAAAAAAAAAAAAAAAAAAAAAAAAAAAAAAAAAAAAAAAAAAAAAAANAAGATGAGGGTGGAGGACTAAGCAAAGAGTTCGCCCTCCATGCCTCACTCCTCTTCAGATTCTAACCCTCAGAATTGAAAAAAGAGACCCAGAAGAGCCCGCGCTGAGTCACGTTCTTTTCAAAATGCACCCCATCCTGGTCTAGACACACTTTTGTACTTGTCATCAGATTTTTCAAAATCAAATATTGGACAAAAAGAGGGGAGGGGGTAAATAAGAAAATGATTGTCACATGAGAGAAACCAACCCCATAGTGAAAAATAAATATTATATCAAATACACGGGCGACTCAAAATCTATAAGAATAGATTTTCTATGAGTCGCAAGGAAAATGAGTGTTTTCGTTCATTATTCTTGGGACCACAACATTTTCAACAAGCTGTTTAAAAAAGACCTTTTTTCGAAGATGTTACTCCATTTCAAAGCAGGCTTTAAGGAGCATTCACACTAAGCAGTGACAATGAGATTGCAGGCAAGTGATTCCCGCTGATCGTGAGCTCACCAATGATGCACTGTCACTGTCACGTGTCGGTCTAGTATGAACATGTTCCTTCAACTGCCTGAAACAATATTTTTAGTTTTGTCGGACAGATCACTTGCCGCTTAAGGCACTGTCACTATTTTTTTCAACCGCTTTTGGTAATTTGAGACGGGGTTTTACGATATGTTCACATGACCGTGCGGTGCCGCGCGGTACGACGAACCGCGCGGCACAAGATCTATTTAAATAGTGCATATTGTCTACATTACCGCGCGGTACTACTTTTCCAAACTTGTATCGTTTGTTCATATGATACAGCGCGGTCATGTGAACATAGTATTAACCTTCATTTTTAGCCCTGATTTGGGTCAAAAATAGCCTCACTGTACGTTGCTTTTACAGTGGTCCGTTGGGAACTGGTGTATTTAACGTGCGATAGACGCTTGCTACATATGACTAAAAAGATTGAACACATATATCTTTCTGGGCATTCTATATTGACATCCTGAAAGACCAATGTAAAAGCACTAAGTCATAACTCGGTTTAGCCGACTTATGACATTGTGTTGGATTTTGCATTTCAAGTAGCAATAATCTGATCAAACAGAAATCATCAGTATCAATAATTAGTAACACTAAAAATGTTCCTTCACTCTAACTGTATTGTTACTAATATTGAACAGGATTTTGATCAGTACCCCAGGAGTCATACATAAAATGATAGAAATGCTCTTTTTCTTTGTGTTATTATGCCACAACTTTGGTCGGATTTTTCCAATATCAATCATTATACAATTACTTTGAATTTTTCAAATTTACCTACGAAGCTGACCCCGTGTCGCTATTTATCTGCATAGCTGCTCAATGTTCTCACGAGGCTATATGGGCCCCCAAAATATCCNTTTGATCAGTACCCCAGCAGTCATACATAAAATGATAGAAATGCTCTTTTTCTTTGTGTTATTATGCCACAACTTTGGTCGGATTTTTCCAATATCAATCATTATACAATTACTTTGAATTTTTCAAATTTACCTACGAAGCTGACCCCGTGTCGCTATTTATCTGCATAGCTGCTCAATGTCCTCACGAGGCTAAATGGGCCCCCAAAATATCCCAAACACATTGACAAATTTTTACCCCTCCGAGGATTCGAACCTGGGTTTCCCATGGGAGTTGGTAAATAAACTGCACTCGGCAAGTAGACCGTAGACCATTCCAAATTGAGACCCATTTGTTTGCTCTTTTGAATTTAGAAAACGGACGATAAGAGTTTGGACACTATTAAATTCTTTACTTTTTTTTAGTATAAAAGAGAATTTAGAAGAACTGCAAAAAAATGCTGAGTGTGCCAAGCAGATTTAGTGTCAGAAATAAGAAATATGCAACGTGTCAGAAGCAGAACTCAGCAGTTGTACAGTAATAATGTTCATATTGCATTTATGCAGTTGTGCATTTAGCTGAGTTGTGGTGTTTGAAAGCTTCGATTAGACGTGTCACAATGTACTCGTACACACGGATGTCCGCGGAAAAAACTTTTTCAAAATAATAAAAATCAAGTTTATCGAATGCAAAATTGAATGGAGAATTCGAAAATGCAAATGGTTTCCATTAAAAAAAAAAAAAAACATTGAAATTACCCTGCAGTTCAACACTAAACAATTATTTAGAGTCATCATGATAACAAGATATTATGAAAAACAATATTTAATAGTTTAATATTTCCCCCCCCCCCAATTTTTTTTTGCGGGGGCCCAAAAAAAGGTTCATTCTTTTTTGCCAGAAAAATAATAAACCCATGTGTCACATTGGCAGAGTTTTTTTAGTGGTTTTCGAGATATTTTATAACTACTTGAACTCAGATGACTCAAATGCTCTCTAAGATGGATGCGGCGCTTGATCTGTAAATATTTCAAAATTTCCAATAGAAATGCAAATTACAAAAATAATACCAAAGATTAAAATAAATGAATAAAAATGGACGAATGGAATCTAATTCATTTCAGGGCGGCTCTGCATATAGTAATCCTCAATATTATTTCATTAAGCACCAGCAGACCAGCACAGATCTCCGGTAGAGTAATGTTGCAGAGTCGGTGGCTTTTTAAATTAAAATATTTGTTTATAATAGGATATAAATATATACGAGGCTAAGGTGAAAATATTGCATTTTATTTATACAGAGTGAGTCCTCTTAAGGATCATGTGGGAAATATCAACTATTAGAATTACATTCTGAAATACGAGTAATAGTTTGTAGGTATATACCAACAATTTATTTTAGCTGAGTTGTGGTGTTTGAAAGCTTCAATTAGATGTGTCACAATCTACACGGATGTCCGGGAAGAAACTTTTTAAAAATAATAAAAATCAAGTGAACTGTCGAATTCAAAATTTAATGGAGAATTCGAAAACGGAATGAAATGGATTCAATTTAAAAAATACATTGAAATTAGCCTGCGGGTCAACCCTAAACAATTAGTTAAAGTCACCATGATGGCTTTCTATAGCGTAAAAAGTGTAATTTTTTGAACTGCTGAATTCACTGAATTAAAATGGACACCATGTGGCCCCGGGTGGCCCATAATAAATGTCCGTAACAAGTTTCATCAAAATAGGATAAGGCGTTCGAGTTATCGTAGAATGCTGCAGACAGACAGACTTTTAAGGAAATACCGTGTGGCTAAAACAAGACTTCGTCACTAAGCTATCCAATAATAATTATAAAATCAACTTATTTGTACTATCAGGCAGGTGCTTATCGCCATTGTCATATAAATTCAGTTATTTTCAGAAAACTGTTGCAGAACCAAACATTACCAAACCCAAGGGAAAATTAAAAAAAAAAAAAACAGTTGACCAATTTTCGAACCGAAACTTCTGAGTATTTCAAGAATCCCCAACCGTACTTGAGATACTCAGAGGTCTGTGATAAATGGACAAACACACATTCTAGACATTCTAGTATAGTGGGTATTAAGGATTCATATTTACTTCAAACAAAGAAAACAATCAAGATTATTATTGAAAAGTTCAAATCAAGGAGCCACCCTGTATACAACCGGTTCTGTATTCAGAGAGTAATTCAGTAGTTCTACAAACACCCCCGCTGTTTGGAGCTGCCAATTGGTTTGATTTTTATGTGTTTTGGGATTAACATCTGTGGAGATCAAAGAGGTCGGACGTTCGGTTCAGAAATGATGACTGACGTTAAGAACACGCCATCAGATAAGATAAAAGCAAGGCTCAACTATCTACAAGATTGACCTGCCTGTATAAGTTCCTTCGTTACGTACCCACGGAGTTGAAATCCTTCAAAGCACTTATCAAAGAAACCCACAATAAAAGGTATAACCCGAACTCCTGATTAGAACAATAATAAGCAGAGTGATCATTTGTCCATATAAACGGTGTGGGAATAAAGAACAGATTACACCACTCAGATCGAATAACAGCCCGCGCGAGACAAATGCCCTATCCTCCAATAAAATGATGGAGGTTATAGCCCAACCGCGGACTATGGTATCTATCAAAAAATCATAAAGAACAGGTATATATGTAGTAATAAATTCCTACTGGCCAGTTTTTAAATTTTCGACGGCCTCTGGAAGGTAAAAAATAGACAACTAGTACTCAAATATAAAACAAAACAGTTAGGCACTGCATGAATTCGTTGACTCATTAGAGGCCTCGGCTTTCTGTGTAATAAAAAACTCAACTTGACACTTTGGCGTATCAGAACCACAAACAAGAGACTTTATTCTTCAGAAAAAGTGACAACAAGAGCATATTGCTAGAATTCTACTTTTTCATTATCTGGGGAACATATCCGACTTAATGTAACCAAACTTTAGATTTGGCAACAATCGTCAATCTGAATAATATTGCTCATTATCTCGTGTTTTCTATCTATTCAAAGCCTCGCCCACATCATATCATGTGGTATATTGTATTCCAGTTTGACTTCCGCCTCAACCGTCAGTAGTGCTGAAAATAAAGTAGCAACCTCTAAAACCTACGCGGCAATCAGAAATATAAAGTCAAACACTTTCATATAATGGCTCAATTGTTAAAGCTGACAGTCGCATGGCTTTGTTAAAATAAAATCAGGGGCCTGGGGCTTGTTATGAAAAGATAAGTTATGATATATACTTGTGGTGCGTCTTTTGGCAGTTTTGGCAAATTGACACCCATTGTGCCCGCAATGTTTTATCACCGATATTCTAATAGGAGTGACACCTAAACGCTACTTATTCACTCCATTAAAACAAAGAAAAACATATTAAAACGCGCCCGGTATCGTAGAAAAATATCAGATTCGAACCATCTGGAACTTTTTTTTAAAGAGAAACGAGCGAAGACGGGCCCCAAGATTTTTGCAAAATAGAACGGACTTGAAAATGAGAGTGAGTGATGAACGAATATGGGATATTCACTGTACAAATGTAACAAAAAAAATGATAGGATCAGAAAGGAAAGAAGCAAACGACGACTTTACCACGTAAATATACAAAACTTTCTGTCAGAACAAGGAAGTTAACCAACGTCAGACGTAATTATTACTCGAATGGGGACATCACATGCGAGGTGCAATCAGCATCGTGAGGACAAACGGATAATTTTTATTGTGGAAGCAATGGCGGGAGATTTAAGTATACTTTAATTAACCTCTCAGTTGTAAAAATTGTCCGTTTCCCAAAGCTGCTCCAAATTAAAATCAAAAAAGGGAAAGTACATTTAAACATTCTTCAATAATTGGAATTTTATTTGGTCAGTTTGTAACTCAATGTGTTTTGTACTAGTTTTTATTTTAAATCACTGAATTCTGCAAATATTTCATTTCAGATTTTCACAAAAGTACAAAAAGTTTTACCACAAAGGTCCATGATCCATGAGTGACAAGTTTACGTTTCACGGCCATGTCTCCTTTGGAAGTGGTATTGAGTTAGGTTACAACAAGCATATCAATTTCATTGTAACCTACCCCAGCCTTACTAATTATTACTCTTAAAAAAAGTTCCATCCAATTTTCAGTTGTGAAAACTTACCACTGAATGGGTTATGATAATATCAGAATAAAAGAAATAGTGGCACTCACCTGAAACAGAAAAAATGAAATTAGTCGTGAGAAAAACATCAACACCAAATGTAGGTTTTTTTTTCTGTCAATACATTTGTAACCACTGCTAAATTTCCTACTGCATTTTGCAAGGAAAAATTAACGGCAGAGCAAACGAAGGATGAAGATTGAAGAACCTATACAAACTTTTTTTGAGCATTCTAGTTAGATAAATTGTATAATTTCGGTTTGAGAAGCTTTCGGCAGCATCAAATTTTTACAACTAGATTAACTAATGAATCGCATCTCATGCGATTGGAAACGGAGGAACGGGCGTGACTCTGACCACTAATACTAGGGCTTATGTGGAGTTAGTGCGCCTATGTGGAGTGAAATGAATATATTCGCAACATCATGAGGATAGGTGGGACGCGACTCCGGAAGCAAAAAGTACCATTAAAGAAATATCTTTTAGCCGGCGTAGAAATGGTGTTAAAAACATACTATCTTGAAGGGCAGGTATGATGTAAGATATAAGATTAAATTAGGGTTTTCGAGTATTCGTTGCCGAATTTTCAAGAGGAACAAAACTCCTTGATCACTCCCCGACATCNGGGGGGTATTTTTTTGCCACAAAAATAATAAACCCATGCGTCACATTGGCAGAGTTTTTTTTACAAGAATTGCAGGTCCATTGGATCGAGAATATTATAAATATGTACTCGTATTTCTATGACACAGAAACTTAATAATGATTTTAATATCCTCGCTTTCTATTCATATGTCTATTATAAAACTACTATAAACCGATTAAACAAAAATGCACTCCAACCCTCCAAAATCAATTCTATTTGTGATTCAGAGAATTGGTTTAAATCGGATCATCATTCATATTCGATCCAAGTGGATATTGAACCTGTTTCTCACAGAGATTACAATAATTGTAAGCTAAGAAACATCTGAGGATATCATTCTAGTCAAGGTCTCGTTAATTCAATTGTTTTTAGTTGTAAGTTAAGCATCACGATTGTCTCTCTTGGTTCTAGGAGTTGCTCGTCTAGTTTCAACTAAACCTATTCTTTGGTTGACTACAGACAAACGTAGCTATTTTCAAAGATGTTATAGATATTTGAGTGGAAAAGTTTTTGTAAGAAAAATGTGTATTTAATTATTGGAATCAGATAAACCTCCTACCACACCAAACATGGCTCGTTTCCGATTTTTTATGAGTAAGATTTGCTACATGTAAAAAAATACAGCTCGCCAATGGTTTAAAATTCTGTACCCTTCGAAATCGACTTCTTGCAACTTCTTGAAATTTTAGTTTCTCAAGTCAAAATGTACCCGATAAACAATAAACAGTGATCAGTAAGTCAGTTGACCTTTTATTTATTTGGGAGAAGCATTTGTAGACTCAGTTTAATGCTCCATGTACTAGAATTAGCTGTGATTTTTTTTAAAAAATGGCAAACTATAAATATATTGACTTTTAGGTGACGTTATGACAAATGTTGTCAATAGAACTATGGGAGTTCGCCCTCCAATGTTATAATTAAAATCTATGTATATTGGTGTAATTCTAAAAATCAAGCAATAACGTGCCAAACAGTGACGTCCAAGCTTCAGGAACCAACTAGATTTCATTAAAATAGGTCAAAGACAAGCGGACATATTATCAAATTTTGAGGGGGTACTCTTTTTACGTGATCGATCCCAAAAGAGAGGGGACCCTGATCCTAAAAACTTTTAACACCCAGTTGAAAGCTAAAAGAGCCAAATTTGGGTGTCCAAGCATGTTCAGCATGGGAAAATAGCGCCCACATAATCTCACATATTTCTTTAGTCTATCTTCAAACCATACTGTTGGGTATCAAACATATCATATTGGACAGGTAGGTGTAAAGCAATACCAATGATTGCAGCAAATAGCAAAATATTAGTCCTGCAAGCACACTGCAAATCAATACGGCACATTCTATTGTAAGACAACTTGCACGCTAACAAAATAATCGATTCCAGTAAATTACAACTCTGTAGCAAACTTTAAATAATGACAATCAGGGACATACTCAGGAAGGTATCACTAGGTGTGTCCGTGGACAAAAACGGGCGGAGCCATCCGTTTCACCTCGAATTTTTGCAAGCGCAAAATAATCGGCCGAAAAATCGGAAACGGTTCAAGATATCGTCTTGAAAATAGATATATGCACCCTTGGGTATATGCAGAATATAAAGAAAAAAAATTGGTAAAAATCGGTTGAGTAGTTTAGGAGGAGTAGGGTAACAAAAGTTTGCAGTTTGTAGGGAGTATAAGGCTACGCNTCCCATTTTTTTTTTTTTTTTTAGAAAGGTAATTCTATTAACATGATGTTTAGAAAATTTGAATGAGAAAATCATTTCAAGAAAAGGGGGCGCGGTACCAAAAAGTTTGGGAACCCCTGTCATAATGGGTCTAAGGTCCGTCCCTTGGGTAGCTATTACAAAAAACTTGTAGGTTTCCAGTTTCCATGCATACTTCTGAAAATATCAGTCATTTTTGTTTGGATCTACTCATTTCTGCTTGCTGAAATTATGATATCCCATCACTGTAGATCCCCCTAATGTGGCGTCTAATGAATATATGGTTAGTAAATTCCAAAGGTTCATCGTTGAAAATAATAGATAAAACAAAAGAGTTGTAGATGGAGGACATATTGGAAAATTAATTACTATCATCATCGATGGTAGCAAGATGTATGAGACTTCAGTTCTTGTATTGTGCACATCAGCTGCTGCTAAAGACTTTACCCGTTGTCATCAATGGTTCAATGTTTAATCGGTTCGGAGAAATGTAAATGTATATTTATTTGTGTTATTGTGTCTTTATGTGACAATTTCAGTGAGCATCATAGCATTACAAGGTATTCTCAACAATCACTCCAATATCACTAAGCCTAAGTTACACTTTAATAATTTCCTTATAATGCTACCACTTGTCGTTATTACCATATCTACTCAATTGTCCTCAGGAGGCTGAGTTATCCCCAATTGTCCTCAGGAGGCTGAGTTACCCCCAATTGTCCTCAGGAGGCTGAGTTACCCCCAATCAAAATCAGACCAAGTAGAAAATTTGAAAAACCTTTATCAAATTTTCGACCCGTCCAGAAATCGAACCCGGAACCTCCTTGGAGCAAGCCAAGTGTGATGCCCACTCTGCCACGGAGACGGTTCGGAGAAATATGATGTAGTACCATGGAGGATGGGTCAGTGAAACTATATTACATCACATGTTATACAACACACTCCCCACTCAAGCTCCCATATGTGGGCGTCTGTATCAAGATTTTCCCTCCTCTATAAAAAAAAAGTTCGTCCCTTATCCTTTGTGAACATTATCATCACATCTCTTCACTGTTTAAAATCATACGTATGTAAGTGATTCGATAAAATAACAACTAATTTTCATCAATAAAACCAATAACGCCACACGGAAATAATCTCCATTGTCACGACAACGCAACGGTTAAATAACCACTTTCCTCGAGTTCCCTTAAATCGGGTACACATTTATACACTGACAGAACCTAATAAAGAGCCTGACTAGATATCAATTGCTATCGTTAACCATCATTGTTCTCCCACACGTTCTCAGGATTGTATTTCAAATCAATATTATTGAACACTAAATTGGTACTCTCGACGAGTTGTTTAGAATGCAATCTGAAGAATATCTCTCTTTGTTAAGGTATAATGATTGGTCAGAACAGTTATTACCAAACGGAATCGATAGAAAGTGTTTAGAAAGGAAGATTAGAAACGACGATTCATGGGATGTATTACTGAAAGAATAAAATGAGAATAAAGCCCCATCACAGGATATTGCAAATGTAACGCAGAGATTGGGGAATGATGTAAATCTGAATAAAAGGTGGTTTGAGTGTAGAATAAAAAAAAAACAGATACAAGAAAGAGGATTATAATGCTCCGGACAGATTGAAAGAAGAGATAAGGGAGAATACAGGTAAATACAGTAAATACTGTTATTGAAGAGGTGAAGAAAAATGGATGGTTGAAAGTTTGGAGGAAAGAAGACAACAAAAACTCGAGTGGAACAACATGTGGTAAAAGAAACAAGAGAATATAGGACAACGAGATAAAGGAAGTAAAAGATTGAAAGAAGAGATAGGGGAACTGTTATTGAAGAAAAATGGATGGTTGAAAGTTTGGAGGAAAGAAGACAACAAAAACTTAAGTGGAACAACATGTGGTAAAAGAAACAAGAGAATATAGGACAACGAGATAAAGGAAGTAAAAGTTGAGGATCAAGGGAAACGGGAAAATTAATGACAGAATTACAAGTTTCTGTGTTGTTAGATAGATGGATATAAATTTAACACAACGCGAAAAGGATAGCAGAGGGATGATATTTTTCCATCACGTTTCGACACTTACAAAAAACAACAATAAATAAAGTTTGCATTGAATTAATGGCTGCAAACACTGTGGCATCACCATTATTAGAATTATCATTGACGTAAAATAGCACAAAAACTTTGGCGTATACAATTTTAATCAATGATAAAACTTTGATGATAAAAAAGTTCAGAACTTTGTTTTATCTATATATCTTCTATCTATAATAATAAAACTCAATGTAACGATAAATGTATGTGTGTATGTATCACTAATTGTTTAGCCAAAACGGTAAGTGACATCGAAAAATGGATGAGAATACCCCCCCCCTCCCAAACCATAAGCCGAAACTCTAGAAAAAATATCGAAATTCAAAAATGTCGAACCGTTTTCGAGTTACGGTCGTTTTTCCGATTTTTGTAGGAATCATAGAATACTATCAGCTTTCGATATTTGAAAGGGAAATCATAGAATACTATTAGCATGGGAACGGCCATGCCTCTAAGGTGCCAAACTATAGACCGTAGGGAAGCTCGGACGAAACAGATATTGTACGTCGAATCATTTTTAGTTTATACCACCATGTACCATGTTTGCCGGGATAGCCTTATGCTTTGATGGAGTATTACTCATTCTGGACTGGACATGTTTAGGGGAAAACTTCTGATTATTCTTTTAAATATCTAAACAAAAGGAAACTGTGTGAGCGGGTAATAAAAATACAGGACAAGAATTAATTTTACCTGACGCTTTTTGGAAGCTTTTGGTGATAGCTGGTCAGCCCCTTCTTATCAGCAATTTTAAATTCATCAAAAATTTCAGGTGGTTTAATACAAAATTATGACCAGCGATGCCAGAGTTACGAAATCGAAATCTATTGCAAAGTAGCTGAAATAGCCCCTGGCAAGAAAAAAATCAGAATATCGTGTCATAGGTAATGACTATCATTTTGTGGCGTTGGCTTTTAAAACCTTGGGACCTTAGTGTAGCCAGGGGAAAAACTTCATCAGAGAGGTTAGAGCCCGTTTATATAAATAAATCGGCGAAAAGCGGTGCGCATCTTTTCTGAGAGAACGCATTTCGGTTTGCATCCAAAAGGGGAATGCTGCGGCAGTGATGTGTAGTACGGTGCCGCAAACTCTCTCCTTGGAGGAAATCTTTTTGGAACGATGGACTTTAACGACGTATTATTAAGAGATTAGAAGACTGTGTAGCAAGAGATGAAGAGAGAGAATATTTAGAGAAACGCAAACAACAATTGGATCAAAATTTACTAAATACTGTGCGTTAGGCACAGTGGCATAAACAAAATCAGTTGTTATAACCATTTCATGACTTAAATTTAGGTGTTTAACTTAGACACTAAATGAGGACGCGCGAGGATGTGTCCACAATGTTATAGTTGTTATAGGTTGTTGATACAATCTCTATCATTTATCAACTCTGAAGCAAAGGCTGCTGGAAAGAAAGTTAGCAACTTGTCACCCTCTCCCACACACATTTCTATGACATATTGTGTCATAACTAATTGTTACTCATAAGAGGTTATAAAGGTTAATTGCAAATTATAAAAAGGAAAGGTCACATCACTCTCCGTACCGCAAGTCTCATTCATTTGATCATCACACACTCGGGGCAATGATAGTAGTTAATTCATTCACAAAGTATTTATTACAATAATCTAAATCGAGTATATACATTAGAAATTTGTGTTAAGTGCTGTTAGGGGTTGTCTGCTCCAATAGCACGGCCCGACTGGTAGCAGATAGCGATAAATCATGGTCTGGGACACCAGGAAAATCAAAAATTTACAATTTATCAACCCAATTTGTCCGATATCTTTATTTATTTCCAATCTGTCCGATATCTTTATTTATTTCCAATTTGTCCGATATCTTTATTTATTTCCAATTTGTCCGATATCTTTATTTATTATCAATTTGTCCGATATCTTTATTGATTTCCCATTTGTCCGATATCTTTAATTATTTCCAATTTGTCCGATATCTTTATTTATTTCCAATTTGTCCGATATCTTTATTTATTTCCAATTTGTCCGATATCTTTATTTATTATCAATTTGTCCGATATTTTTATTTATTTCCAATTTGTCCGATATCTTTATTGATTTCCCATTTGTCCGATATCTTTATTTATTTCCAATTTGTCCGATATCTTTATTTATTTCCAATTTGTCCGATATCTTTTTTTATTTCCAATTTGTCCCATATCTTAAATTTCGTCGCGACAATATATAAACTCAAAGTCAAAAAGTTTTAGGTGGTTTAATACAAAATTATGACCAGCGATTTCAGAGTTCCGGAATCGGGATCTGGCAAATTAAAATTTAGAAAATACTAACAAAACAGAACTGTCATGCTTCTAAGGTTTCCAGCGAAACATATAAAACACGATATCAAGTAATTAATAATCTTCAAATCAAGAACATATCACAGGCACATGCGGAAGACAAACAAATCTAGACGGCAACATGTGGATGAGGCCGAATACTAGTTTTGAGGTAGAATGGCAATCTGTCGAATGTACCAACTGAATATATTCCCAAAAGATCGCAGAATTTAAGCATCAATGTCCAGGGACGTTTCACTTGGTGGGTGACCCCCTTAGTTTCGAGCCTCTTAATTTATTTAAACCCATTTGTTAGATTGGCAGATTTTTTAAAAATATTTTCATTTAAAAACAACCTATCTGACATAATGGCTAATTTTGAATCACAAAAGACATCCATAAATAAGTATCGTTAGATGTGCACAATGTTGCTCACTTGGCCAAACTCAATCATTTTGAGAAGGCAATTTTGTGCTTCCCATTATCCTTTTAAGCTTTTCATCTTCTCTCTTCTCTTGTGGAAGTTAAAGGAGAGATTCCTTTAAGTCTCTGAGTAGTCAGAACTAAAGTCATTCAAATAAAACTTTACCGTCCCTCGCTGTCTAATGAACTTCCAGCTTTGTGTCAGCATTCTCACTGCAATGTAATAAGTTAGTTGATCAGTACTTATACTTACTTATGAGATTATCACACAAATTGTATACCATTTGGAGAGAAATTATTATGGAAGTTTTGATTTCAAAAAAGATAAATGTCTGGTTGTTCAATGGCCAATTCTGATTTAAAACATCAAGTACTAAATTGAACTTTCGGAGAACTTTTAAATAAATAAAAACAAAACTCTTGCCAAAAACACTATTTATAAAGAAACTAGTTTCGAATCATTCGATTCATCATCAGCCTAGTCGAGTCGAAGGATGGAAGTTGACACTGACAACTTCCATCCTTCGACTATAAATAATTAAATAATTATAAATAGTGTTTTTGGTAAGTGTTTTGTTTTTATTTATTTAAAAGTTAATATTTTTAACACTTATAATTAACATGTTATTCAAAGATTTAAACTTTCGGAGAATATCAAATTTAATATTGAAATTTCCAAATTGAAAAATTTCAGTTTTTTTTTGTTTGCTCATTAGACAATTTCAGGTGGCAATCATTTCAAAATTGTGCGGTGTACAGATTTGAGTGAGCTTATACACGTTTTCAACAACATCCTGACCAACAATGTGTGCAACACCAAACACAAATCTTGCACAATAAACAGAACAGACATGCACAAATGGTGCAAGCGAGGAAGTAGTTGATTAACTTCACTTCATCAACACTGTAAACAGGTTCAGGAGTAGCAGCTCCTTTTGGCTTTCTCAAATTTGGATATTCAAAATATTTAGGTTTGGCCTTATCAATGTTGGACGCCGAGTTTTTTGATTTTTCATACACATAGTTTGATTTCATCTCATCCCAGGGTGTTCTAGATTTCGTTCTTACACCCTTTGTTTCTTCTGAAGCTGGAATCTCCTTCACTTCTTCGCCGAAATCATCCATATATTCAGTTTTTAAATCAAATTTCCGATCCAAAAATGAAACCTTTCCTTCGTTTTCTGCCAAACGTTTATTACCTTTGCCAGATTGGTTTTCGGCATACACATGATCTTGAAACACAAATGGTATGGTCATGTACAGGATTGACAAAATCATCAGCATGATTCACCGTAATACAGCTTCAACTACTTGGCTCTAGAATTGTCAAATTAGACTCTACTAAAGATTTTAACGTTTATTTACTATTTATTAAAATATGTTGACATAATTTAAGCTTGTAAATTATTTATGTCGATTTATGGTAAAATTTCAATGTGGCCATTACTATAGTAATACAGAATTTTTTTTGAATGGATTTTTATTTGATTGTATTGTAACATGTAGCGGTGCATTTTTCATTAATAGAAACACAACCTGAAATTTTGTCCATATTTTAAAGAATAATAATTAATAAACGTTAAAAATCTTTAGTAAAGTCCAAAATAACAGTTCTAGAGCCAAATATTAGTTGATGCCGTTATACGGGGAATCATGTTGATAGTTTCGTTAATCCTGTTCATGACGATCCTGTTTGTGTATCAATATAATGTGTATGCTCAAGGACAAACCCAATCTGACAAAGACAATACATCTTTGGGAGAAAATCAAGGAAACATTCCACTTTTAAATGGGAATAATGATGGAACAACTAAAAAATTAGACGATTTCATAACAACGGAGAAGATTCCAGTTTATGTAACAAAATTATCAGACGATACGGAGAACATTAGAACGAAATCTACAGCATCCTGGGATAGCTCTAGATTAAATGGTGTATATGAGAATTCAAAAAATTCGGCATCTGACATTGATAAGGCCAAACCGAATTATTCAAAATATCCAATTTTGAGACCGTCAAAAGAAAGAGCAGGTTCTAAAAGTGAATCTAGTTTGACTGATGCGTGGTCCATCAACTACTTTCTGGCTTGCACCCTATTTATGTGTTTCATTTGTTTGATCTGCAAGACTTTTGTTGTGTGTTTCACTCATTATTGGTCAAAATGTCCCAGGCATTGCTGTTGATACTGACTGGGACTGGAAATTGTCTAATGAGCGAATAGAAGACTGAAAGCTTTCGATTGAGAATTTTATTTGATATTCTGAATGTTAGAAATTAATTATTTAAAATAAAAACATAATGGCTTCCAGGAAAGTCTAAATTGTATCAAATTTGTATGATAATGTCACAAGTAAAACTGATGGACTAACTCATCAAATTGCAGTGAGAACGACGACACAAAACTGAAAGTTCATTAGAGGGACGGTGAAGTTTTATTTGAATGAATTTAATTTTGACTTCCCAGAGACCAAAACCAAAAGGAGGAGGAGGGAAACGGGAGAAAATTAAAAAGATAGTTGGAATGACAAAATGCCTCTTCTGCGCAATTTTAAAGAATAGCTCCAAAGCGAAAAATGCGTCCAACATTTTGCCAAATACTATAGACGTTTCTGAATTGTGAATTTAAAAAAAAAATGGGAAACAAAAGGGGCACTACGACTATTATTTTGTATTGTATATTTCCAAAGTCTGCTTTTTGTTTTTTTTTAAAAAAAACTTTGATGGGGAATAAATAATATTCCTCCGATATTCGAGGAAATTCTTTGTGCTAATGTTTTTCATAATGTACTTTTTATGGTCCTGGAAGTATTCCTACGATATTCGTTTGATTGTCACTCTGAACTGATCTCAAGGTTCATGTTGTTAGAAAAGACAATAGGACAGACATTATATGTTTTGTAAATTGTAAGCGGAGTGTGACAATGTGTTTGACGGAGATGATCAAGCTATTAATATTCCGTTAAATACTGAAATCTATGAATAGAAATATTGGATCAATGAAAAATGATTTTTTGGTTACACATAATAGAAATAGAATGGAGGTAGTTGTCTCTTTGCTTCCCCCTAGGAGGAAGTTCTTGTGCTACGATTCTTAATTTTCTCAGGAAGATCTTAGTCTTTGTGATCGTAGCAAGTTTCTTCAAAATATTATGCTATTGAAAAAGAAGAAGAAGGAAAAATGCAGGACATTTAAATGAAAACAATAATTTCAAACCAGTTTCTAGGTCGCACAAACGGTTCGATATCAGGGACGCAGATCTTCTTTCAACAACACTACCAGACTCCCCCTGCTGCACCGGCCGAATTTCTGTGAGGTTAATATTTTCTATTTCAATTGATATCTGCCTGAATGTTTGTATCATTTATTAATTTTTTGTAAAATATATAAGACCTCTATTTGGACTGTGAGGGTAAAGGGACACTTCAGTCTCATCCTCGCAGTATAAATAAATAAAAAGAAAAAAAATGTTGTCTTATGTTTTTAATCAAAAAACTCGGTGCTCCAGAAAATAGATCATAACTTGGAAACGAACTGAGCATTTTATGTTTCTTAATTTTGTGTGCCCATATTTTCTTAGAAGTTTAGATGGGCTTGTATCTTTATTATTAATGAATATAAATTATTATTTTCTCATTAATTTTCTTAGCTTTTTGAGCTGGTTTTTCAATAGTTCTCCAGGTCAATACTTTTAACCCCAGGAATACTATGTTTTCAGTTATTCGTTTAGAAATTTCCGCAATATGTTCATCGTCCATTGTCATCTCGTCATCCTTTTTCTGAACAATTTTACAATATAAAGATTTTCCAAATACTGAAAAATCTGAAGATTTTGGAATGAAATTGCCACAAAGAAGAGAGAATATATTAAATTGACGTGACGATTGGACAATAAACCATATACGAGACCAGATGGATTTTTTAAGCATTGATCATATAAACGCTCTTTTGGGTCTACAAGTACATGCTAAACAAAAACTGAAAAATGCGAAGATATTGAAATGAAATTGCGAAAGCAGAGTAACTATACTGAACTCACGATTGAATAATAAATCAAATACTGAAAGTATTGACACTATGAAAAATTGTTGGGATTTAGAAAATAAAAAATGTAAGGATTTTGACGATTAAAAAATAACACGCCAGACGAATTCTTTGGGCATTAGAATTTATGAGTCTTGATTATTTTTTCAAGTAAGTTATGTGCTTGATGTTTGTTTATAATAGCAATACTATAATCGTTATTTGATGTTTTGTTTACATTGTCCATGTCTTCAGAACAATCTAGTCATGTTGCATCCCAAACATCTATTAGAATCATGTTCTTCTATTTACATGTACCTGGAGAATACATTAACTCTCCCAGACACAGAACTGACAATGAACACAGAGCTCTAGCTTTCAGACAAGATTGTATTTTTGTTAAATTTGTATCAACAGATGTGCATGAGAGAGGCATGGTCGTAGCAAATACCCGAAACTAATGCATAATATTAAATTTGTGCGTCTTTCAATGTCAAAATGTTCGGATGCGCGCCCCTGATGTTCCCGACTCCTATCAGCGCAACAAATTTTATAAGACGTTCTTCCAGAAATACACAGGATTCAAGCAAATTTATCTAAATTTGCTTATCGGTTCTTCCAGAAATACACAGGATTCATCCAGAAATACACAGGGTTCTTCCAGAAATACACAGGATTCAAGCAAATTTATCTAAATTTGCTTATCGGTTTAACGGCCGTGAGAACGAAATTACAATCAAAATATAATTGATTTATCCTTACCTCGTAGAGGTGTGACACCGAAACTGGTTGTACATTTATACCTTATAAGAAGAATCAACACTTTTCGATCTAATTTTATGTTTAAATTGATGCACATCTAGAGTAATATGTGGGTACTCTATTGATTTTAAAGCGAGATATGGTTCAAAAAGGTGCATTGCCCTACTTGCTCCACCGCACCACGCTGTCTGTACACCCCACCTGTCACCACCTTGTCCCACATAGCACAGAATACAAAAAAACTTCTTCTGGGAAATGAATAGTATCCCTCTTCCAAATTGTGCTTGAAATATATTTCTATAAAATTGCATTTTTACTCAAAGACCTTTTGACCAACCAAATTTATTTTTTAATCTGATTTTTGAATTTAAAAATGTTGGATAAAACAAAGAAAACATCCAATTAGTTTTGAATGTAAGTGTTTACATGATTTATACTTATAAAACGCAAAGCCCAGTTGGTATACTTGTAAAAACACACTGCAATCGGGCGTATCACGGATATGCCTAAATCTTCGATAATCATGGTTCCAAATCCAATCAGCTATGGGATCTCGTTAACGGAGAAGACGTCAGGTTTTAACCTATCATTAGAAATGACCACGTTTGTCATCAACATGTGGTACAGAGTGGCCAGATAAGAGTTAGAAAAATTCTAGCAGTACTGAATTCTTTATTAAAATTTAAATAAATTAAAACAAAACACTTACCAAAAACACTATTTATAATTATTGATGAAGAAACTTGTTTCGAATCATTCGATTCATCAGCACTCTGGTCGAGTCGGAAGATGGAGTCAACTTCCATTTTTCGACTCGACTAGACTGATGATGAATAGAAATATTCGAAACTAGTTTCTTCATAAATAATTATAAATAGTGTTTTGTTTTAATTTATTTAAAAGTTAATATTTTTTAACACTTATAATTAACATGTTATTCAAAGATCTGAATTCTTTACCCGACCGTCCTTTGGAAAGACTTACAGGCTCAAAAAATAACAATACAAGGCAATTATGAAACTCTTGTATATAAACATTATACACGCGACTTCATAGGATACTAAAAGTGACCTTGTGATCACTCGCAAGTACGACACCCTTCAGAGCATGGGTGTTGAGTCGAAGTTTTGACAGGAGTCAAATTTTATAATAAGTATGAGTCGCATTTGGAGTCCCGAAATTTTGAAAGTAAATTGGAATCGAAGATTATCTTCACGACATCTCATTCCTTCCTAAAAGTAACATGGACAGTGCACATTAATTTGATAACTCACTCTAATGTACCACATCAATCTGACGTCATACAGCCTTATGATCTCCCTGATTTTGTCTCGTCACTGCCCTAGTTCCCATTTTTTGTTCCTCTCAATAGAGAAACACAGACATAAACCATTCAACAAAAGGAAAATAAAAAATGCTCTTAGCAATTTTATTATTTTCGCTATAAAACGTCCGTTGTGTAAAATGTGACAAGAAGTTGTAATGAAGAGAAAAAAAACTGTTAAGGCGAAGAAGAGAGATGAGGAAGTCGAAATACGACTTGTGCCACATGAAATATTCAACAAATCTACGGAGCAGATGTATGATGTATTTCAAAAGCATTATTCTTCGAACTATTTCATTAATAAGTAAATGAAATTTGTGAGTCAAAGGGCGCTCTACACGTACTAGTATAAGGGTGCTCTCAGACAGACGCACGCTTACATACCTTATGGCATAGCACATATCTTTGCTTATAAGCAAGGAAAAAAAGCAAATAACACATGTTCTTACGGGAATACGCAAAGCAAAATACTAAAAAAAAAAAAATAAGGACTAAACGACCATGTGGTCGCCAAACAAATAGTTCCGATAATTTTCTTGACTGTCCTTGACCATGAGGGAGGGAGGGGGGTTGATTCCCATCAGTTTTCGCTATCTACTACCGTTTGGGCTGAGGTATTAAAACAGACAACCCCTAGGTCGATAAAAGCTTTCCATTTATGTAAATGGAAAGGTTTCAAGCTCATTTCTTGACCACAATGCTCCATGTGCGTTCTCTGTTCAGGTATTAAGTGTACTCACTTTTAGCCAGCGTCTATTTCACGTTAAATACACCATTTCTCGTTAGAACACTAAAGTTGAGCAACGTCCAGTGAGGTTATGCCATGTAGCTGAGCACGTAGATTCACACTCTCGTGATGCGGGCTATTTTTCCGGCCCAAGCCAGGCTGGGGAGGTCAATATGGGTAGCTGGTTTGCAAGTTTCCAGCAAATGCAAGGTAAAACCGCCGTCTCGAATGACCAATAGATGTTAAAAGAGGCGTTAATGCTATATTTGATATAATTTTCAAAAACTTTAAATGGTGTCAGAAGTGGGATATACGTAAGTCCTTAATATGTCAAAAAAGTGTACTCATATCACCTTGATCCGAAAAATAGGCCCTATCCCTATACCATATTAAGTATACAACCCCATGCACAGGAAGTTCCCCTTTCATCGACCCAATAATGTATAAGAGGGGTATATTGATATACTATTGCCATAGAACAAGCTACATCTAGTAAAACCAAACAATTGAGACTGCCGGCATCAACACCCGGCACGCGTTTTATAAACAATAAATAATTACTACCCGTGTAATATCTATTGTGTATAAACAATAAATATTATTATACACCTACCGTATGACGACAGCGACGGCGGGCCATTATCTCCATCAATATCTTATTGTGTTCTAGTTATTTATCTTGTACACCAAGTTGGGTGTATCCAAACCAGGAGGTTCTGGATTTTACCAGGAGGTTCTGGTCATTTGAGAAACGACTCGTGTCAGACGTAGAGACAAAAAACGGTCTTGTTTGGTTTTTGCTTTCACTGATACAGAGCACAACACCCTATTTTTATATAGCTGTGCGTCTCTAACTTCTAAGGAGATTTTAATCTCCATTCGCTGGAAACATATAAACCAGCTGCACACATTGCACATTGACCTCACCCAGTTTGGGTAGGGTCGGAAATAGCCATCATCACGAGAGCGCGATTCTACGTGGTCACCCACAACTTAAAATTTTGCTGTACGTTGTTTATCTGATTTTACGAGAACTCGTCTTCAACGTGCCATTGATATTACAAGACTATTTTTTAGATGGGTAGAGAACCTCAACATCATTGAACAAAATGACAAATGAACCACCCGTTACAGTCAACGCAGCTCGCAACAGAACAGCCCGGATTGGAGATTGTATCCGGACCAATGAAGAGTTCAAACCATCTGAAAGAGTTCATGGAATCATGGTATTACAACGGTTGTGTTTACGTTACAAATTAATTGTATACGCAAAAATTATCAGAATGCCGAGGTACGATTATAATATCTAATATAACAGACTAAAATCCAACACTCGATGGTGCTGGCAAATTGAAAAAAATGCGACATTCGATCCCTCTAGGATAAAATTAATAAAAAATATGGGTTGGTGGTGTAGTGTTAAGATGCTCTGAATAGTAGGGCGTGTGTTCAAATTCAGTCAGTCAACCCATGGAATTTTATCCTCATGAATTTGAGATATTTACCAAATAAAGGGACTCCTCAGTCCTATTCGGGCAGTATAAATAAGGACTATTATTATTATTAGGTTATACGAATTTGGAAATATGAATATCACTGGAACAAGGAAGAAACACTGAGATAAACTCTTGATGGTTATGAAATAGTAAAGCTCGTAACAAGGGCACTAGTAGTTCTTTGAACTATAGATCTCACGCGATCAATAGACCACCATAAGACACCGGGTGCGCCACAAACTAATGAGTAAATTGTATGATCTATCGTTATACAAATAGATGTTTAAAGGGATAAAACTAGACCTCACTTCATTCAACAAAGAAAAGTATTCCATCTCATGCACAACAATTTTAAAGAAAACCTCTCACACTTTCACTTCTACTAGTAAAGAGTCGACGCGACGCGACGGCCGCCTAATGATGATTGAGTGCTTTTGAAAGAAGTATTCTTTCAATCTAAAATTCTAAAAAGACGAACATTTGACAATTGGAAAAGTTACAAGAATTTCCACCTCCACAAAGGTCACTGTTAGGTTATTACAATATTACCTGAGGCCATCATAAACTTTGAAGGAAAATAAATAATTAAACAAGGAATTGAAAAAGGCGGGTTTGTTGAATTAAGTGATGGCTGCTTAAAATATAACCGTGTGCAATGATATTTCTATTGTCAAAGGGAAGGGTTTTTTTAAAAAAAACTTCAAATATTTGATTAAAAAATATTTTTAATTTGGACAAACAAAACCACTCTCAACCCCTTTGAACAAATGGATTGTGTTTTCAATAATGACAGGCCTTGTATTTCAACATAAAAATAATTGAAGACAGTTCCAGATCTTTGACTTTAAAATTAATAAAATATCTTAAATGAAGAGAGTAGTAACGGGCGATTCAGATGGAGGGGAGTAAGTTTTTTATATTATAACAAGACACTTCTTGCACTTGAATGATGAGTGACTATAATCAAAGTGCTGGAAAAATATTTCGCAACCTTATCTTGGGATTATCCAGCGTCTATGGCACGATGATTATACCAGTTTGATCATTGGAGTTAAGAATAAAACGTCCAGCGAGGTTGGAGAGTCTCGCCCTCATGATGTGGGCTATTCCCCACCCAAAGGCAGCCCCTTTGGTTTATGAGGATGGCTGATACATATATTTATATGCTTCTCAATCTTCTTTTCGAAATGAGCACCTTTTCTATTTGAGGTCGGCGTTTCCTTCTTTAATTCTAGCATGCAACAATCTTCCCTTCTGAACTTACTATCTTTAGCTGTATCCTTTCCTGGCACGCATGGTAACCCTCGCTTTCCGCTCATAGTATCAATGCGTAGTAACTACAATTTGCTGATGATTTGGTTTGAAAAGAGTTCTTAAAGTATGGATGCCATTTCCAACACCAAACCTTCTGTATCTACACGTGCTTAGGATCGTCACCTAATGCTTGTTCCCTCGGTGGCAACATTTATAGGCATATTGATATATGCTTCTCAATATGGTCACACAAATTGTGGGGGTTTCAGAATTCTTGATACGCGAGGGGTCTTGAACCGGATCTAAATAATTCTACTCATTATTGACACTAAGAAGACACGGCTAAGCCTCCACACAGAAGCTATTCACTTCAACATACATGGTTCATGTGATCAACAATAACATATTATGTAAACATTGGCTCGAGTATTTACTTAGATTTTATATTCTTGTTGTCACACACTTCACACTTATTCAGAAAGCTGTATGCTTCACTGGGTACATAGTAAGTTTTGGCTGATATCTCGGAATGGGTAATACGGATTAAAATTGGCAAACCTCTTTCAACCTAGATAACAAAACCATCTGAAGATGTAGTACGCCATCAGAGAGTGTCATTGTTCATTGATATTAAATAAATCCACATCTCGTTACATAAATAGCAGTACACGCAAGAAAATTTGATCTTCCATCCCACCAAATTCAGCTGTGAACGTCACTTGATGTGTGAATTACACCTAACAACTACAAAACTTAGTTTTCTTTTTTATTTAGAGGACAAACATATTTCTTAAAGTATACCAATGAAGTTTTTCCCAATATTTTTCCCTCTCGTGTTGGATCCTCCTCATTTAGAAGAAGTGCTAAATATAATCTCACATGTACACAGGCGGCTAGTTTTACACTTGAGTGATTCGCAAAGAAAATGAGGGGTGTTTTCCAAGCCAAAGAATATTGATAATTATTTTTCCCACTCAAACACCACCGGAGGAGATTAAAAGTAGATGATGGAAAAGGAAGTAAGTCTTCTTTCCAAGGGTGGAAATTTCAGTTCTATGGTTTGAACATAAGCGAGCATCTATATCGCGATTTCGTTTTCTGAGCCGGTCGGCTTAGAATAGGAATTGAGCTATATTTTTTGCCAGCGTCTACACCAATTCTCGTTAGATCACTGAAATTAAGCAAATTCCAGCGAGGTTGTACCATATGGCTGTCCACGTGGGTTCGCGCCCTCGTGATGCTGGCTATTTTTCTGGCCTAACCCAGGCTGAAAAAATGGGTAGCTGGTTTGCAAGTTTTCAGCGAATGGAGGGTAAAAACCCCGTCTTGAATGACCAATAGATGTTAAAGAGAAACTAAATTAAAAAAAAGAGGTATATTTTAGACTTCTTAGAAGCTTATAGTCAACTGACATTAAGTGCAGACAACCTTCATATATAATGTTTCACTACTAATTATATAAATCAAAGTAAGAAAACAAACCTTTAGGACACTTGGTAACGATCAAATACAAAAATGCAAATGATGAAATTTTTTATTTAGATAGTTTTTGAATTTTTTATATACAAGTTAGTTAGCCCTTAAAGGTGCGTTTCCACTTAGCGACATTTGTCGCGCGACATGATCTGTTTCCACAAGCAGCATGTATCTCGCGACATTTCTTTCACCGTCTACAGTCTTGTTTATATTCTGGCAAGCCGCAAGGTGAAGTCATACATATACATTAAATACATTTTTAAAATTTATGTGAAATTTTTCCCGCTGCTATTTTTTTCCCCTTCTTGTAAGTTGCAAAATGAGTGACAACAATGTTGTTGCAGCTGTAGCTTCTGTTTCTATTCGACAAGCCAATTGCTTGTCGAACTCCAAACGGCGCGGCGTCGTCAACATAGATACTGGGTTCGTCCAACTCTTCAAAGTCCTGAAAGGTATAGTTCAAGTGAAAAAAAAAAATCGAAATAGCACTCTCACTCAATGTAGGAAACAAAAAATAAAAATCGCGCGACATGTCTCCGCTTGCAATGCTGAGCGATATTTACTTTCATGGGGTTGAACGAAGTCGCGCGACACGTTTCCACTTAGCGACGATTTTAATGTCATTCTTCTTAATGGGGTAAAAGCTGCGTATTAAAATTGTAGAACATAAAAGTCAAGTGGTTTTCTCCATTTTAATTTCTTGAACTTTTCATATTAGATTTATTTTTGTCTCGATGTTTGAATT
The DNA here is from genome assembly GCA_012654025.1 of Pachypsylla venusta. Taxonomy (NCBI): domain Eukaryota; kingdom Metazoa; phylum Arthropoda; class Insecta; order Hemiptera; family Aphalaridae; genus Pachypsylla; species Pachypsylla venusta. The sequence goes on from CM022877.1 coordinate 30,453,742, forward strand.
GTTTGAGTCTATAAATCTTCAGCTTTTATTAAACGACCAGGTTTGATGATACCTCGTACATCAAAGATCCTAACAAAGAGTTAGGTTGAATGATCAATCACTGTCTCGACAGAGCCTAATGGGACATCATTAATCATTTCAGCGAAACATGATCCCATAGCTATCAAGTGTACCATCTGATGGAACTTTAAACCTTATGCTAGTGCTAATGTGGACCTCAGGACACAAAAATAAACCATTTCTCCTAACTTGATCAGATCACTTGACTTTGATGAGTTCATATGAGATGACCTTGAATATCCTAAAATAGCTCTTTCAACATTTGCTTCTACCTAAAAGTTCACTAATTCATAAATTTGAAAAAGTCTGACGATTTGACGAAAATTAAAAAATATTTAAAATCTTCCCTTAAACAAAAAAACCTAAGTTCACAAATTCAGTTAGATAAGCATTAGGATTTTTCATGGAATTATGTAGGTACGTGAACAATACAGACATGCGGGGATATTAAATCATAGAAATGTGTTCTTTAAATAACGCATAAATAATGTTCTTTAAATAACAGCGTATCCCAGAATGACCGGCCACCCCCCCGCCTTAACTTTTGAAGGGCTTGGAATTTTTTGAATTTTGAGAAGCTTTCGAATAGGAAAAGGGACCATGGCCAATTGAATGGTTATGGTGAGATCCAGGTGTGACTCCTCGAAAGTGACTTTTATTGACAAAAAGAAAAATATAATTGTGTTCCAAAAATTGTTTCTCATCTACCTAAACCATTAGAAGTGTACATTTTTATATTCATCAGTGTCGCAAAAGGACAAAGTGAGAAATCTCATTTTAACCCTAGTTAAAAATGGGCCGTTTTGAAAAAGGCCATTATCGGGGTGGAGCTCAATGGGTCTAAATTTTAATCCGTTTAGAAAACGGCAATTTTCGGGAAGAATGTCTGAAGTAAGGAGGTTATTTAGGACAAACAGTGATAAATAACCTAACTAACGAAACATTTTAGCGAAAAACTAGATGTAGGTTATTTCCTATGTAGGTAATTGCATTGAAAATTTCTCATTCCTCCGGCTCTGCTGTGAAAGAAATGAGAAGGTTAATATTTTTTTTGGTAAAATGTTTCCTTATTTAGGTTACTTATCACTGTTTGTACTAAATAACCACCTTACTTCAGACTTTATACTTGAAAATGTCCTTTTCCAAAATGGCCCATTTTTAACGTGTAGGAGGAAAATGAGATTTGGCCTTGTCCTCGTTACGATACTGATGGAAATAAAAATGTACACTTTTGATGGTTTAGGTAGATGAGAAACTTTTTTTGTAATACAATAAGGGAACTTTTACATCAAAGTTTAAAACAAACACCGTTATACAGAGTGCCACAAAATTAAAAGTTAGATCTCTCTAGCTCCGCCTGATTATTTTTTTGGAAAAGGAAAGTTTGAAATATTTGTATCATTCCATTTAAATTTCTTGCCAAATCGACACTTTTTGTCAACAAAAGTCACTTCCGGGGAGTCACCATAACGATTCGATTGGCCATGGCCCTTTTCCTATCCCTAGAGCTTTTCAAAATTGGAAAATTCCAAGCCGTTTGAAAGTTCGAAAGGTGACAGGTCATTCTGGGACACTCTGTATAGAGACAAGTTCACACACTACAAGTAAAAAAAGGCTACACAATTATACTCACGAGGCAAAACAAAACAATACGTGATGTCCACACGAGCGGAATCTCATTCGAGTAATAAACATACGCGACGATGCTTAACACCTATGATCTGGCAGACACTAATCAACGTGATTACTTCTGCTTTATTCCAGGATACTATTTTGCTAAGCTGTGACAATTCCGACAAGCACTGAGTTGACTTATGTCCTTTACTCGTGAGGGGTAGGCAATGTCTCAACAAAAACTATATCTTCTATTCTGAGCCAACCACTTGTCATCAGAGGAAGATTTGTTTTCTCCAGTAAGTTCTCGGTCGAGTGTCTCCAAGTATTTCTAGGGCAACCCATTTTTCGTGTCCTTCGGAGGTTTCAATCGAAAGCCACATTTGCAATATTGTCCTTACTTCTGCGAGCATGACCCATAGAACCATTTTTTCACCGCTTGTCCATTATGGCTAATGGTGTTCCGTGCCAAATGCTCATTTGAGATTTTGTTCGGCTAGTATTTATATTTAAGGATGTGATGTATTGGTATTGATGGGGCTACTTTTGTTACCTAGAAGAGATCAAACCTCTTGACGAAGCTTAGTATCCTTCTAGACTGATGGTTTTCACTTCCCCACGATTATATCCTTGAGAAGTGCTTCAATTTTTTTATGAGAGGCAGCTCTGCATCCGCAGATTATACATTCTGTCGTCTCCGGTGCCTCTTGGCGAAGATGACAGGTAGAGTCTTCTGATATACCCATCTTGTTTAAATGATCGTTGAGGATGTGATGTACGAAAAGCTTGATAAAAATTTGCACATAATGTTTGACCTCCAAATGGGTTTTATCTGGTTAAAGCCCATGTGGCGAAAAAGCACTGACCCCAACATAATTTTTACCTTCTCTACCATGGTAGTATAGGATGAAGTATTTTATTCGTGTGGAGACTTTTTCATTACGAAGATAATACCCCAGCATTTCATTGAAGCATGATATATCATTTGGCGATCGGAAAAACTTATTAAAAACGTATCACGAACAGGGTCAATAACCTTTGGCAAAAAATTTTGTTTTGCTTCAACAAGGCAGAGAGAGATAGAGAAATTAATGCGCTTTTGTTGGATATGGAGAAAAAAAGTTTGGGTGAAAACAGTGAAGAAGCAGCCAGAAAGGTTTTCGAATAAAACATTTTGGGGAGGGAAGGAAATGGAGAAAAAAATCATTTTTTTTTTTTTAACGTTTCGTAGGAAATTTGAAATGAAAAAGTTTATAAACTTTTCTCTTTCAAAAAGGCACAACTTTTCTTATTATTGACTAAAACTATAGTTTGGAACATGAGAAACTTTTATCTTATCATTTCATTGCACTTGAACACAGTTCCCAGGGAACTGACATGCTATTGGGTGGGTGCTTAATGCTCAGGGATCTATGATGTTCAAAATACGAAAGTTGACACAAAAGTAGGATATCAAAGTTGAGTAAATTTTCCATTTTAAGAGAGGATGAATTTCGGCTTCCATTTTTATTATTATAAAGTTCAAATTTTGATTTTTTTTCATCTACAGTANAAAAAAAAAAAAAAGGAACTGGTAGCCGGTGTAAATCTTATTCATATCGTCGTTCCGTGAGTAGCAAATCTCGTAAGTCACATTTCGTAAATTTTAACAAAGAAGGAAGTGAAAATAGCGTCCTACTTATTCGTACTCAGTAGAAACATGTATATCCAATAATAACAAATTTTGGTACAAGGAACTCTCGTCCCAAAGATTTTCTCATTATTGGACATAAATCTACTGAGTTGAACGATTTTTTACTTCCTCCTGAAAATTTTACGAAATGTGACTTACGAAGGTTGGCGATATGCAAAGTACAACGATCCGCGCCATCACCTATTTTGTAGCATTGCTCTCCCACAAGGTAAGCAGCTTCTCGCATCAATCGTATCGGAAAGTAATCCAATGTTTACCCTATGACAAAACTAAAAATTTCGTCTTCCCAACATAACCAGCAGTAACCTTCCACCACAAAGATAATATGTAGATCCACATGCTTTTACTAAATTCCTTTTAAAAATTTATTAATAATTTTGAACCACCTCTTCTTCCCCATAAAAACTGTGAGAATAAAAATCTTTCCACCAGGACATTCCAAGTTGAACAAGAAAAAAATGAATTACATTATCTCACATGGTCAAACCGCAACAATAGATGTCCCAAAATAATTTATGGGACAACCCTCGCAATCTCAACCCCTCATCTTCAATTTTATGTTTAGAAAAAAATATTTTAAATTAATGAGTCAGTGTGCCCGGGTTCTATTTGGTGGCTTTATGCATTTCAAAGTACCTAGTTTCATAACGACTGTTTCCATTCTTAAATCATTAGGCCACATGTTGAACTCAAAAAATGGGCACCATTTTTGGAGGGTATACCTACTTAACAGCAGCACCATGAATCCTATACGCGTGTTTTCAGGGTGGACTAAAAAATTGAAAGCAAGCCCAAATTTCACCTGCCATAATTTGTCAGTTTTTATTTTTCATTCAATGGTAAGAGCAGCATCAATGATAGAATGTTGCCACCGAGGGGAGAGCCGGCTTCATTAGGTGACGGTTCTAAGGCCGTGTAAATACGAATATACGAATACGAATAGAGAGGGCATCCAGCCTTTAATTCTTCTCAAACCAATGATGAATGGTCATCAGCAAATTGCAGTTACTAGGCACAACTGTAAATACGAGTATCCTTTAACGATAACCCTCGCTTGTGAGAAACAAGCCAGGGTTACCGTTAAAGGAAAGGATACAGTTAAAGCATCAATGAACACAAGGTTGTGGCATGGTGGAATTAAGGAAAGCAACGCCAACCCCAAATGGAATTGGGAAAAGATGAAGTTAAAGAAGAAGAAGATGGGGTAATATCAACATCATGTTGGAAACTGTGGATTGTAGACAGCGTTGCTTAAAAAATGAAATGAAAAACGATCAGTCTGGGTGAAATACAGCTTCATATTTCATAAGGAGTGCATCTTCAGTTTGGGTCGAATACAGTCTCATATTTCTTAAGGTGTGCCTCTTCAGTTTGGGTCGAATACAGCTTCATACTTCTTAATACAGCCTTCTTAATTTCATAAGGAGTGCATCTTCAGTTTGGGTCGAATACGGCTTCATATTTCTTAAAGAGTGCATCTTAAGTTTGGGCGAATACGGCTTCATATTTCTTAAAGAGTGCATCTTCAGTTTGGGTCGAATTCAGCTTCATATTTTTTAAGATCTTCATCTATCTCTACAAAACTTTTTCCATGAAGCAAACCCTTCCCATTTCTACCAACGCTCTACAATTTAAAGTACATGAAACTATTCATGACCTTCTACAGCTAACAGAGATAGAGGGACAAATTCTACCACTTTATTGTGTTCTTAATGGAAGAAGAACAGTGGACAATATTCCATTCATTTTCCATTTCGGAAAGGAGAGGAGAAAAGAGATTATTATACTTGGAAGATTATTTCTCCGTTAAATTTTTTTCATAAAATTCTCTGGAAACATTCCAATGTAAACGTTTCGCTCGACACCAAATAAAATAATAATAAAAATCTGCAAACTATAAATTTTGAAAATTACCATTATCATTATTTGGTGCTCTACGGCAAATATAAGCAGACAACTTTTTTCCTTTGGATAATGAAGCAGAAAAATGTTCAAACTTAGCGTACCGGAAAATTGTAAATCTGATAATGGGCGTTTCTAATTCATGTTGTAGGTTCAAGAAAATTTATGGACACGAGTGTCGAGACCGTCCAGTGACGTCCTCGTGCTGGCCGTTTCTTTGTGCCGGGACAAACTGGAACGCATAATATCATATTAAATTATTTCCACTATGAATTTAAAACTTAATCCAGAAATGTTGAAATCAGTCGATTTTGAAAGAACGCCGCGCCATTACAACAACCAACTGATCTTTTCAAAATAAATTGTTTGCTTTAACAGTAACTTGGTCTCCACAAAACTTGACGCTTTAAATTTCAACTGATTCTATAATAGAAGTTACCTGAGGAAAGTTACCTGAGGCATTTTCTACCACGTAACCCTCAAAGCTCTAATTTTATGTGGTCAAATACTCAAATTAATAAGGAAAAAATCCTGCCTCTGTTGGGGATTGAACCCACGCCCATCTATTTACTTTAACCACGACGCAGTTAAAACATTACTTTCTAAGCGAGAAAAAGGAATTTAGTTGTGTTATGCTTGTCATATGTAATTCCCCTTGTTATTCTTATGTTCATACTTGGATCCGAACCAACAGCCTCCTGGATACGAATCTACCGCCTCCATCAACTGAGCTTCTGAGGCTGTTTTGATGTGATTTACTTTTGCGTAATGCTCATGTAAAGTCTTCGCTTCACTAATAGTTTACGCCCTTGCTTTGTTTTTGCGCTCTGTCCAACACACCTGATAAAGTTTACGAGGCAAATCCATACAGTCAGACAGGTAAACTGTTAAAAAAAAAAGACCGGAAACATTAAAAAAAATCTTTAAGTCTTAGTAAACACTAACACTGTTATCTATACTTAAAAAACGCAAAGCCCAGTTGGTATACTGATTCACTGACTGACTGATAATCTAGTATATTTATAACTTTTGTTTATATCTGTCTTCCTAGAATGCAATCTCCCCAATAGCCTCCTGCATATTTTAGTCAGCCAAACTATCATACATATGGCTATTGCTAACAAGATGAGGCAAGGAAACGTTATTTCCTGTGTTACACAATTATATTTGCACCCGCGTTATGTTTTCTATTTTGGCGCATTCACCTCACCCCTTCTATCAGGTATTGGATTGCTGTATACGATCCTTTAGCTCTAGTCTACATAGTGCCGTAGTATGGAAAGCAAATACTACTAAATTGTTATCGTTTTGTTAGTCAAATGTACATCATATGCTGATAATTTTAGGGGGGACCTTTCTTAAGGTCTTTTTAACATCTATTAGTCACTTGAGACGGGGATTTTACCCTCCATTCGTTGATAGTTACAAAGCAGCCACCAACATTTACTTCACCCAGCATGGGTTAGGCAAGGAATAGCCAGCATCACGAGGGCGCGAGCTATTGATATCAAACCAATTAGTTGCTAAAATCCATACTCGAACCAAATGTGATTCAAACCAGAGGTCATCAATCCATACTTAAACGTAAAGCTCAACTGGTATACTGAAGATTGACTCAGAAAAATCTATTGGTCATTCGAGACGAGAGTTTTCCCCTCCATTTGTTGGAAACTTACAAACCAGATACAGACATTGACCTCACCCAGCCTAGGATGGGCCGGAAAAATAGCCAGAATCACGAGAGCGGTAACCTACGTGACACCCACTTAGTGAAACCTCGCTTGACGGTGCTTAACTTCAGTGATGTAACGGGAACTGATGTGTATTTATCGTGCCATAGACACTGATCTCAACGAACATTGACGATGGCTAAGCATAGGACCATAGTTTCCATAATCAGGAAGGTTCAAATTTTCCCAAAACTGGAAGCGGAGTTATGGCCAAAAAAATTGGGACATTTTTGGGAAAGTAGTTTTAGAGCCACGAGAAAAAATGTATACGAAGTTTCAGGCATCTGCTAGTTCCTTATTCTGCAAGCAAACTGTTCAATGTCATCACATTGCAACACAATAAATATTTCCATTTCAACTGAAATGGAAAATAGATTTTTTTTTTGGTTCATGCATATCTTAAATCCATGATGCAAGCTGCAAGGTAATTTGAATGTTTCAAGGGAAATGATATCAAAATCTTTTACGGTGTTAGCTTCATTGAGATCCAAGTACAGTTTTTTTTGGGTACAATTTCCTTAAAAAGGTCGTTAGTGAAAACACCATCAATGGAAACCTGCGAATATCTGAGTTCTTTGCACGTTGATTGAATTTTAGTTTGTACTCTAATCGAATAGGATTAAATATTGTTTTAGTTACACCACTGAATGTGTGTGCACGCTGTTAAGGCTGTCAACCCCAGACACTGGTATATCTCCAAAGCGTATTTTGTTTGGGAGAGGAAAAGATTAAGTTAGGGCTTGTTATATTTTCATTTTCACAAAATCCTAATGCAGTTACATAAAAACAGACGCAGGGAAAAGTAAGCATGACTTTGACAATGCTGGAAAACTTTCCACTCTTCTCATTTCAATATCTTGTTGAGACGTACGTTTTTTTTGTTTCCTTTTTAGCCCATTACCTACGATATTTCGGACATATCTATCATCAGTACAGATACATCCTGTGCAAACCGCCATAAAGGACCATTTAGACGTGCATGTTGGCATTAGACGTGGATGTTTGGCAAAAGGATCGTTTGGATGTGAATGTTTAATCCCCACATGAATGCTAAAAATAATGGAAAAATGAGCGTTTTAACAAAAAACTGACAGCTTGTACAGTTCACCCGTCAGTGTTGAAAAATCTTCTGAATGCGCGTGCAAGAAATGAACGTGTAAGCGCCCGTTCATGACTCATTTCTCACCAATTCTCACAGCAGATGTTTTTCAGGTGGCAAATATTACGGAACTGAGACATGCGCATGCCAAAACTGTTGAACGCGAGATAAATTTTCTTAAAAGCATTAATGCCGGGCATTGATGTAAAACATGCACAACTTAACTACCCCTAACAGAGGTCCAAGACAATAGAAGATTCCCGGTTTTCGTATCTGGAGTTCTGGTGAATAGATTAGCATTGAAAATAAAACGTGAAAATAGCCAACGCCGGATCAAGATACTCCCCCATGCATAGTCCGCTTTTGCTTGGTTTTCAAAATGGCGGCCATTTTGTGTTCTTCTCAAAACTCATTAGTTCTATATACAAGATCACGAATAACTTTTTTTTTGGTTAATAGTAGAGAAAAATGGTTTAGATCGTTAAAACAAAAATAAAAAGACCTTCTCAACTCTGTACTGATTTGTCTGGCTGACTAACAAATTTTGTAAAATGTGTTCCATTTGATTTCAGCAACCCACCATAATTAGGGGTTCCATTTATAAACATCCTGTATATGGTGAATTGTATTGTACTTAATACATAATAGAATTTTTACCTTCTAATATTATGTCCTGGTGACAGTAAAACAACACCAACAACAACAAGAAGAACAACAACAACAACATTGCTAAGAAGAAGAAGAACAACAACAACAAAAACAAAACCACCACCAACAACAACATCCCCAACAACAAGAACAGCAACCTTATTGTTTTTATTACCACGGCAGGTACTGGTGTTAGTAAATCATATACACAGTTCTCATAACATATGAGAGTTGTGACACTTAAAATGTACGCCGAAAAATAAAATCGTACAAAAAGTTTGTTTATTCCAGATATGAGACATAAATTCAATGTAAAATTTGGCATGCACGACCTAATATGTCACGCCTCATACCGTTCCGTGCCGCGTGTCCTCTCTTAATATGTTTGTTTACATTATTATTCTGCATGCGTCAACATTTTGCCGCGGGGCAAAAAATATGTAAAAAAACTGGCTATTAAAAAAATGGATAAAATGATGTAGGTATATATTATACAAGATGGGCCAAAAATATTTTCTGAGAAAAAAACAAAGCCATCCATGTACTTGAGTTTATAGATATTTTGTTTTCTAGTACGCAACCCATTAAATATGACAGACAGTGACAGTAACACCGAGATGTGAGGATCAATTAGAACCCAAAATGGACCTACACACATAACAAATATTTCAATTTGTAAAAGTTCAGATTGCGAGGCGACTGACGAAATTGGGTAAAAGATTTTTACCCAATTTTTGTATTCTGCGAAATTTCAAACGTGTTAGTAAATTATCATATCATAGAAGTGCTGGCGACATGCGACACCCCTGTTCGCTAATAACATCGGGAAAAATAAATTAACATCGGGAAAAATAAATTAACATCGGGAAATATTAATATAGAGAAACAGAAAGCCTTCTAGAAAATCACATTTGAAAAGATTTTTTTGCTTTTATTTTAAAAAAAATTACGCTATATTTAAAATCAGAACCATCAAAAACTAAGATTTAGAGCTTAACAAGCGGCGTAGAAAGTTGTCCAAAATGAGCTTCAAAATATGTTCCACTTGGTCTCAGCTCCCTCCTATATTCAGGGCTACCATACACAAACACCCTGTATGGCTATTCTGTCTGTTTACATTTTACATGGTTCAATGGCTTGATGTAAACGAGCCTGTTTATTGATTCATTCATCAATACTAAATTAATTACTATCAATCTATGAGATTTTATTTACTAGTACTACGGAAACAACATCTAACCTAGAATCAAGCACATGTTTTGCTAGGTAAACGTTAGTCCGTATACTGTTGTACATGTGGTACACCAGTATACGGTGTAACAAAGTCATAGCGACGTACATGGCGTAATAAAAGTGCATTCCTTGAAACTATATTTTGTAAGCTAGGACGATTCTTTAAAAATGAGAAAAATATGATTTTTTTTAAATATAAATTATTTGATATTTTTTTGAAAACTTAAATTTCAAGCATTTGTAATCAATTGTCACAGAAGTTATTCAGTTTTTTTTTTTAAAAAAAAAACTTTTTTTAGCATTTATGAGACTGGACTGATTTCTGAGATGTTTTTTTTAAAAAAAAATCAAATCCTCACAATCAAGATATTGTACACGTATTAAATTTTTAACATCTATTGGACATTCAAGACGGGGGTTTTACCCTCCATTTGCTGGAAACTTGCAAACCAGCTACCCACATTGACCTCACCCAACCTGGGTTTGGCCCGGAAAAAGAGCCAACGATACGTGGTGTTCCAAGCGGTCACCCATCCATGTACCGACCACGCCCGACGATGCTTAACTTCAGTGATCTGACGAGAACTGGTGTATTCAACGTGGTATGATCGTTGGCTAACGTGTCTCTTTTTAAAAAAACAGCCTGGGTTGGGCTGGAAAAAAAAGTCAACGATACGTGTGTTCCCAAGCGGTCACCCATCCAAGTACTGAGCACGCCAGACGTTGATTAACTTCAGTGATCTGACGGGAACTGGTGTATTCAACGTGGTATGATCGTTGGCTCAAATTATATTTAAATTGCAGTTAGAAATATTTGCAAAAAAATCAAGAAAAATAGTATTTTTAATCCTTACAATGCAAGAATTTTTGTTCCATGAGATAAAATATAGGGGACATCCCTTTGATTTGGTCCATAGAAGATGTGAATCTCAAAGAACTCATTTTTTGTCTGTAATACCAGCAGTTTTGTTTTGAAATATTACAAAAGATATATTTTGTTTTTTGTAACATGAAACGTTTTCGAGTCAATCGACATTATTCATTAAATGACTAACCCTGTATATACATCTTGAGATTTAATCTGCAAAAAAGTTCCCCAGTTTAGAAGTAATGGTTTATTATTATTTCGTCAAATTACGTCCCATTAAAATTCTATTGGCTACTCAACCACATTGTAATCGTCTGTAAGGACACTCTTGTGGAATTCCGTTAGAGTTGAAGTAATTGAATTAATGTTTTTTATAATATAGATGTGGAAAGAGTGAAGTATTACGCTTCCCACAATAAACTAAATAATTTAAACATTTTCTTATGACATACACATGTGCTGCTCCCATGGATTATTGGTAATAGAATTCACAGAAATGAAGTGCAATCGTGACTTTGTAGTTAAATTTGATTTTTACATCTTCCTCGTGCTTTGTACAAGGAGAGCAATTAAGGAAATTGGTTTATTTGTCTGACTATTTGAAAATGCCAATTGAACATTTTCATTTTTCTGTTCTTGTCTAAAGGGATTTTTGGTTTATTATTTTCAATAATGAACCTTTGGAATCATCACAAAACAAAAAAAAAAAAAAATTGATATTATACGTTTCAATCCAAAAATCGAATAAAAAAAATCCGTTTGTCCGCCGTGATGGGTATATAGGACCCATCTGGGCTCACTTATTTGGTATATTAGGTCCCATCTGGGCTCTAATTGTGCCCCGAAACTTCGAATACACCCTTGGCGATTTTTGCTGCTTTTTAGCAGATTTCAGTATTGCTGTCTAAAAGGAGAATGGTAAGAGCCAGATACTTCAAATTTAGTAGGTATGTCAAATTTAGGGTCTAATTATGCCCCAGATTTGGAATCGTTACGAGAAACCCCCCCTAATTTTTTTTTTTGGGGGGGGGCGTATTTTTTTTGCCAGGAAAAATAATAAACCCATGTTTTTCCAATAATGAACCTTTGGAATATGTCACATTTGCAGAGTTTTTTTTTATCTATTAAGGAAAAAGTTAACCTCTTCGTTGAATAATTCACAGATTGTGTATTGGTCCCTTAACACCATTACAAGATGAATGAAAAGGGTCAATTAAAACGAGGATAAACAAAAAAATCAATTAAACATCTCAAAACCGTATAATAGTTTCCTTAACATTACACTCCCCTAGACAAAATTACTTAAAATAACTGCACTAGTAGTTTTGTGGACCCCAGTGGACCATTCAGGGTACCCTAATAAACTCCTGGACAAAATTAGCGCGCATGCTAAACTTTTCAAATTTATGTGAACCCCAGTGGTCAAAGAAGGTTAATATGGGTGTGTCTAACAATTTAATGAATAATTTGAATATCAGGTATAAATTTTAAACACACATGTACTGTATACGGGTGCAATGTAGGCTCAAACTTAGAAAACAAAGATAACTTAAATGAACATTTCATGAGTATCTGTGTTAGTCTCACATTGTCCAAAGGAAATCATGAGTGAAACGGGGTTGTCTCGCTCTGAGGTTGCCAGACGCCCCGGTGTGTACCGCAGGACGGTAGGAAGGTTCATTAGTCGCTTTAAAGGGACCGGTAGTGATATGAGGCGTCGTGTACGGGGCCGCCCGATTTCTGGTACTTACAGCTCTAAGACAAAGGACTAGGACCAGCACAAGGCTGTAGCAGAGGGTCAGACAGGTTCAAGATGTCAATGTATCGGCACGAACTGTTCGGAGGAGACTCGTGGAAGTTGGTTTAACCAGTCGCAGACCAGCGGCAGTACCACTTCTCCTCAGAGAACACCGTGTGGCGCGTCTAGAGTTTACCCGAAATCACGTGAAATGGAATGACGCTGAATGGAGTCGAGTACTTTTCAAGGATGAAACACGAGTGAGTTTGCAGCCTCCGGGTGGACGTGAGCGAGTGTGGAGAAGGAAAGGCGAGAGGTTTTCTGACGCCTGCATGTCTACAAGGGAGCCATATGGGGGAAGCTCGATTATGTTCTGGGCCGGCATTTCGTTTGAAGGATCCACGGAGTTGGTTAGTGTTCCTAGGCCAACTTTGAATGCGGAAAGGTACGTCACAGACATCCTCCAACAGCATGAGGTCCCTCTATCCCGAACACGAGGTCAAAATTTCATCCTTATGCATGACAATGCCCGCCCACATGTGGCAGCAAGAGTAGTAGAGTATCTTCTGAAGGCTGAGATAACCACCTTACCGCACCCTGCGCGTAGTACTGACTAAAATTCAATAGAACACGCCTGGGACATGCTCAAAAGAAGGATTCGCGATCGCGACCCAGCTCCGGAGACCTTGGCCGAACTGAAACAAGTGGCACAGGAAGAGTGGAGAAACAACCCCCAAGAAATGTGGAGAAACATCCCCCAAGCAGTCATACAAAACATGGGAGGAAATACCCGATACTGATCACCTCTCAAAAACAAGAATCGCAAGATTATCACGATAAATTTGAATGTACCCCTTTTTGACCGATATGGCCCTTGGATACAACTTCTGTTATTTCAATTAATTTTGTGGATATTTTTTTACAATTCAAATTAATATTGTTTATTTTTTCATGTATTTATCTCTCATAACAAGTTTATAACTATAAACTCAGATAATTACAAAGTATTTGGAAAAATTCAGGGTGCGCGCTAATTTTGTCCAGGAGTGTAGTAACCAAAAATTAATCAGCTATATAATTACATGAACATATAAAACGTTCCTCCATACCAAGTTTCATCAAAATCGGATTCATTAAAAGGCTGTGAGTTTACTCTCCAGATAATGGACTTACTCGGATCAGACATTTTCATATTAGGTAGGTCTGTCAAGAAAAAACTGTTTGCGCATGGACCGCTGAGAGCGCTGGTGAAAATTCTTTGAAATTGTTATAGACCATCTGGGGACATAATACCCAAATTTCTTCAAAATCAAATACATATAAGTTATGGTGCAGTATACGATTAGAGCCAGCGTCTATGGCACGTTGAATATAGATCACTGAAGTTAAATACTGTTCAGCGAGTTTTACTAAATGGGTGTCCACTGTCCACGTAGGTTCGCGTCCTCGTGATGCTATTATTCCAGCCCAACCATGTTGGGTGACTTTTCAATGTGGGTAGCTGGTTTGTAAGTTTCTAGCGAATGGAGGGTAAAACCCCCGTCTCGAATGACCAATAGAAGTTAAGGAGACGTTAAGCCAAAGAAAGAGTTAAAGGGAATATTAGCCCAAAAATATTATCTTTTAGCCCGAATATGGAAAATTATTTTTATTTATTTATTCAATCAAACTAGATTTATAACTCACCAAACCCCAAAATGCCTCTTTCCTCCAACTGGCGTGTAGTTAATTCATTATGTACAACAAAACCACTCGCACACCATGCATTACTCCCCCACACAAATTATCCTCCCCTCCCTTTTCCTTTTGTTGTCCTACTCTCTACCTCTTCTCCAAAGCTTTACACAGAAATGGGCTTTTCATTCTTCCCTACCCTTTAATTCCTCATAATCCGAAATTTTGTACAAAGAGACTACTATAACACATATTTGTATGAATAAAGCAGACACCATATAAGCAGAATAAAAAAATTCTGCTTAAATTTATTTCCTTTTGTTTGTATACAAAAACATGGACATTCCTCGTGATCTAATCATCTGGTATGTATTGCACCTGGGGCACCCGGTTTCAATTCCCGGCTTGGTCGAAAAATTTTCGACGCTGTGCTTGTTGTGATTTTGAGGAGAACTCAGCCTCGTGAGAACGATCGAGTAACTACTTTGATGTGATTTAGCGATTAGTAGCGACATTACCAGAACAAAAAGATTTGCTTTAGTTGAAGATTTTTAAGAGATTTTCGTACATGAGTAAAGCTGTGATACCCACAAATTGTGAAGAGACAGCTCTGAGCTACGAGCTACGCTGACCTCGTATATCACGAAGGAACATACTCATATATTTGACGCCTGGCGCATAAAATATATCAAAGGCGATAGGTACCAGTTATTTTGGGAAGAAGACATGGATAATCGAGAGGCACTCTCGAAATACAAACTATCTCAATGCGAGAAATCGAGGGACTTTCGCAATTATATTATTAGTAGGACCCTTAGCAATTGAGGATAATCGAGAGGCACTCTCGAAATACAAACTATCTCAATGCGAGGAATCGAGGGACTTTCGCAATTATATTATTAGTAGGAGGAACCTTAGGAAATTACAAAAAAACATTGGCGGAATTCAAACTATTTCGGAGTTTTGTCCAATTTGTGGATAAACCAGGGTCTTCTCCATAAATGAAAGACTAATCTTGCACAGCAGGTGATCTGTGTGTTTGTATTATCATAGAAATACCTACAAATACGTATCTCTGCGCTTAATGTTTGATCTAGGATGTAGGGCAATGCAGCAGCAGGGATTATAGAGAGGGTATTGTTGGTTGCTAGGATAAAATATTCATTGATATGATCACAACAATAGACCCCCTCAGAATGTGTTGAAAAAATTATAAATGAATTGAAAAAATAAGGATTTTAATTCAAAACGTTTTGTTGGATATTTTTAAAATAAAAACTAACTCCGTAATCTAAAAATGCTTCCAAAAAAAAAAGACCTTTTATGACAATAATAAAATCAAAATACCCTTGAAATTAAAACCTTTTGTGCGATCAATGTGAAAAACATGTAAGTACACAAGAGGCTTCTATTGACATTGAAATGGGGAGATAAAGGAGATTGATGGATAGAATAATATAATTTTAGTGGACACAAGAGACTTCTATTGATATTGAAATGGGGAGATAAAGGAGATTGATGGATAGAATAATATAATTTTAGTGGACACAAGAGGCTTCTATTGACATGGAAATGGGGAGATAAAGGAGATTGATGGATCATTTTAGTGGACATCACAATCCCCATCATTCAATCTACTTATAAAAAGAAAATTCAGGCCGTAAATTTAAAGCGAGAAAAATAACTTGTGAACGTTAGTAAACTCCACTTTTTTGACCCCGATATACATCCCGAAATGCACTTGTATGTATGTTTGTTTGTTACGCGATAAAAGCCACAATTTTCATCCGATTTTGGCGAAATTTGGTATACTTGTTCAGGACATGAAAGAAATTCGCTGGGCCTCCCCTGGGGCCCAATATTGTGTTTTTTTTAAAATTTGATTAAGATATTTGTATTGTAATCTATCTATAAGTGACTACAACACTAACGTAAACACCTGATCATCTTGATCCACTAGTCATAACTGGTCTTACTGCTCATCACTAGGAATATAGGGCTACGAGATCCTTACAATGACCAGTTCTACACATTAGAACGACCAAGGAGAACGAAAAACTTTTTCTATAACCTCGAATCAACCTGATGAGTTGATTGAATAATTAATATTCAATTAATTATTCAATCAAATTTATTTATTCAAATTATTCAAATAATTAATATTCAATTAATTATTCAATAAAAAAAAAAAATATTCAATTAATAATTAATATTCAGGCAACCAAATTCCAATGATTTTATCACATCTAGATTCAGTTGATGGAAAAGAACGTCGCTAACTACAACAAGAAAAAATATAAGGCACGTTGACGTGGGTGTAGTAAATGTGGGAATAGCTGGTTTGAAAGTTTCTATCCAAGAAAAAAGAAATATATTAGTACCCCGAATTCAAAATTTCAAAACCCAGTCACAAATCTTCGACCCCACTGCAAATATAGCTCAGAAACTAACTTAGTGCAATCAAGCTAGCAGTGCATAAGTGAACAGAATAAAAATTGACGAAAGATGTGAAAGCTTGTATAATAACGAAATAATAACGATAAAAAAGACAGAAATGTATTCAACGCATCAGGTGACTATCTATGTTCAAAATGAGTAACGTTCACAAGATATTGGACACATCGGGTTTGGGATGTTCCGCCCACTTCCTGTAATTCTATACTAATGTGTTTATTCTAGGAGTTCTCCGCCTTGGGTAGATAGAAGATAGACCTAACATTTTGATTCTCTCATCTTTCATTAATAACGGTTTTTTATCCCAAAAAAATATTTGTGTAAATTCATTTCTTTTTGTATAAACAAAACAGAATCATCCTCACGATATGAATGTACATGCCTGTCTATTTGCATAACGGAAAAAATGCTCAGACAATTTTGAAAAAAATTGATAGGTATCAAAAAATATTTAAAAATTAACAGAGAAGGTTGTTAACGGGGCCCATGAAAAGATTAAAAAACTAAAATATATTTTTTCAATTCAATTCAATTTATTTTATTGTCCAGAAAATATACATATCTGTATGCAGTACAACGTCAAACAAAACATAAAACATAGAACATAAAAATATATATCACTACTATTACAATTATTAATAAATGCGCTCACTGCCTCGGCCACTCCTTTATATATTACACGGAAAAGGGGGGGAGAGGAAGAGAGAGAGAAAGATAGACGTAACTTTCTTTCCTGATGCCTTTCACAATACGTAATAATGGCCTTCAAAATTTCAGCTCAAAATTTCTGGATTCAGACCTGAATTATTATATGTGGAACAGAGGGCAACTNACAAATTATGTACCTATAATTACTAGTAAACTGTATGAAAATACATACTAGTAAGTATCATTTCTCATTACCATCCGACACGCTCATTACCGTCCAATGTTAAATTGGATGGTAATGATTCGGTGGTAATGAGAATTATCAACAATCTTTTTTTAATTATTTTTTTAAAAATAACTTTTAATTATTTCAAANACCTGAATTATTATATGTGGAACAGAGGGCAACTCATCCCTATTTAGATCACAACCACACAAAATACAAAGCAATCGGTCGTACTCACCTAACATTGATGAATCAACTTCCATTGAAACATTTCTTGAGCGTGGAATAGTATCAACGGGAGATGTCAAAATGTATGGGAAATTGAAGTGGACTTAGTTGAGTCAATAAACGATTTAGGGTGGAACAAATTCCAACAAAAGGTATGGTAGTAGTAGGTTTACAAAAATCGGCCACACGGAAGTGCCCCAAATCGCCAAAAATCCAAAATGGCGGCCATTTGTTGTGCCAACTTCGAGTTTTTACTCGGAATAAGTTCTAGAAACCCGATTGAGGCAATCGAGGTGTCAAAATTTGATTCAGAATAAAACAGGTATTCAAAAAATATATATAATTTGATATCCGCCTGACTAGCACTAGAATTTTCAAAATTAAAACAATATTTACAGAATCCTTGACTTCATCAAATCAATCAGGACTATACTCGCAACCAAATTGAATTCAAATCAAAAATTACACCTATTTTTCTATTTTGACCCTTTTCAATATTTTCTTCTATTTAATGATCATTACAGCATCAATCACTATAATAATTTGGACATTTATCATGTCTCTGTTTTTTCAATTGATTTAATCAACAGGTCGCGTATTTGATATAGTAAAACAGTGGGCTCCAATCGATATAAATAAATGATCAACAGCAACTTTGTTGATACAACGATTTAGTTTTCGACTGCAGTTGACTTTAAAAATAAATATAAGGCGTGAGGATTACCGAAAATCCCCCCAAAAAACCTCTTCGCGGTAAAAAGTTCCGGCAAAGTAATTAGTCACAAAAAGCACTGAAATGAAAACAGTGCCCCCCTCAATTGTATATCTTTTTTCTCCCTTTTCAAAACTTCCTCTTTAATATTAATTTCACTAATTTTAAAAATCTCTCACAAATATTACGGAAAACAAAATTTTACTTTGGGGTACTGAGGAATCAAAAATGTCTGCTAACTACCATTCATCAAAGAATATCTCGTGTGGTGTAACTTGCATAATGAGAACTAACTAACATTGATGCCTATACTACAGACAGTGTCTACAACTTCGTGTGCGTATATTTTTCCGCGTCTCTAGAGTTCCTTTTGGTGAATAAATTTGTTTTTTGTTGTTGTGAATATCTGAAAGTCTGTCATGGGTTGGATCCAACTTAAGATATATAGTGGATTAGACAGTTGGGTATGAATTTACAAGAGGGGGTCAATTCCCAGTATTTGACGGTATGAGACCTTTCGGCTTAAATTAATTGCTACCACAAACCACAAGAAAGATAACTTTTTGGCGATATCTCATCTCCATTATTATTTAATAAATTTATATTAGACATCCTATTGGTAACTTTAAAAAACACTACAGTAATTTATGACGAGGATTCACTTACTAAATTTGTTCAATAATAATGACCATTCAATAAGTAAGTGAACCCTCGTCATAAATAAAGGTAGTGTTTTTTAAAATCTCATCTCCAGTTAAACATTCCATTTTTCCTTTCCTTCATGATGCGCCTATACAAACTGAAAAGAAGCTGTGATCAAAAATTAAAGTAGCTATGTTTATAGCGTTTATCCATAGTACCCATTATCTATGTTGATTTAATGAGTCAGTGGATCAGCGCGTCAGCATATTTGTTCTGTATGGTTATGTTTATCTATAGTAACCATGATGATTTAATGAGTTAGTGGATCAGCGAGTCAGTATATTTGTTCTTTATGGTTACGTTTATCCATAGTATCCATGTTGATTTAATGAGTCAGTGATCAGCGAGTCAGTATATTGCCATTTATTCCAACATCAAAGCAAACATACGATAAATAAAATCTGACCTTCTTTCCCTGCTTAAGATGTCTAGAGTAGGAAGAGTACAGAGAAGATATCTTCAAATGACCCCAAAAGCATCTTTTCCCTTTTCCATCTCAATCAATGTGTGTCTCACATTCAAAGCTATTCATGATAAAATTAAGACATGCCACAAATAAAGTCATTATTGAATGTCTATTTCAAGCATTACATACTATCATCAGTAGCAAGGGATGTTTTACATCTTTACTTTAAGAAAATGTCCAGTGCCCTTTTCCGAAAATGCAATGAGAGGGGGGCTTGATTTGATTCTTGTAGCAACTCTGGGACTATTATTTTGATATATAATAGTCCCAGAAAATGCAATG
Source organism: Pachypsylla venusta (assembly GCA_012654025.1). NCBI lineage: Eukaryota > Metazoa > Arthropoda > Insecta > Hemiptera > Aphalaridae > Pachypsylla > Pachypsylla venusta. Next base: position 30,473,719 of record CM022877.1, read on the forward strand.
AGAGGGGGGAGGGGGCTAGCAACTCTGGGACTATTATTTTCATATATAATAGTCCCAGAAAATGCAATGAGAGGGGGGAGGGAATAGGCCCAGAAAATGCAATGGGAGGGGGGCTTGATTTTATTCTTGTAGCAACTCTGGGACTATTATTTTCATATATAATAGTCATAGTCTCCCTTACCATTTAGCTACAGCCAACAACAATGACACAGTTGATCATATGAGCAAGTTTGAGTGCACCCCAAAAACACCAACAATACGGGTGTCCCCGAGCGAACCCCATCGTAGTACTAAACACGGCCGACGTTGTTGAACTTCAGTGATCTAAAGGGAACTGGTGTATTCATCATGGTAAAGTCATCAGTGGCGGTGGGTATTAATATTGATTGCCCCAAAATATAGATACTTCTCCCCTACAATTGTGTTATACTTGTTTGGTGGGATCTTCTGTTCGAATTCCACAGATTGCCCTAACAACCATTCTCACCACTCGCCAGAATCATATTGTAACTCAGAACTTCCTGTTAGCGTGCATCAATAATTTCCAGAAATATCTGTTCTGTATTTGTTGTTTTTTTAAAAAAACATTATCAATCAATATAAAAGTGGGTCGGCCTCATTATCAATGTATTTCCATTTCAATTACAGACTCTCCTTTTTTTTGTAATCCATTTTTTTTTAATATTCTATAAGCAAAGATTTTTTTTTTTTTTTTAATTAGGCTTAACGTCTCTTTAACATCTATTGGTCATTCAAGACGGGGGTTTTACCCTCCATTCGCTGGAAACTTGCAAACCAGCTACCCAGATTGACCTCACCCAGCCTGGGTTGGGCCGAAAAAAAGAGCCAACGATAAGTGGTGTTCCCAAGCGGTCACCCATCAAAGTACTGACCACGCCCGACGTTGCTTAACTTCAGTGATCTGACGGGAACTGGTGTATTCAACGTGGTATGAAAAGATGAATGACATGTTAAAACAGTGAAACTTAGATACAACAAATGATGGGTGCAATTGGGGAACCCATTTGGTCACCCATTCATAATTGACAAAGTTCTGTTACGATGGGTTGTAACCGAAGCTAATATTATTGTACCCCTAAACAGTCATTTCAACTGACATAACTTTTTAGTGGAGCCTCTTCAAAAGATATCAACAGCAAAAAAAATTCCTCTCTCTTGAGTCGATGGGTTCCATTACTTCAATATGGGGGACATAGGTCAATAGATAGATAACTATAAACACAAAAACAGGGCGCTGATTTAAAAAAAATTTTACCGTTCTACAATAATATGAAAAGACCAAAACGACACACCATGATTTACAACTCATGTGTCAAGCGTCAAGCCCCATGAAGCCACAGTTTTTCGCTTTTCTTGACCTAGAAACAATGTGATGATTGACGTAGACCAAACTTTAGCCACAAGAACCAAAACGATACCGGAAACGATTGATATCTCTTTGGGGGTGTGGACCCTGCAGATCTCAAAAATAGTCTTTTAAATAAATGGACACCCATTTTAACTCGTTCCAATCTCAAAACAACATTTCCCAAATAAAATCGCTCTGAAATTTCCAGGTGATCTCTATTTTAGGTTGATCAGTCTTGTTTCAACTGAACAATTAATTATAGAAAACTTGTATTGAAAGAGTTATTTTGGTTCCGAGTTTCGTGCATGTGCTCCTCCCATCTTCCCGCATTGTTAAAGTAACGCTAATCAATCATTTAATTCAATTAAACCTAAAACTCGCTCTTTCTGAATGTCAACCCTAGTCCAACACAATTGCACAGGCAGCTCATTCAATCGGAAAGTATAAGTTCCGGTTTCACCCTAGATCGGCCGTCGCATCACCAGTTGCTTCATTGTGGTTTCATAGGAACTACAATTATGTTATTATCCATAGCTATTCCTAAATGGAGAAATTGTATTTTTCATTTATTACGGGATGAGGCATGAGACATCATTGTATCTCGATAGACAATTGTTACAAAATAAGAGTTCGAACCCTTGGAATTATGAGATGATTTTGAGATATTTACTCATGAATTTGAGATGTTTACCACTATTGGAGGACATGGACGGGCCAGCGTTATCAACATAATTATAGTCTGGCGTCCTCAGTGTAGAATAATATGCTACCCATAAATAATAGCCCTTGTACCACTATCACTTTCTGTGATGGACACGAAAAGTAAAGTACACATGTCTCAAATGATTTTTAAATGTAATTTTGAAATCTAACCCACTGCCAAAGGCGTAAATTCTTGCAATCCATTTTCTTAATAAATTTCATAAGGAAAATGTCATTGCTTTGTAACTCATTTTCTTTTGTTTTTGAAGTAATTATTCTGTAGTGATTGCCATTTCTCTGGGGACCCCAAATAATCACTAATTCTTTAGTCAAAACGATAAGAGATTTTGAAAAATTTAATGCCCCCCCCCCCAAAAAAAATCGGGGAACACTAATTATCAGATCTCAAAAATATCAAACCGTTTGAGTTAAGGAAGATTTTCTGATTTTTTTCATGCAAAATCATAGAATACTGCCAGTGCTTGGACTTATGACCTCCGATTTTGAAAGGAAAATCAAGAAATCATTGTAAATTTGTTACTACCACAGGGAACGGTCATGCCTCTAAGGCACCAAGCGAAGCAGACAAAAAGTTATTTAGGTCACAAATGGCTACCATCTACCATCGAACATGGTGATGCCACTTAAATGAGGAGTTAAGTAGATAGTGGACAGAAAATACGAAAGACTGGGGAGGAAAAACAAAGAAAGAAGATAAAGATTGAAAGTTGGGACAGGTAAACAGAAACAGAAAGAAAAAATCCGAGAGTCAAAGTGAAGAGGATGTGCTCATTTCCTCAAAAAAAAATTGAAGGAAAAAAGAATTTGAAAAGGAAATCATTACCATCGGGTCATTACTTTCTTCTCCCCTACAACCCTCCTCAGCAAAGTTTATGCCTCCAAACCCTCTATTGGTTCTTATTAACATATCTCATAGCTTTGGCTGAATACTTGGTGTGCTGAGAGGTTAAACAAAATTTGTCATCGCAGTTTTTTTTAATATAATTTTGATGATATTTTCCTCCTTCTCTTTTTCCTTCTGTGAAGATTTTTTCCCCATTTGAGTTTGTCAAGTTTCCCAAAAGAAAAATGGACAAGATAAACTGTTTTAATTTTTTTATCGCTTACAAAATTGATTCTCAATCAAAAGCATGCGAGAAAAAAATCGAGTAGAATTTAATTCCATGGGTTTGTAATTTCTCCTTCTTTGAGGGTTGTAATTTCTCCTTTTTTGAAAATGTTTTCATTTATGGAACCACAGTTGAAAACAGATTTTTATTTTTAGGTTTTCAACTACTAAGATTTAGTGTCCATCCACTTTTGCGTTGATCAGAAACAACCAAGCAACGTATAAAGTTATCGCAAAATGACATTGTCCACACTGTAAGTCGGCTATGCTTCGTCTGGCACAATTAAGAGGCTCGTAAATATGTTTCATTATTTTACAGCTACTCAACATATTCAGGGGTCCTATTATAGCCAAACATCCTGTATGGGTACACATTATGCTCGAAAAGACCTGTACGGGGTACGTGGACCAAAAGATGGTTGAGAAATGCTGACTTAGATGAAAAGACAAATTACTTCAAACATTTTAAGTTTCTGGTTTTCAGGTTGTTAACATTAATGAAAAATTGCGCAATCAAAAAACGAGTTTTTTTTTATACAGACATTTTTTCAAAACACTTCTTAAAATAAAAAAAACCGACTAAAGACTATTTGTTATTATAGCATCGGCGACTTGGAGACATTGGGCCGAGAACATCGTGTGCTTATTATCATATTAATTACATGAAAAACGTATAAATTAACAAACAACCCAGCATTAACCAATCATATCAAGAACACAAATCTAATGTAAGGCACACATTAAACAGATAAGAACAAGATAGAGGATACTAAACAAATCATTGCAAAGTGGTATTGCTTGAGAAAGTCGGACTGATGAATTAAAAATCGAATATATAAAAAAAAAAAAACAAGAACATATAAACAAAGCTTAAAACAACAAGTTAAAATACAATAAAGAGTAAAGCACGAGAAATTAATTTTACTTTGTGTTTTGAATGCCATAAACAACAAACATACACAAAATCTCACATCGTTAGATGAGAGTAACCTTTTGACCTTGAACTGGTATTTGGTATCTGGTGTGGTATACAATGAGGACGGTCCAGAAAACATCAATCACCATCAAAAAGATGTGGGGGCCAGTGTTGTACTTATACTTTTCCTGGAGTCAGACAACATTTCATACCCCTTTTTCTCAAATTATTATTTTGTGACCTATTTCAAGTAAATCAGTTTTTTGTAGCTTAATTTTTTTTCTCTTTATCATTAGCAGGGATAGGACACGTCCCAGTGTACAGCTGTACGTGATCAACAAAGCACCAACCCTGAACCATCGTCCATTTCAATCATAGCGACGTTTGGAACCAATGTTTATTTATTTTTTCTGGTGCAGTGCTATGGTCCTGGTCAGTGTCGGGCTAAGTGCGATAGATGCGTCTTATCAAACATCAAGATTGGACAGCGTCAGAAGCAAGTTGAATACACCAGTTCCCGTAGGATTACGAGTTACGAGATTTCATTTGGTCGGTTACCATGTAGGTTTGCGCCCTTTGGATGCTACCTATTTTCACGCGTAAACCCAGGCTGAGGTCAATGTGGGGATTAGCTGGTTTGTAAATTTCCAGCGCCAAATACTATATTTGGTTTGCTCTATAGAATGGTTTGATCATGATTCCGATAACGCAACGAGGGAAAAGATATTCGCCAGGTTTTCAAACATAGATTTAGAATCTATCTGTGAGAAGGTCAGAATGAAATAATCTGGACTCGCCTTGATTCTAGTCTCGAGGTAAATCTTACATAAGATCAGATCATGAGTGGATGATGCGAGGTAGAACCGGAATTACTTACGAACATAATACGCCGGCATGTAAAATAAATGCATGTGGTAATAGGAACTTGGAATTCGATTCAACCAAAAAGTAAACTATTGGCAGTGAACTTGAGCATTGCAAGATACCGTGCTGTCTATTGGTTCAAATTCGTATTTATAATATTGGTTTAAAGAGATCCTACCAATATTATAAATACGAAAGTGTGTTAGTTTGTCCCTATTTCATGTAGCAACGGAGAAATTTTGATGTTTTGTTTCAAAAAGTAGCTAGGTACCTACGTAGAATCCGAAATGGAATTAAAAATCGGTTTATTCGCCGTTAGTAACAATTTGATTCTATGTTCCGCAATAATGTAGGTCCAATTGGGTACCTGGTTGGTATTCAAATCTTAACAATACGCAAGGGATGTCATACCAGAGAAGCAAAAAACTAATAAAGCCAAGTTAGAAGTTCTGTTAAGATAAAGTGGAGAGGAAGCACATTTCGAGCTATTTTTGTACAATAAACTCACCCACCCACATTTAGGGTGAGTTATTTCAGGACAATGTATTAGATATACATAATATGATACACTGTACCTACAGCTTATTTCACATTTCATTGTCGTACCCAGTTCAAAATTTTTGTATCATTCTATACTGCATGCTGGTACTGTATAGTTTGTACTCACAACCCGGTACACAGAGAATGACATAGCGCCATTATGGACCATGACTGTCTAAATTATTAATATTAACATCAGAGACCAAGTCAGAATAGCATTCAACTCAATCTGAAATCTCCTCAGATACTGAAAGGAACCAAAATAAGATTGAACATTTCATAAACCGAGATTGCAGTCGTCTATTGTCATAATAAATTGAGAGAAAAATCTCCCTGGTCACATTGCAGTCAATAGATCCAGATTCGTTTCCTAACGGGATTGAAATTTTCAGGCTTTTCGAAAATCATCGAAGGTGTTTGGATGTGTTACGAGGAGCATGCAGCCTTGTGAGTACGAATGAGTAGACAAAGTAAAGGTGACAATAAGTGGCGGCGTTATAGGATGAAAATAGTGAATGAGGTAAAAATGTAAAATGCTTACAGCAATGTACCACAAACCACAAAGAAATTCTATACACCCAAATGGAGAAACCCCGACAAGGCTCGTCACAGGGAATTATCATACCTTTATAAGTATTATTAGGAAAACCGGTTATAGGTCCCCATGAAACTATTGCAATTATTACTATGACCTTTAACTAGGTCTATTGTGACCTATGTCTGATTTAAACCTAACTTCCTAATGGTAGGTATTGTTTTGTTGGCCGAAAGTTTTTTCCCTGCCTTATTCAGTCAAGATTTTTCCCTTCTCACTTATAAACCCTTTAATAAAAGAGCCAAAATTAGGAATTTTAAGAGTTTTCAAGTCCATTGATTTATTTCAAGCATACAAAAATACTCTGATATTTGACTGGTTCATATTGGGAGAGTCCCAGTTTATGCAGACATTTCAGCAATGAATTATTATTTTTAAAGAAATGAAAATCAGTGTGTTTCTTATCTGACCTCCACAATTCGTGGGGGAGTAAAACTCAAAACAAAAATAATGAAGGCACAAGAAAAGAACAAAAAAAAATTTAAGCAAGGAAGAAGCAATTAAAATGCAATAGAACAAAGTGCATCTTAAAAATACAATATTAGTAAAGAGCACGTTTTAATTTAAACTCATTGGGTTTCTAATATTAAGCGAGTCTGGGAACAGATGGTGTCTGTTCGAACAAACACTCCTACACAAACAGGAGTTAAACACTTAAAACATTAGCGAGAAACTTCCTATTCTAATTAGGGTAAACATTCTAAAATCAATCTTTGGGAAACTTAATATTTGTCGATCTGGATGGCAGTGAAAAATTTACCCATTTCCCTTACAAACACCAGAAATTCTAGACTCTTGGTATGTTCGGTCCTATTTTTTAAAAATTCTGTGAAATAGGCAGCGTTTTTTCTGCTGGTATTTAGAAGAAAATATTTCAGGCAAATATTGAATTCATAGTATACGCAGATAATTTTAACGCACCACACAACATTAAAAAAAGAAATCAAATCAAAAGAACTTACCTCCTCCGTTAGTAGCCTGGTTGTTGATGGTCACCCAAAAATCAATCGTCTTCTCTGGACCTAGCTCTTCAAAATCCCACTTCTTTTTAACACGAACATCACCATTTTCGTCAACAGTTATCCACGGATTTTCATCACGAATTTTAAATTTTTCACGTTCGGTTTCTTTTTCAAGAGCAAACACAATACGACCTTCCATTTCACCGTCAGTTTCCGAAAAATCTATTCGTTTTGTCGGGCGTACCGCGCGAGTCACGCGACGTTTTTCTATGTGATGTGAATTTTCCCGGTCTCGATCAATCATTTGTAAAATATCGTCATCAATCAGTGGAGAGTTGAACTGAAGCCATACTTGAGCAGGTTCATGGGCAAACTTAGTTGGTGATCGTAAATCATGTGCTTCAACCGTAAGTTCACACTCTACATCATCCAAGGGCGGATCTCCTGTCAGCAATAATTCTCCTGTTTGAGGTACAATGACAACCAAATTGCTAGGTACTGCTAATTTGTATGCAACTTTATCACCATCCGCATCCGTTGCCGACACAGAACCTATCGATGAGAATTTTTTCCATTGGGAAATATTTTTATTCAATGAAGATTTCAGATCTCCCACGATAAACCGATACACCTTTTGGCTAAACACCGGACTATTATCGTTTTCATCAAGGACATCAATGGAGATATGCGTTTCAGCTTTGTTAATGCCTTTTACATCAGTAGCAGTAATGGTGAGAAAATATGATGCGACCTCTTCTCGGTCAATAGTTCCTTTTGTAAGCAGTTGCACTCCCGTCTTGGATTCCGCAGTATTACTGATTTCGTGCGTTAATGGATTCTTCAATGAAAATGTTGAATTGTCATTGCCTTTACTGATTGTGTATCTGACAAGCTGATGTGGATGTCTATGACTCGATGCCATTAAAATCGGTACTTTCTCCACCACAGTTCCGGGCTTTGAATTTTCCGTAATTTGAGCACTATACGTTTCATTGGGGAAATTCAAAATATTCCTCCGATCTAAAACATACAATTCTAAGGTATGCGTTGACGTACGGTTTGGGGTTTCTTCAACAACGACGAGATTAACTGGTCTATTCACTAATGGCGTTAAATCTGATGTAGTCATAACTAAACCATTTTCTAATACTGTAAAAAAATCGGAAAATCCCGTTTCCATAAGACGGTAATGAATAAATTGCTCATTGTCGAATTGTTTCACACTAAATCCAGGGTAAGTATCGTGGGGTAATACACTAACACTCCGACGTTTTATAAGTGAAGCCGAGCTTAATCCCGCAATGATCGCAAAAAATGCGATCGCTAATCCAGTCATCACTCCGTTAAAACGCTGGTGGCGTTTACGAACACTCCAACATCTGGAACAGACAGAAAAAAAAGATAATTAGAAGACTGGTGAAAACCTCTGATGGTCCTAAGAAGTGAGATAACCAAGTTACCCTGTAAGTATTAATTAAATATTAAAAATATTTTGAATCTCTCCGCCTCAACGCCCCTGCCCCTAGTTTGTCTGCATCTGACCCTTTCAACCTCTTGATCAAATATTGAAGCATAATTTAATTGAATTATGATCACAAGATCGGACGGACCCTTACAACTCTCCTACCCCTTCCTTCTTCATCTCTTTGATGTTGTTTTACTTCTGCGTCTCCTTCTGTTATTAAACAGATTGAACTCTTTCAAAAAATAAGTAAGGGGATTTTTTATTTTTTTTTTAACTTTCGAATTCTGGCACGAAGTGTGGGTTTTATTTTCTACCTTGTTAGTATAGCTGCATGGGTTCCTTTCTATGTCAAGTGGTTTTTCCTTTGGACAAGTTCTCATACGAAATATGGGTCACCAAGTTCTGACATAGAATATGGATCCCCATACACCTTACTATGTTTCTTTGCACCTTTTTTTAAAAAAAATTGGCTTAACGTCTCTTTAACATCTAATGACCATTCAAGACGGGGACACCCTCCATTCGCTGGAAACATGCAACCAGCTACCCACATTGCCCTCATCCAGCCTGGGTTGGGCCGGAAAAAAGCCAGCATCACGAGGGCGCGGACACCCACAGGGTTCAACCCCGCTGGACGTTGTTTAACTTCAGTGATCGAACGGGAACTGGTGTATTCAACGTGCCATAGACGCTGGCTAACTCGTATGATTGTATTTACACCCTGACAGGTTATTTCGAGCTATTTCTCATGCATCTGTTTAGCATCGAATATTACGATCATGCCATCATTGATTGAAGAACTTTTTATAATCATTATTAACACTATGATGAGTATTGAGGAACATGGCTACAACTGCAATTATTCTTCTAAAAAGTAATATCTTTTTTTGTGGGATTCAAGTATGTTGCCAGTTCCTTATTTCTATATCCATGGAGAGTAGTTCATTTCATTAACTGCCTCAATGTCCTCAATTACATCCGTGTGGTGCCGGCACCGTATCCGCATTGTGTTACTCATCTGATGTCGCGGATGTACTCCAACAATAATAACAACAAATGTAATTGAAACATGTGTCTCATTCTCTCACACCCAAATTGATAATAATGAGAATGAGTTATGTCTCCGCGCAACTTGATCATAAATACGCAGAAGAAAGAAAGCGTCAAATGTTGATGACTGTTCACAATGCTTTGATGGTAAAACAGTTCTTGAAATATTTCAATACATGAACACGTTCAAAGCCATCATCAAGAGTTAAATTCAGATTACCACAAATGCCACATATATACAATTGTCGTCTCCACTGATTTTGACTTGTCAGAGTCCACACGCTTCATTGTCTCAAATACTACCGAAAACTACGAGAAAAAGATCAAAATCATATTCATCTGCTCCGCCAGTCATAAGATCCAAAATACTTGGGATGCATACCAAGCACTAGGTGCATTAACCCGTGGAGATCTTTATGGGCTCTCGTCCACTCGACGCGACGGCTGAAATTGTTACATCCCTATTCCCTCTGCTTATGAGGCACTGTTTACTAAACATATTATTTTAAAATGTCGACAGGTGACAGCCGAAGTGTGAATTTATAACACGCGTAATCTTATGAGGCATTGTCCACTGAAGACTATTTTGAACCCTTGGCAGCTACAGGCAAAGAAGTGGGAATAGCCTAGTACTTTCATATATCCGTTTCTAAATATAATTTTCTCGGCTTTTACCCGTTGAAAAATGTTTTATATTTAATCATTTACTTGACGACCTAAATAACATATCAGGCGATCAGACAAATGAACAATATTATTGATCTCCTGGTCTTCTATACATCGTCCTCCCGTTTGATATACCCTCATTTTTTTCATTCTTCTGACTTTGTTATGTATATATTTTTATTTTTTGGCGTTAAGCATCATCATCACAAGCATTCCTTTTCCATTTAGTTCACATGTAAGGTTTTTGTTAATCTTTAATTTTAATAGCATTAGTAGAAGGTAAATTAAATATAAATTTAAAAAAACAATTTACGGAGCACACGAGAGTGAATAACATTAAAATGTTTCAAACATTCTATTACGTTTGATAGAGGTAATGCAAGAAATCCGCTGAATAGTATTTCATATTCTTTTAGCGAAGTCATTTCATGTTCCTTTGGAAGAAAACATTATTCAATTCCGATTCAAACACGAGGGCTGACACTGATAGTTTTGTAATTTTTAGTCGTAAGGAAATTTATTTGCGACACGCTCTACTATTTATTTCCGATTTACACTTTTGGAGAAGTTTTTGGTGAAATGATGCATGGGGGACCGAATAATTCTTCCTTGCATAAAAATCCTATGGGAAACCAATAGCTTTGTCCATGCTAGCTGCCAACTAAGATTATTAAGGGTTAACATAAGATACTCTTATCCATGCTAACTGCCAACTAAGAGTATTAAGGGTTAACATAAGATACTCTTGTCCATGCCAGCTGCCAACTAAGAGTATTAAGGGTTAACATAAGATACTCTTGTCCATGCTAGCCGCCAACTAAGAGTATTAAAGGTTAACATAAGATACTCTTGTCCATGCTAGCTGCCAACTAAGAGTATTAAAGGTTAACATAAACTACTCTTGTCCATGCTAGCCAACTAAAAGTATTAAAGGTTAACATAAGATACTCTTGTCCATGCTAGCTGCCAACTAAGAGTATTAAAGATTAACATAAGATACTCTTGTCCATGCTAGCCAACTAAGAGTATTAAAGGTTAACATAAGATACTCTTGTCCATGCTAGCTGCCAACTAAGAGTATTAAGGGTTAACATAAGATACTCTTGTCTATGCTAGCCGCCAACTAAGAGTATTAAAGGTTAACATAAGCTACTCTTGTCCATGCTAGCCAACTAAAAGTATTAAAGGTTAACATAAGATACTCTTGTCCATGCTAGCTGCCAACTAAGAGTATTAAAGGTTAACATAAGATACTCTTGTCCATGCTAGCAAACTAAGAGTATTAAAGGTTAACATAAGATACTCTTGTCCATGCTAGCTGCCAACTAAGAGTATTAAGGGTTAACATAAGATACTCTTGTCCATGCTAACTTCCAACTAAGAGTATTAAGGGTTAACATAAGATACTCTTGTCCATGCTAACTGCCAACTAAGAGTATTAAGGGTTAACGTAAGATACTTGTTGAATTACCCTGGGGACTAGCTAACTCTAATTTGGTGTGTCTTCCTGAGAAACAAGATAGCTATCTCCAGTCGAAGATAAATGCACAATCAGATTAGTAATTTGTTTACTTGATGTTAGCAAAATTAATAGATATAGGTACGTAGACTAATCCAAAATCAAATTAAAACAAGACTACTATGCGTGATCCTGTGGATGGTCCGAACATAATCAAAATGAGATTGGCTGAACAGGATCCGAAAAAGATTGCTTACATTAATGTTTCAAAATGGATAAATCCATTACTACGAGGTCAAAGAAGCCCGATTAAATCTCATATTCTCAATACGAAATAACCTGGTAAGCTGTTTCAATTAAGCATAGGACAGGTCGTGTGTACAAATTCGCAATTAAAGTCAAACAGGTAGATAAATTTAATGGCAAATTGATTGTTTTCAATTTCTCAATTGTGTGCAGCCGCGGTGAGTGTATTCTATCCATTTGGATCACCATATCCCAAATGTATGAGAACCTTATTATCCTAGAATAATTTTCAGAACTCATTTTACACATATTCCCAGTGAAACAGTTTTTGGTTTATTATTTTCAATAATGAACTTTTGGAATCGTCACGAAAAAAAAAAAAAAAAATACCCCNCCCCCTCAAAATTTGATATTATACGTTTTTTTTTTTATTTTGGCATCTAAAAATTTGACGCCTCAGAAAGTAAATGTATATTTCTTTGCGTCATTATGTCATAATTTTCATGGGCATTATAGCTTAAAAAGGTATTCTCAACAATCACTCCAATATCAGTAAGCCCAAGCTACACTCTAATTGTCCTCAGGAGGCTGAATTACCCACAAACACAACCGGACCAAGTAAAAAATTTGAAAAAACCTTTATCAAAATGTGCAGGAATCGAACCCGGAAACGCCACAGAAAGACCATATTTTTAACGCGCAAAGCAAGTGGAAACACAAAACAAAATTTTAATTTAGATCTTTAATCTATTTATGTATTATACATATACAGATATTTAACCTGACTAATCAATGCTTCACATTTGGAATCAGAATCGCCTAAAAACACCTTTTAACTCTCCTTATTTCGGAATTCGTTAAAATAGATTTCTTCAAAAATAAAAATAAATGCTGTTTCTTTGTGTTATTATGTCACAACTTTGGTGCTCACTGTAGCATTGTAGGATTTTTCCAATATCAACATTGGATGATGTTGATTACTTTGAATTTTTTAAATTGTGACATAATAACACAAATAAATATACATTTACATATTTCACCAACCACCAACAATGCTGGCAACAGGTCGCTAACACCATAGCTGCTCATTGTACTCACGAGGCTGAGTCGACCCCGAGAACAACCAAACACTGCGACAAATTTTTGCCCCCCCCCCAAGATTCGAACCTGGGTTTTCCGAGTACACGTCTAGTGCAGTGAACACTACTGAGCCATGGGAGCTGGCGATAGATTTCTTCAATGTCCATAGACTTTGACTATTTGTTCTCATTTCCATCCCTACCACATTATTACGGCTGAGAGTAAATCGTGAAAAACACTCTCCATCTTATTCCTTGGATATCCTCTCTCATGTCAAAATAGAAACTATGCGATTCTGTACAATTAAAATCGGTCCATCTGATTGCCTGGATATCCTCTCTCATGTCAAAATAGAAACTATGTGATTCTGTACAATTAAAATCGGTCCATCTGATTGCCTGGATATCCTCTCTCATGTCAAAATAGAAACTATGTGATTCTGTACAATTAAAATCGGTCCATCTGATTGCCTGGATATCCTCTCTCATGTCAGAATAGAAACTATGTGATTCTGTACAATTAAAATCGGTCCGGATTGTAATTATAAAGATCTCTGAATGAATTTCTCGCCGACTAGAATCCCAATCTAATATTTGAACCAAATCGTTTGATTTATAACTTGGTAGTTATATTTGAACTGGGTGGACCAAGTATCATGGATAGGACTGAAATAGTGAATTAAAAAAGTGCACGTCAGACTTTAGGCAAAAAAAATCTCGTGGTAGACAAGAAAATCAACATGAAGCTCTAAGCTTCCAATAGAGACAGATTGTTAAGTCAAGTATGAGTACTCGTAGATGCTGGTTACCAAAACTCAGCATTTCCAATATCAGTCATATACAATGAGACGTCTCCATGACAGAGTGTGCATCGCACTCGGTTTGCACCACGGAGGTTCGAAGTTCGATTCCGAAAATTTGAAAAAGGGTTTTTCGAATTTTCTATTTGGTCTGGTTGTGTTTGGAGTTTAATTCAGCCTCTTGAGGATAATTGAGTACTATGTTGAAGTGGCAGCATTATAAGGTAAAAAATTTTAAATGGTAGCTTAGGTTTAGTGATATTGGAGTGAATGTTGAAAATACTTTGTAATGCTATGATGCCCACAAACATTGTGACAATAACTCGAAGAAATACACATTTTTTAAAAAAAAAAAAAATATATAGATACATATGCACATATTTTTAATAGGCGTCCTCTTCTAAAGATTCTATTTCCAATCTTGTGTAGAAGAGGGGAAATGGAGTTAGATTCGAACCAACAGCCTCCTGGTTACGAATCCACCGCCTCAACCAACTGAGCTACTGAGGCTGTTATTAGCTTTATATAGAAAGGGCTTCTTCTAGAAATAGACGGGGCCAGAAAAAATAAAATCTCATGTGCGGAAATGACATTCAAGTTATTGTGAAGAAATTTAAAAAAATGTGCAGTCTGGTAGGTCCACGACTTTAATTATTTTCTATGTTTAGGAGTCCTTGTTTGAATCACCCTGTACATGATCTATTAAAATCCATGTTGGACACAGCACTAGCAACTTCTATAATCTCTCATCTCAGACAACAGACACTCTGTAATTATTTACTATTCACAGCAAATTAACAAAAAACCTATTCAGAAGTAGTAGTTGAAAAGTTCAACGAATTAATGGAAGAAAATTAATCACTGATCAAAACACCACGGGATCCACTTAGCGGGGCAAACCAAACGCGAAATTCATGCATAGATACAGGACAACTGCTAATGTAGAAAGTTGAACGAACATTCGGTCAATCAATAATGGCACGATCGTTTCCGATGTTTGTCAGATGTATGAAGAAATTGTTTTTTGCTGCCCAAGTTTTTAATTATCATCAGACATCCCATTTTGGTCATGATTGACATGGGCCCCCAGAACCAGATCAATGACTACCATATATGTAATTCAATCATAAATACAAGCATAATCTTTATATATTAAAGGCAATGTCCTGAGTGACTGATCAACGTAGAGCCGAAACTATTAATGCTACAAATTTGGCAGGGACCTTCGTTGCACCATGTAAGTGTGCAAAATTTTAATTTTAAGGGGTAGAAATCGCGAAAAGTAAACAATTCCCATAAGAAATATATTGGAGCGAGAGAGATATATATAAAACGGGAACGGACATGCCCCTAAGGCGCCAAGCGAAGCGGGCGGATCCTGCTAGTATTATTATAATAATGCAGAGTTGCTTTTCTGTGTTCTTTAACACAATCTGCTCAGGTACTTCTAAGAATTTCAAATTTTGACCTATTTTTTCTTGCGCGATTTAGTAAGTCATAATTCTTTCCCATTCCTAATCTTACGCAAAGTTATCGCTAACGTCCAAGATTCACATTATTTTACTTTTTAATCATTATTATTATGAAGAAGTGGGAAACGCAAAGAAGGACATAGCGAGAGATAGCAAGGGGCACCCTGGGAAGTGGAAGGAAGAAGCAGAGAACCAGATGAAATCCTTTTATAAGCCCTACACTTGACCAGAGCCTAATGAAACAGTCCAAGTATACATTGCATGTCAAATATTCATATCTATGAGAATCCTCTGTCTATAGATAGCAAGGGGCACCCTGGGAAGTGGAAGGAAGAAGCAGAGAACCAGATGAGGTCCTTTTATAAGCCCTACACTTGACCAGAGCCTAATGAAACAGTCCAAGTATACATTGCATGTCAAATATTCATATATATGAGAATCCTCTGTCTATAGATAGCAAGGGGCACCCTGGGAAGTGGAAGGAAGAAGCAGAGAACCAGATGAGATCCTTTTATAAGCCCTACACTTGACCAGAGCCTAATAAAACAGTCCAAGTATACATTGCATGTCAAATGTTCATATCTATGAGAATCCTCTGTCTATAGATAGCAAGGGGCACCCTGGGAAGTGGAAGGAAGAAGCAGAGAACCAGATGAGATCCTTTTATAAGCCCTACCCTTCACCAGAGCCTAATGAAACAGTCCAAGTATGCATTGCATGTCAAATATTCATATCTATGAGAATCCTCTGTCTATATCATTTCACATCAATAATGACCGCCGTCCGCTAATTGTTTTATTCACATGATACCAATTTGTTCAACTCGATATCAATTTGAACCGATTGTGAGAATAGCTGAACAATTTGCTACAAAATCATGGATCTTAAACTTTAAATATCAGTTTCCAAAAAAAAGACTCCATTATTTAAAAATTAGTGCTACCTATGGGCATTTAGCTCAATACAGAGACTCTCAAAAAATATGGAATGCTTTTATAGCCACATATTATACTAGAGCTCAAATAAATGACACTTTGATTAATAAATAATACGGGACGTAAAGTTTCCTCTCCGCGCAACAGGGTTGGGAAAAAGGTAAGAAAAGCACTTATTCGTAAGCGAAAATTGTTCAATTTAGTAGAATTGATTGGAACAGTACACAGTACACTGTTTCCTATTAAACCGCACTCCATACAGAATAAACATAGATAATTCGCACACGCTTGGACCGTGAGGAAGTGCGGGGTATGTATAACACCTTCAAGTGTGAGACCAAAGTGATATGGTCTGATAATAACCCGTGCTGGCTGCAATAGGATGACATGAAGGACATCCAGTATACTAATATATTAAAACAATGGACTGTTATTTATTATTCATAAAAATGAATCTAAAATATTACGAGTATGTTGTTTTTCATAATAAATACATTTGCTGTGCTTCATATGTTGTGAAATGCCCTACAGCAAACTAAAAATGTAAATTTTAAAACTAAAATTAGTAAAAAAACAAGCATTAAACATTAAAAAATTCGTCAAAATTTAAATAGAACAAAATTTTATAATCAGATCAGGGGTAACAAAAATGGATGGTTTCCCAAACTGTCACTCTCAGATGTTTGCACAGAACACACAACTTGGATATGTCCATGGGGTCTAATTTAATACCTAGCTTCTCTCATATTGCTCGGTTGACAAACATGCCAGTTTTGGAAAATTCCATAAGATAGACTTTAACCATAGACCCCACTTATTCGGTCAAAAAGGAAATTTATTTATTTCATCTTTGAGGAAATTTTCAAATGAAATTTCAAAACCATGTACCCAACAAAAAATGTCGATCAAGACTTGCCTCTGATGGATGTCTCTTTGGAGTTGCTTTGGGGAACACCCCATTTTACAATGTGAACTGCAGATCTCAATCGGTTAAAATGAGCCCCAGGGAGGACCATTTGGATCAAAAAAGTAATCAGCTGATTCCAGGTGCCATCAAAATCGAGAGTTATAGTGGAAGAGACAAGCAAACATTTAAAGAGTGAACAACACTTAGTGTCCTCCAACACTTGGTGTCATCCAACAATTAGCGTCATCCAACACTTGGTGTCCTCCAACACTTAGTGTCATCCAACACTTAGCGTCATCCAACACTAAGTGTCATCCAACACTTAGTGTCATCCAACACTTGTTGTCCTCCAACACTTAGTGTCATCCAACACTTAGTATCTTCCAACATTTGGTGTCTTCCAACACTTGGTGTCATCCAACACTTAGTGTCATCCAACACTTAGTGTCATCCAACACTTAGTGTCATCCAACACTTAGTGTCATCCAACACTTTGTGTCATCCAACACTTCGTGTCATCCAACACTTGGTGTCCTCCGACACTTGGTGTCATCCAACACTTAGTGTCATCCAACACTTGTTGTCATCCAACACTTAGCGTCATCCAACACTTGGTGTCATCCAACACTTCGTGTCATCCAACACTTGGTGTCATCCAACACTTGGTGTCATCCAACACTTAGTGTCATCCAACACTTGGTGTCATTCAACAATTAGCATCATCCAACACTTAGTGTCATCCAACATTTGGTGTCCTCCAACACTTTGTCATCCAACACTTGATGTCTTCCAACATTTGGTGTCATTCAACACTTGGTGTCCTCCAACACTTAGTGTCATCCAACACTTAGTGTCATCCAACACTTAGTGTCATCCAACACTTGGTGTCATCCAACACTTGGTGTCCTCCAGCAGCTCGTTCCGTACAGCGTTCACACTTCATGAAGTTGGGTTTAACATTTCAAAGGCTCCCCCACAAGATTGGAACTCCCTGATTAATTTATGGAAGGAAAGGCTGAATATTGTGTGAGTGCTGAATACCGCAGTGTTCTTTATTAACTTATTAGTTAACATCCCCCCAGATCGTCCTATTTTTGTCTCTCTCACTCCAAGATGATGAATGTGAGTCATATTGCTTTATACAGAGTGTCCCAAAAGTAGTGAAACAGACACAAACTTTGGATTTTTAAATAGAACATCCAACATATATATATTTTATATTCGAAATGTACGTCAAATTACCCACAAAATCGGCCCCTCACTCCATACTTTAATCAACCCAAGGAATCATGGAATTTCTTAGGGATAAAGACAAGAGTTTTTCATGGTGACTCACGTGATACCATTGGTTTTTCCATTTTTCACTCTTTTTTGTACCCAGGGTTTGAACAGTTTGAACACAGTTGTAGGACCGGACATGTGAAAAATAGAAAAACTCATGGTACCACGTGCTTCAGCATGAAAAACTGCACTGATTTAATGTATGACACTCTAGGTTTAATCATTAAGTAAAGGATCGATTATGTGAACAATTTGACGTAGATTTCGAATATTAAATAAAAAAATGGGGTATTCTATTTAAAACTCGAAATTTGGTGCCTGTTTCACTATTTTGGGCACACCTGTAGAAATTTTGATTACGCCCAAAAATGATAAAACTGGTGTTAATACTACATGCAAAATTACAAGTCTCTATCTTTAGCCGTTAAAAAGATTAACCGTATTTCTACGAGAAGTAGACTTCACTACAGTTTTCTTGTGAAAAAAAATATGATTTTTTTAAATAAAATTTTCAAAAAAGTCATCTGAAAGTGGCAGAAAAAAATGGGCCTTCATACCTATAAACTCTGGTTCGTGTTAAACTCTTGACGTACGCGTATCTACCGGCACGCTTGATAAAAATCCGTGCCGGGACTTTTGGAACACTCTGTGTTTGACATCCCGTCTGATGGTACGTTTGTCCCTAGCGTCTCGACTGTCTCGACGCTACTCACATGTGTTCATTCATATTATGTGTATAAAATAATATATTTACATAACAAGTGCCATTTAAATTATTATTTTATGACGAACGATGTCTTGGTGGTTTCAGACTTCATATTTAGGTTCGCTTTTTTCATTCGCAAATTTCGCGGTTTGGGATGGTTCAGGTTAATCTGTAAAACTTAGTGCTAGTTTAGAGTTTTGAATTTCTGACCACACGAACATTAGCCGTGGTTACAATTCTAACTCCGATTCAGTTTGAATACAATCTACCACATAGAAGCCAACGACCTTTTTTTTTTGAAAACGGGGTTTTTACCCTCCATTCGCTGGAAACTTGCAAACCAGCTACCCACATTGACCTCACCCAGCCTGAAAAATTGAGCCAACGATACGCGGTGTTCCCAAGCGGTCACCCATCCAAGTACTGACCACGCCCGACGTTGCTTAACTTCAGTGATCCACCGGGAACTGGTGTATTCAATGTGCCATAGACGCTGGCTGCCAACGACCTTACTACCTTGAATACACCAGTTCCCGTAAGATTACAGGAGTTAAGCGTGTTTAGTATTTAGATGAGAGCTTGAAAAAATCAATACTTAATAATAATAGCAGTGCCGAAATTGGGTAATGACTGACATGCAAGCTTTAACAGGGCATTTATAGGAATAGTGGATATTGCTCAGTTAATTCCTAAATTGGAAATCCAAATATTCTCTCCTGGATCCAATAAATATCCACATCCAATTTCATTCAAATAACACGTTCAAACTAATGGAGGTACAAAAACAATCATTTTTGTTTGTGGCCCGTTTTAGCAAACATTTTTGTAAGGGTTTTTGATAAGCTTTATTCTCTTCTAGAATATTCGACATGCACTGTACGAGAAGGAGTACATTTGGACTGATCATTCCGCTCATAAAATGAAACCAAAATTATGCTCCGCCTAACCAGATCCTTACTTGATTCCATCAATGATTTCAGTAACATGTAGATTATAGGTAGAGATTACGATCCCGGGATTTCGGGATCCCGCCCGAAAATGGCTGAAATTTTGATCCCGGGATTCGCCATCCAATGCCGGGATTTTCGGGATTGACAGTGATATAATAAAAACAAACAGAAAACCTACTTTTTCATTGAAATTGAAAATGAAGCCCCAATACTATCAACCTTGAACGTTACATGAAACTCGATGTGCTGCCATCTGCCATGCAATAAAAAAAATGCAAGACCTGTTTAAATCCTTTCTCCTTTAAGTAGACCGAATTCAGCGAATGAACCGATGACCGATGTGTTGTTTGTATGACCCCTTTCGGTATTTCACTTGTTTCAGTTCAAAAAATTAATTTTTAATGTTCTAATAAAATCTAATATATTCTAACAACTTTTTTGAACGTAACAACTTGTGTTCGATTTGACTTTAAAATGGACGGTTTTATATCGCACAAAAAAGATTCAAATCCTTCAACCATTTGGAGTAATTTTCTAGTGTCCAAAGATGGTAAAAATGCATAGTGTAAAAAATGTGATGCTATTTTTGAAAAACTTGATTTTTTATTTTATCTAATTTTATGATAAAATTATCCTACTGGAGAATGTCAAATTAAGAGCACAACAAGTGACAGCCATAACAATTGAAGCCATAACAACTCAGAGCATAACAACTGACAGCCATAACAATTGAAGGCATAACAACTGAGAGCACAAGTGACAGCCATAACAATTGAAGGCATAACAACTGAGAGCACAACAAGTGACAGCCATAACAATTGAAGGCATAACAACTGAGAGCACAACAAGTGACAGCCATAACAATTGAAGGCATAACAACTGAAAGCCATAACAATTGTGTGAATAGTATTAAATATTAATAAGAACGTTCATAAAAAATGCATTTTTTTATATAGGTAAGAAAAGAAAATTTGTACAAACATATAAAATTAAAGTGGACTGTAGCCAGCGTCTGTGACACGTTGAATACACCGATTACCGGGAGATCGCCGAAGTTAAGTTTTACATAGTGGGAGACCACCTTTTGGTTGTGGCTATTCGCGGTACAACCCAGTCTGGGAAAGGTCAATAGCTGACCTGATTTTTAAGTTTCCAAAAGAGGAGGGTAAACCCTGCGTCTGGGATGACCTTTATGAGTTAAAGGGACGTTAAACAAAAATAAAGCGGACTATGTATGTGTGCATACACTATTTTCTTTGAATAAAGGAGCATTCACACTACACAGTGAGGGTGTCTGTGACAGTGCTCTCCGACGCCGTACCGTGATCTTCACATTGATGTGACATAAAAAATTACTGGCTGAGCACGGAAAAAACACTGACGGGTGTTATTAAAACCACTGTGAGAGCACTGACACTTTCATTGTGTAGTGTGGATTGCTGCTAAAACCTTTTTAATCAATTTGAAGGAGCAGTTAGTCGAAACTTGAAGATTTTGCAAGAAAACCTTCTATGTGTAAGAATAAAGAAATTAATTAACAAGAAATAGGTTTGAACAGTTTGGAATATACTCTAAAATATATTAGGGAAAAGTACCCATGGCGACGGCCTAGTAAAATTAATTAATTACTCATACCATTCTGATGATAATGTGGGGCACCATTTCCATTCCATACACTGTCACTCGAGCACTAGACCAAAAATCCCAAATAATTTATTTGATAAATCTAGCCAAGTGAAGGAAATGTTCAAAGGTTACAATTTGCAAAAAAAAAAGCCCACATAAATCATAAACTTTAACTAATCCATACCACACTGTTTAACACTTCAGCATTGTAGCACACAAAATAGAGACAATGACTATCGGCAATTTAGGTAGAATGCGGAGGGAATTATCTTCATTGACGGGGATTCAAATCTTACCTACTGATTGATTCATAAGGGTCCCATCATTTTTTTTCTTCAAATAACTTAAAAAAACGTTAATTCCTACGATTAATGGACATGGATATAATTAGTCATTAATCAATCAATCACAATCCGCATTTAGGAAGGAATAGACTGCAAGGTTGATTCTTCAACCTAAATTTGAGGTGGTTCACTACTGGTTTTGATAGAAATCGGAACAAATAGTCAATCAATCACAAGCCGCATTTTAGGTAGGAAATAGTAAATAATAGACTGCAATATAGGTTGATTTTTCAACCTAAATTTGAAGTGGTTCACTGCTGGTTTTGATAGAAATCGGATCACATAGTTAATCACAGTCCAAATAGCCAATTACAGTGCGTAAATAAAAAACGGAGCAAGTATCCCATAACAGACTTCAACATCTAAGTAGGAGAATGTAGCCAAAATCAGACTGAAATATATATAATGGTTACTTTTACGACCTAAATTTGAAGTGGTTCACTGCTGGTTTTAATAGAAATCGGAACGTCAATCACAGTCCGTAAATAAAAAACGGAGCAAGTATCCCATAACAGACTTCAACATTTAAGTAAAATAATGTAGCCAGAAATGTATAGGTTGATTCGTATTTTCAAGCAATCAGAGCAAAAAATAAGATTTCATAACAATATTATTATTGAGAGATGAATGATAAAAATGCATTGTGAAAAATGCCAATCAAAATAAACAAAGAAATGCAATTTTAAGAAATAAACAATATGAATGCAATTACAAAAGGAGAGGAAACCCAATGTAAACATTGAAAACAAACTCGCAAAACACATTTAAGATTGTATTATTCAATCTGATCGTAATCAAATATTGGTCTTTCCTCTCTCATTATGATTGTGCCCTCTTCACTTCTGTTATCTTTAATTTGGATCATACTATTTCTTGCACATTTCAAATCTTGGAGGTGTTTTTACAAATTCTTAAGAGATGGTCGTTTACATTCTAGGTGTGTGCACTGTGCAATAGTCCTAACTTGTGGACGCAGCACTTGGAATTCCGAAAGGAAAGGCTGCCACAATTAATAATAATAAATGTTGTTATTATAGGTACCTGGATTGTGCTCATATTTTTCTTTAATCAAGTTACCACTATTTCAGTCAGGCCAAATCAGCATTACTATCATCTCTATCCATAAAAATTGGATTACCTCGGTGCTCTCTAAAGTTCGTTAAAAGATGGACGTGGGATCAATTCACAACAGAGGCATCTTTTATATCCTTATTCATGTTCATATTTGATCTAATAAAAATAGTTCTGAAAGGGAGGTGGTACGTACAACATGTTTTGCACTTTAACTTCTTCTATTAACTTAACTCTTCACACAGAAGTCTATTTGAAAAATAAAGAATGCGTGTGTGTTTATATGTCCTCATGTTTTCCTATACTTATCATTCGCTCAAGAATATTCTTTACAGAGTCAAAAAATAATACCCCTCTAATTCACCAAACCTCAACACACACAAAACTTTGCTATACCTTTCTGGGCAGTTGATATAGTTTGAAGTTTGTGGGGCCAGACCCACCGACAGGCCCTCCTCTGTCTAAGAAACTATGACAAGAGAAGTGAATGAAATTTGGTATGTTTCTGTGAGTGATTTTCATTGTTTAAAGTTTAAAGAAGACACGTAAACTTCAAATAAAACCAACCCAACCAACACGACGCCACTTGTCAAAATCCCTGAAAGTTTGTATTACAGGATATAATGATTTGAACTGGTGTAACTGGAAAAACCTTCAGCAGGCCGGTCCAGGCAGTTTTGCCGTACTGGGCAAACTGGAAGAAAGCAGACCCTTTTTTTTTTAAAAAAAAAAAAAAAAAAAAAACTTTTATTGTACTATAAAATCTTTAGTACAGACAGGAATACAATTTTTCGATACACGGAAATCACAAAATCCGTTGAGATCAACTTATGTAATCCTGTCAAATGCCGCCCTGGGTAGCTGCCTATAACTAGGACCGCCCCACCATTCCTTTCAATTTCATCCAAATTCTAAGAAATATGAATCACTTTTGGTGTCAATGGTGCTGAACTACTCCTCTTTTTAATTTCTACCCTATTCCCTTAAAGAACTTGAAAGAAATTCTATCTGTAGAAGATAAAATGTTGCTCTATTTTTGTAAACTGTTTTTTTTTTTTTTTTTTTTTTTTTTTTTTTTTTTTTNTTTTTTTTTTTTTTTAATATCGGTATCTTGAAATTTATACTTTGATTTATATTTCACATATTATTTATTATTGTGAGACAAATGTGAATGGATTCTGTGTAAAATAATAAATGAAATCATGAGCAAGACACAATCATGAATGTCTGAGTGGACAGTAGACAGAAATCATCTCCTAATTCAATAGGTTTAAATTTCCTATTTACTAAACTTTTACTTTATTTTATACGGCTTCCAAATATAATATTAAGATAGTAAAGTACTAAACTTATGGAGTTGTTATTGTTTTGTCAGGCACGTCTAGCTATTATGACGGTGTGAGTTTAGTCCTTCATATTCCTAAAGTTACAAATTGGACCACATGACATAAGGTAGAAGAAACTTTGCCAAGTTATAAGCTCCAACTTGAGAGTCCGATTTGGTTTTTAGAAACATACTATTTTCACAAATAGCCAGCGTCTATGACACGTTGAATACACAAGTTACCGTTAGATCATTGAAGTTAAAAAACGTTCAGCGAGATTTTACCAAGTGAGTGTACACGCAGGTTCGCGCTCTCGTGATGCTAGCTATTTTTCCGGTCCAGCCCAGGCTTAAGGACAATGTGGGTAGCTGGTTTGTAAGCTTCCAGCGAATGGAGGGTAAACCCCCCTCCCCCGTCTCGAATGGCCACTAAAAAAATCACAATTAAGACTAATCAAAATGGAAGGAACAATGTGATGACTGACGTAGACGCAAACGTTAGCAACAACAACTGTTTACATGAGTGCACCCTGCCAAAACGGAGTGTCCCAGATCAAACTCCCATCCGCGTACTAAACACGCTCGCCGTTGTTTAGTTTCAGATAACTATATGACGAGAACTAGTAAATTCAACGTGGTAACCTAGTAAGGTATAAGTCTTACATGAGAATCTATATGTATATTATTACTCGTAAATTGTAGGTTTGAAATTTGTTGTAGTTTGTAGTGGTAGTTTGAGGGTTGTTCAGAATACTGCACCTTGATGACTATCATCATTATTAGATGACATCATCGGTTTTGATGATAGCAAAATGTATGAGACGGCAGCTCTAAATAATAAGGATTTTCCATGTCATATTATAACTATTCCCGGAGAGTCAATTAATAAGGGACCCAAGAACTACATACTACAGTATAATTATTATAACAGGAACAAATTTGAAAAGAATATTTATCCATTTTTTATATTTATTAGGTAGTAGTGACATCCTCACGGAGCGAATCCACCAGAGCTGATGGTGTAAAATAACACAGAAAGCAACTCTGTAATATCATTAACTTTGTAACTATTGTGGTACTGACGGTATCAGCCTCCAAGAACAGATGTATGATGACAGTTAAAAATATTAGCAGTAAACTAAAACTTATCTAGAGCTGCTGTCACATACATCTGGCTACTATCGGACACGATGTTGCCACTAATGAAAAAAGTAATATAGAAAACAAATTTCAGTTAATTTGTAAAATAAACAACCTGATCCAAAATAAGAATAAAAGGAAAGAAATCTTATGAGATACAGGTCCACCCTGACAATAAATTAAATATTATCTAAAATTAAATTTCAATTAAATATTTGTGGATCTGACTCTCAATAAAATAACAAAGGTCCATGTGAATATCAGCAATTACGGCCATTTTGGATCAAATTCAAATATGGTGTCGGCGTGTTCGAAATTTGGAATCCTGAATCAGATATTACCCAAAATCTATTAAATGCTTATCTGTTTGATTTTGAAGTTCAAACATTTTTTTAATCCAAAGCATATTATGAATTTGATCACTTATCAGGTTCTATTCGACAATTTCTTTTAAAAATGAAAAACGTTAAATCACTTTAATTCAAAAGTACATCGGCCTTTTCTTATCACCTGTAAAATGTATCTCTTTTAATCAGAGTAAGATAAATTGAATTCCCTCCAAAAAATCAATCATTATATTATTATGTTAATTAATCAAGCATTTAATTTTATCAAGTTCTATAAAATATATAAAATTTGTACAGAAATTTCAAAGTTCATTTTCTTTTCTAAATTTCTACTAGGTTCGGAAAATTTCGGAAAATCAATACAAAGTTCAACCCTAACAATATTTTCAAAATACAACTTCTCAAAGATTTAAAATTTAAAAAGGTACGATTAATATCAAAATATATTTATTTTAAAATTTGTAATTCGATTAATAATAAAACAAATAAATATATTTTTCAATAGCAAATAACTTTAATTTATTATTTTGTAACTAAAAAATTATCATCCAACTTTATCTGCAGATAAGGATGAAAGTACAAACGGCATGTTTTCTGAACAAATTTTCTTTCAAAGAAGATATTAAAATAAATAATTAAATGACTTACGTTTAATTAAATAGGGTATCCAAAGTTAATTATTAATGAAAAACACAAAACACAAAAATTTAATTTAAAAATTCACAAATAATATTTATTTAAAAAAAAAAAACACTCGCGTACACCTCTACATGGAACCACTGTCAAAACGACACTAGCGCCACATGCTTCCATGTTCACTTTTGAAAGTCACGAGTCAGAGTCACCCCTCACTTAAGTCTCGGATCTTGCTTGGATCCTCGATGTATTTTGTCCCCACTTTTTAGTGAGTAAAGCTAACGACCGCGCGGATGCTGTTTTTAAAAAAAATGTCAGGGCCTAATTTTAAGAGTTTTTTTTTTATATTATTTTCCTTGGCTGAGTTAAGGAAATTAAAGTATTTTCCCTTTGTTGACCACACACCAATGATGTAATTCTAATTTTGTACTAGGCGTCTAGGTGTGTCCGCGGACAGAAACGGGCGGAGCTAAAGATCGCCTAATCGTTCGAAATATATCGATAGGTAATTGGAATTACCGATAAATCTAATTTCAAAATATTTCGATAAACGAATTTATCGATATAATAATATAAATTAAGTCAGCACACAAAAACATACATGAAAAATAGTTTTCTTTTGATTTTCTTGAAAAATAAGAACATTTTCACAATGGGGCAGTCCCAAAAAAAATTTTTTTTTCGAGTTAGTGATGGTTATTTAGGTAAAATGACCTGAAAAACACGAATCCGTTGTCAAAAAAATCAAAAATCTCCCTTCTAAGGGTAGAAAATGCCTCTCAAAGGTCGTCTAAAAAATAACGCAATCTGATTGGTTGTTTACAGTACACGTCATCCACACATAAACAAAGATTTTGAAATTTTTTGATGCACAATTCCTGGCTTGTATTGTGAATCGAGTAGTACTTGTTATTTGTAATTTTCATTTTTAAAATATTATTTTATTTTAAGTTATAATTTTAATTTGAAATGACGAACATATCACTAGATGATGGTTTCGTAAAGGCAGACAGCAGAAATTTGCCAGTTGTAAAGACCTTTAC
>CM022877.1:30501989-30560064 GCA_012654025.1 Pachypsylla venusta
GTACATGAAAGAATAATTTTCTTGGTGTTTTTATAGAAGTGTTGGTGCATTTCGGCACAAAACAATTTTTATAATAGTCAGGCATACTTAGTTTAGAATCACTTGTAACTGATATTATGAGTAATAATAAATAATTATTGACTAAATAATTATTATTTCTTATCACAAGACTTTTGATAAATCTGAAAATGTTTTGTTTATGTGTTGATGACGTCACCCCGATAAAAAATGGCGACCCGCGAAAATTACGCCGTTTCAAATTTTCTAATTTTCAAATGAAAATTTCTCAGTGATTTCGGTTCTAAAACTAAAATCTGAGAGCATTATCGTAATCAGCGAGTTCTAAAACATTTAAATAAAGTGTTTTTGAAAAAAGTGGGACTGCCCCAATGGTATTGATCTCTAGTAAATGAAAATCCATGGTGACACCCTCAAATTTTGTCGAGAGACCCCCAATTCAAGATGGCGTCCAGAATTGCCTACCGGGGTACAAAAATCTTTAAATTACTGCTAAGAGTCGTGTGAGGACTGTGAAGTGTCGAAATATAATATGCTTTTTGGGTCTTAAGTTTCTAATCGAGTAGCTCAGAGACCGATCAAATTCAAAATGGCGTCCAAAATAGCGGCCTAAAAGAAGAAACATGTCTAACAATATGTTTTTTGGGTCGTAGAAATCGAATTTTGGGTCACAGAAAAATTTCAACAGCCCCTCCCTCAAATGTAATATGGCTGCCTCAGTAAAATGATCAAACTGGCTCTGAGTATCAAAAAAGAGTCAATTTATATTTTACAAGGTCACAGATTTTAAAAATAACATCTGAAAAATCGTTTGGTTCATTTCTGGCCCATAAAATTCTCTTTGTATTTATCTCTAGAATTGAAAATTTTGCGACTCTCAGCTTTAGCTTTGTTTGTTTTACCGTTTAGGACATCATTTTGGTAACTACTTTGAATTCAGGGAGGTACATAAGGGTTCGGTGACGCATTTGACCAAAAATTCTAATTTTTTGATATTTCGAATCTGCAACTTGAAAACATAGAATTTGGTTATTTGTTCGATACTCAAGCCAGTTTGATCGCTTTTTTCCGGGGCCGCAATATTTTATTTGGGTATTTGGTGTTGAAATTCCCATATGACCTAAAATTTGAGTTCTAAGACCCAAAAAAAATGTTCTTAGACACCTCACACAACTTGATAGGGTAATTTTGAATTTGAGCGATTGGCCAAAAATTCGAATTTTCTTACACCAGGCGGCCATATAGAATTGTGGTCTCTCGACAAAATTTGAGGGTGTCACCATGAGTTTTCATTTTCTAGAGATCAATACGAAGAGATTGACATGCCTTCTATACTTGTTTTGCTTCTTTAGTGAAATATACATGGTGCAAATGAAAAAATGAGCTGCAATCAAAAAAACTTCAAGATATCGATCTGATAAATGATATATGCAATGCACCCTTGGGTATATGCAGAAAATGGGGCGAAAAATTGGTGATAATCGGTTGAGTAGATTCGGAGAATTAGAGTCACAAAAGTTTGCAGTTTTAGGGAGTATAGGGCTACCCTTGGCTCCGCCCAATAATAGTAATAAGCAAAGGATGTCCGATGTAACAAAAAAATATCTCGAGAGCGGCGAAACCAGGAAATGGCGAATCTGGGGAACAAATCAAGGTATTTTGTTCAAGACTAAAATGTCAAATGACGAGGCATGGTCGTATGTCGTAAAAGCGTCTCCTAACTTGTGGTTAGGTTAGGAAGAAGTACAAAATGATAGTTTAGTAGTGTAGAATAGTTAGAGCATATCTGCTTCAAATTTTATGTTTCTATCTGAATCCAAGAAAAAGAGATTTTATGGAGTAAAGTTCCTTTTTCCTAAAAATATACGAGTCTAACAGGGATGCCCGACACCCGCAATGTCGTATGTGACATTTCCCGTAGCAGTAAAATTATATTGGTCACATGACCAGTAAAATTCGTCTGTTCGAGTTTTTTTTCCTTTTTAAAATATCGTAAAATCTGCCATAGTTGAGACACGAATGGGCTTACAGTGGATTTTTTCATGAGGGTATGGGGTATTGTTTCGGGATTCAGTCCCGGACATTTTTTGGTATCTGTTAACGTTTGGGCTGTGTACCTAATAGCGTCTGTGATAATATGTTTCGTATTAATGTCTTTGATGACTTTATAGTTTTTTTGTTAGAAGGATTATTTTAATTTTCGTCTTCTGACATTAAAATAAAAATTAAAATAATCCTTTTAAAAAACTTAACTGAAAGGAAACAGTATGTTTTTTTATGAGTCAGTCAATTTCAACTTCGCCGTCCAGAGGGAAAACACAATGAATTTACGTATTTGAATTCATGAAAATAGAGACCACGATTTCCGGGGTAGAACTCCCCCGTTATTTAGACTAGACTAAAGTGGAATGTACAGGGTGGGACGAGGGAACTTACTTTTTTGAAATGATCAGTGTGAAGAAGCGGAAACCCAAACTATTAAACTTTGTGTTTAAATTTCTTTCTGCCGGCAATATTAATTGATCAAAGTAGGAGAAAGATTTTTGTTTAGAGAGTTATTTTGCACATAATGAGTTTATCGTACCAGTGCTGGTGTTTCGTTCACGTTAGTGTGTTCCTCTGGTTTCAATTCTGGATATTACTATGGGTAAAAAAAAAACTTTCGGGAGGGTGCTTTCAACAAGATGAGGCAATAGCGCACAAAGCGGGAATATTTATTTCAAAATCTCATATGACTTTATCATGCGAAATGTTTAACGGCCGTTTAATGTGAGATGATCTTCCTTTGGCAGCGCGGTCCCAGCGCTCTGTGATTATTTCTTATGGGGTTACCTCAAGGCTGATATGATCGTATGAGGACACTCGAATAATTGAAGCGCAACATGCGCTGGGAAAATATCGTATACAAATAGCAATATTGGAGAATGTAGAATAAAAATTCAGAACTCGCCCCGAGTGTATCGACAATGGCGGTCCAGTCGTCATTTGAATGGTGTACTCTTTTAAACAGCATGAAATGATATTTCATATCAATAATGCAACAATTATTATGGAAGTCTAATACTTTTTTTTAATCGGCGTTTACTAAAAGTAAATTCACACGCCTCACCCTGTATATTATTAGGCTTTGCTGCAATATAAAAAAAACTCTGCCAATGTGACAAATAGGTTTATTTTATTACTGTCTGAAAAAAATACCCCCAGCCGAAAAAAATAATGATCCAAAAATCAAATAAAAAAAAATCCTCTCAACCAATAATGAAATCCGCTAAACGCGGGTGAAACAGTATATGTATTCAATTGCATACAAAAGTTCCAAAGCATAATTATACCCCAAATATGACATTCGAACCAAAGTCTCACTTACCATTCTTTTTAGACAGGAACACTGAAAACCGCTAAAAAGCGGAAAAACTGCCAACAGTATATTCGAATGAACCCAAAATTTGTATGGCATAATGAGACCCCAAATATGACATTCGGACCAAATTTCAAGTCTCAAACTCTTCTCTTTTTAGACAGGATTAATGAAAACCGCTAAAAAGCGGACAAAGCCGCCAATGCTACTTTCGATTGCACCCAAAAGTTTTGGGGCACAATTAGACCCCAAACAGGACTTATTTACAAAAGTTTATCCAAATTGGTCAACGCTAAGTGGAAAAAGTGTCCATCACGGCGTACGGCGGACAAACGGATTTTTGGATTCTACGTACTTGAAACGTGAAATATCAAATTTTGAGGGAGGTATATTTATTTTTCGTGACGATTCTAAAGGTTCATTGTTGAAAATAATAAAACAAAATCGTTCTTACCTATTTACTAAAATTGTCAGTCACAGTTCTAGGGTTAGCAACAATTTCGTTTTTAATTTCGCGAGGGGCTCCTAATAGTATGTTACACTTGTTAGTGTTACACTTACACGAGCTTATGAATACAGTCGAACCTGGATAAACAGGAAATTAAGAAGAAAAAAAAATCTGCTTAGAGAGGTTCCATGTGAACGCAGGTTGGGAGGAAATGATAAAATACAAGTCTGACCAATTTTTTGCTTATAGAGAGAGGTCCAGCAGAAACAACATGCCTGCTTACAGAGGCTTAAGATCGCGGACTCGTGAGTCCCCAAAAAAACCATTCCCGTTAATGGAGGATCGATTTCTTTGTGTTAAAGGGTTTTTTGTATAAAGAAGGTTAAAAAAAAGGGACCAAGACTTTTTCCCATTTTATACCGATTTCTGCTTACAAAAGTTCTGTTTATCCAGGTTCGACATATAATACATTCCTAAACAACCAAAAGGTCTAGACTCTTAAGTCCTTCTTTCGTCACGTTCTCTTGATTAAAATATTTGTTACTTCCTCAGCTCGTAGATCCTGTAATCTTCTCTTCTGGATGCCAAGTAATAAGTATACAATTATAGAAAAGAGTAGACTGGTTCAAACACTGTTTGAGTAGTAGTTGCAAGATAGTGTCCCAAATTTTTATTGCTAGATAAATCAAATGTAAGCCTTGAAAATTATTGAGAACACAAAGTTCAAAAATATTTTTATTTGATTAAAAAAATCTAAAATTATTCATCCATGGCATACAAATATTAACAACACAACTATCCTAGAGAACCTCCAGAGTACCACACCTTCGAGACAGATCGTGCACACCCGGATAATAGTATAATAGTGGGGAATTCGAGTCCTATTCCTAGGTCGTTGGTGATTTCTTTGAAATTGGTGAACAGTTCCATTCTGAATTTAACCATCGAATACATTATTAAAAGATCACCATCAATTGTTGTAGGTTGGGTGGAAGAGCTCACATTTGTGAAAATCATGCCACGTTAAATAAAGTCATAAAAAAAATATTTCCTGGAATGGATAAAATGTGTATTCATTTGTCACGATTTTTGTGGACATCAAAGCATTACAAGGATAAACCATCACTCCAATATCACTTAGCTATACTTGAGAAATACCTCATAATACTAACTTTTTTCGCTGTTACCAACCTCTCAGTCATCCGCAGGTGGCTGAGCTACCCACTAACGCAACCAGACCAAGTAGAAAAATTAAAAGGACATTTTTCAAATTTTTGACCTCACCACTATCCGACCTTCTATATCTCCCTGGTGCAAAACTACGCACTCGGCATAGAATAAATATATATTGACAATTCTTTACAAACGAATTTAAATTTTTGCATTTGAAAAGTGAACTCAGCCATAACTATTTGGATGATATCTAGTAGAAATTATTCTACTGTTCTCTGGTAACCAGGTCAGCTGAAGATGTGTGTGAGTGTTTTTCGCGTAAAATACGGCCCAATATTATTAACAACACCTGGATGCGAAAGAACTGTAGAAAAGGCCTGAGTATGAAAACAAAACTTTCATCTACTCTTTTCGATTCATCCATCATCAGTGTGAAAGTAAAGTCACGAAGAAGTAAGGTCGTAAAATATGTGCCCAAACATAACGGAAATGATAGCCAAATTATTATTCAATCAAAACAGCCACGGAAGTTTCTGATCGTCCTCTAAATATTTTTCTTTTACCGTTTTAACATATTTTCATTGCATTTAAAAAGATTTGGATTAATATCTACACAGTAGCACCCTCAGAGATGAAAGTGTCCGATTTGTTCATCTTTACGCAAGAAAAAAAAAACAGTCTTTTAATTGAATTTTGCGGCACTCACTCCATATCGCATGTTTTATTCTGCGACACAGAACTCAATTTTTTTTTTGTTGAGACAACCCGAGGTTGTGAAATGCACGATTCTCTCATCTAAACATATATCAAATCAGTCTATAATGGAATCTAAGGATTTTGTGGCATAGAGAACAGAACGTTTTGCCCAGATGGTAAATAAGTAACTTGGCGAGATCTGGAAAGTTGGTACGCGATGTCTTCTGCCGCTTCTATTCTTCTCAATTCGACCAAACCTGAAAAAGGATAAAATAGCGAAATGAATCAAAGATATTTTACGAGTCTAAGAAAAAAATATTCATGGCGATTTCAGATTAGATTTGCACAACGATGAGTTATTATAGAAACAGAATTTGTTTGACCTCTTTGTGTAACCGAGACACGCTGACTATATACGTAAATATGGCTCTCAGTGCCAAATAATTAATTTACACCCTGTCAATTTTTTTGGTTATACACCTACTTATTTGGTTTTGCTTTCTTTTAAAAGATGCAGTGGTAAGACGCTTGAGTGGTAAACAGTAGGGCGCGGGTTCAAACCCAGCCAACCCATGGAATTTTATCCTCATGTATTTGAGATATTTACCATATAGCACCCAAAAAACTGCTGGTGTCAAGGGACTCTTCAGTCCTACTCGGGCAGTATAAATAAGGAACTATTATTAAATCCCTATTTTTTCCATTTCTTTCCCAGTAATTTCTCGTGACCAAAGTGTGGTTTCCAAATAAATTCACACAGGAGTGAATTTATTTGGAATTCTTGTAAAATCGATTTATCACAGAATTTGGGAGAGGGAACAAAAAGAACAAACATTGAATGTGGGTCCTTAGCGTAAGGAATGAGAAGTTGCCAATTTTGGAAATACATATTTCTAAAAAGATTGATCTCAGATATAATTTACATACCTTCACCAGCATCGCCAAATGCTTTAGAAATAAGTTCAGCAGCTTGAGCATCTCCTTCCGCAGATATGATGGCAGCTTGTTTCGATTGTTCTGCTTTTTCTACAAGAAATCTTGCTCGTTCAGCTTCCTGCTGGGCAACTTGTTTCAATTCAACAGCTTGAGTGAACTCTTTACCAAATGTGAGATGCGTCTGAAATCAATGTTCAAAATTAAAACATATTTGAACCTTCAAAGTAGCAACAGTCAAATGAAACACGGATTGAATCCTTGCCGCCGCCTTCTATTACAATACGATAGTTTCAATGTGACCTCGTCGTCTATTATACAGGGTCTTACCCTCACATGGGTTGCTTGTCTCGGTAAAAGAAACTGGTGGCACTTACAAGAGAAATATCATCCAGAATGACACCAAATCTTTTCGCTCTTTCCGTTAAATCTTCATTAACTTTTTGTGATACAAGTTCTCTTTGTGTAATTAATTCACTAGCATCAAATTGGGCAACCACAGCTTTCAGTACTTCAGTGGTAATCGATGGAAGTACTCTTTCATCATAATCTGAACCTAGCATGGAGTAAATCTTGGGCAATTCTTTTGGAATTGGTCGGAACAATATACGAAGTGTAATGTTGACATTTTGCAAATCTGAAAAAAAAAAAAAAAAAAAAAATATATATCAAATTTTGAATAACCACTTAACCTAGTTACACATTAGGGACCAGTTTTTAAACGAGAATCACTCGTTATATAAAATATATTTTCACTCGATTTAATTTAAAAAAAAAAAATCGAGATTTTTTTTTGCCAAACGAAGTGAGGGTCCAGTTTTACCTCCACCATTTTTCTTTTGTTGGGTGAGGGTCCAGTTTTACCTCCACCATTTTTCTTTTGTTGGTCTGAGTTTTTGTACCACGATAATATGTAACTCTCGAGCGGGTTGGCCAAGTATACCAGACAACCTCCAAAATTAATCTCATCGGAAAGTCAAGTCCACAGCGACCAAACATTAGGGTACTCTCAGACAGCCGCTTACTTACTTATCTTATAGCATATTGCACATTTTATTTATAAGTAAGGAAAAAACAAATACACATGCCCGTATGAGATTCCGCAGATCGAGCAATTGGCACACTCTTATAAGAATAAGTTTTTTTTTTTTTTTCGTTGTATATATGCGAACATATGTGCTATTCGATAAGATGCGTATGCGGCTGTCTGCGGGCACTCTTAATATCATGAAACAAGAGGTGTCTAAATATTGTGAAAAGTTTACCTTTGCTTCCTGTAATGACGGGTACATTTCTGGGTCTTGATCTAATGTCAAAAATTACAGGTCTCTGTACCCATGGAATATAAAAATGAGTTCCTTCTCCAACAACGAGATTTTTAATTCCTGTAAATCTATCAAAGATGACAGCTCGATGACCTCCGTCAACTGAAAAAAGCAAAATATATCAGGTTAAAAAAATACTCCTTAAATGGGAAAGTATGTCACAAAAGTAATGCACATAATGTGTTGGGTTTGCTCGTCGAAATGTTTGGTCCTTCACTAAGAACGTGATATTCCTCTGTTCTTTATATAGGGTAAAAACGTAACCAAATGACTTTTAGGGTTCCGTAACCACAGTTAAATTAAACCAGAACCTACTTGATTCTTGATTTTATTTTTGAAGCAGTTTTGGGAGGCATACTATTTTTAAAACCAGATTAATAATTATGGTATAGACTCGCTGCAATCTGCGTGCATCCCGATAAAGCTAACGATATGTGGTGTCACCGTGCGGGCTCCCAACCGAGTACGCACCACGCCCAACATTCCTTGATCTGAAAGGAACTTTATTCTACGTGGCAAATTAGAACCTAATTACTAAGCCACAAAACTTACCATTGTAGAGAGCTGAATTGACAACACCACCAACTAAGGCAATACCCAAACCTATTTGACCAATTCTATTAAATGCTGTAGCAGCCATTATACGATCTGAAAGAGTGAGCAATTATAAATCATATTAAAATCTCACTGAACGTTGCTTTACTTCAGTGATCTTACGAGGACCGGTGTGTTCAATGTGCAACAGACTCCGGCTAAAATTTACACCTTACACGAACGTAGAAGAAAAGAGGTTTAATTTAAAGTGTGTTTTCCCAATATAAAAATTCTCGAGGGGGTATATGTAGATACATAGGGTTTCATTTTAAAGAGGATCTGTCAAAGGGGAATTAAATATTAATCAGATATAGAAAAAAACAACAACAGAGAACGAGCGCCAAAAAAGAGCTCAATTTAGACAGGATATAAAATATAGGATTCGAAGTTGTAATTTCATAATATCTTATTTTGAAACACACTACAGACAAGTTCTACACGGGGGAGATTTTTATTTTAGGTTCAAAATAGTCCGTTTTACTAGGAAGTTGATGTAACGATAACAGGTTAATGGAATTGACACCGCCACTTCACTCTAAAGGTTGTCCCTTAA
The DNA here is from genome assembly GCA_012654025.1 of Pachypsylla venusta. Taxonomy (NCBI): domain Eukaryota; kingdom Metazoa; phylum Arthropoda; class Insecta; order Hemiptera; family Aphalaridae; genus Pachypsylla; species Pachypsylla venusta. The sequence continues at coordinate 30,511,088 of CM022877.1, forward strand.
TAAAAAATATTCTGAGCTTTTTTTTTATATAATAAATTCAAAGTCAGACCTCATTTGAATTCTCCTGAACGACCGACCACAAGAAAATAGTTAACAATGATGAAACACGAAGTCTAAAACCTGTAACCACATACCTTATATAATACGAACTCACAATGTATAACAAACTATGAAATTGTAGAACTTAAATTTAATCTAGGAAACAAATAGGTTTAAATGCAATTATAAATTTGAATTACTTGATGTCCGTTTAGCAATATTATCAGTGAACTTTCCTCAAATTTTCTTATCGCAACTTTTATTTTATCAGAAAAAAGTGAGGTTAGAATTTGAAAATCTCAAAAAAAAAAAAACATGTATCTTACTCCTTCAAAAATAAATGTATTGCAAATAATATACTCTACTTAATTGTTGAGGGGGTATGATAAAAGTATGGGAATACGGAAAAAAAATTATGTGAAAAGCCATTCTCACCATAATAAAAATTGTTGAATGAGTTCAAATGTTTTTTAATAATCACCGATAACGGGAAGGGGATGCAGTGGGGGCCCAATTATTCGGTGAGGGCTTCGTTCGTTAGGGTGACTACACCTGAGGCCTTCGGAAAATCGCTAGAAGAACTTAAATACATCCCTAGTACTGAATGTAAAAACTGTTTTGAACAATGGAAGAAAGTTACCGTTAAATCACTGAAGTTAAGAAAAATGCAGCGAGGTTGTACAATGTCCACGTAGGTGCGCGCCCTCATGATACTGGCTATTTTTGGAGCCCCAACTAGGTTGGGTGAGGTCAATGAGGGAGCTGGTTTGTAGGTTTCCAGCGAATGGAGTGTACGAGTAAAAACCCCGTCTCGAATGACCAATAAAATAAATGTTAGGGAGACGTTAAGCCAAAAAATAATAAAAAAATTTTTGAAAAAATCGACAAGTGCTTCTCAGTCAACCGAGAAAACTTTGAACAAAATTTGTGTGAAAAAATTGATGAATAAAAAAGTTATAAAGAAATTCCCGTTACTTTTGGGTCCCCCATAGTATGCCATAACAAAAAACACGTTACAGATACCTCTTCGAGAATGCATTACCCAAATGTCTAATGGTTCTGTGAACAGTAAATCTCACTCACTTAAAATGACCATTATAATTCTAACATCTATGAACATTATAAATGTCCATACCAGTTCATCAAAATGGGACAAGGCGACCGAGAGTTATAGTGAAACAAACAGACAGACAAGAGGGCGTTTAAAGAAAATCGTGGTTTAAAAAGTAGATATCACTACGTTCACTAATTAATCAAAGCTTGCTGTATAGTGATAGTTGAAAGAACTGGCTATACTAAAGTTTTACTCGTTAAAACACGAAAAAGCGATACACGTCATTGTTTATTGTAGTTGTAGCGGTGTTCCTCTTAGTATCAACGTATCCCCCATTTCTCGACTATGGTTTGGGAAAATGGTAGAAATAGGTTGTTATGTTATCGAACAAGTTTTGATGACCCTTGGCTAGAACTGCGATGATATGCAGTGCAGGTCGTCCTGGTGCGTAGAACAGGCTATCGTGAGGACACGATACAAGTATAAAGTATTGTCTGCCATTTTCATGACTGTAAAATAGATGAACGTAGAAAGGCTTTTTAATTTATATTACAAACATGAAATATATTTACAAGAACTCAATAGTATAAAAGTGGAAGCGACCTCTGTATTTTAATGGAGAAATAATGTGATCCAAAAGCAATATTTTTAAATTACAATTTATTTTTTTTCTCTGTCCACGAGTGTCAACGTTCTTTTAATATGATGGAGTCTATTGTTTAATTTATTTATTTTTCCACTCGCAATTTATTTTCCAACAAGAGTGTAGTTTATTTTTAGGCCCATTATTTTATAGTGGTATATTGTTAATACCACCTTTTATAGTGGTTTTAATCTATGCCACTACGTAGGTATCTTCCTTATACATATTTATCACTGATTGTTATTTTTTCGATCGGAGAAGATTGTTGTTCGATCCCATAGTGTTTTCATAATGTTAGCATCTGACTTAAGCTGCTTTCCCACGGCACACAACATTTTGTTGCTGCAACACGACGCAACAAAATGTTGCGAAAGTATATTTTCCTTTGAAGTCAGTTCTTTAAAGTTTTTCAAAAGAGATGGGCGCATTGTCCTTTTGACTATATTTTTTTTTCTTTTCTTTTAATTTAGATTAACGTCTCTTTAACATCTATTGGTCATTAAAGACGGGGGTTTTACCCTCTATTCGCTGGAAATTTACAAACCAGCTGTGGGATTTGATCTGATTTGATTCTGTAGAAACAGCGGAGCATGAAACTTTGCGAAACGTTTCGCAACAAAATGTTGCGTGCAGCTTTATGATTTACAGAGTCCAGCCATTTATTTTTGACATATATATAGTTTGCAAAGGGTAAATTTATCTAATATTTAGTGCCATAAAAAACATTTTGTGGGTTACGGTTTTAGTAAAATAGATTGATTAAAATCATTGGTGGTCCATTTTTGAAACCACTACCTAGTTCCAAATAAATGGACATATTATTCACGCTGTTTTCAGACCAAAGAAGGCCAAAGTACCACTACGATGACTTCACTATATTATATTCTGTAACTAAAGATTTGATTCAATGTCAGATCTAAGTAGCAGCATTTGAGTAACACAGTTGAAATCAGTAAACAAAACAGGGGGATATTTTCGGCAGACCGAAGGATAGGCGATTTTTGGTTGGAAATAAATCGTCTGCGAAGTCCTGTATTTTTGTATTTTACGGCGATGGTGTCTTGTTGTTTACTTATTATTTACATTTCCACCTTAAAACTAAAACATCCTGAATATATGAAGTTAAATATTATGTTTTGAGTCGTAACAATAGACGTCTAATATATTCCTAATAGTAAGCAAATTATGTCCTCAGTCCTACCTAAAACAGCTCGAGATCTAAATCTGAAATTTTGAGAGGTGCATTCTGCTATTCATATTATTATTTTAAGGGGACCCAGAAATAGCTATTTCCATTAATTTGTTCAACGGGTACAACATTGATGGAATTCAAAACTAACCACATGAATATGTCTGTCGGAAGCGCACAAGAATTAGGTTTCTGTGGTTATTTGTGTGTTCAAAATATTCATTACCCTGCCTCAGCGTCGTACCAACAGGTCTCCAACCACTGAAATTCAGTGGGCATCTTATTTTACATATTTTTCCATAAACTTTCTGTGGAACTCTGACCTCAACGAGTCATTAATGAACTGCTCTTTCTTCTTGTCTGGTTCTGATCGGGCACAGTTCTTAAAGACAACATCATCGTCCCATCTTCGTTTTACTTTTAAATCAGATTTGACAGCCTGGTTGGAGTAATTTAGAAGGGGATTGCCACTTAGAATGTTCTCCATTCGAATTTTTTCTTCTTCTTGGCGTTTTTCAGCTTCCTGAAACACAAACATCATCATGATATGATTTATGTCACCACTTTGACTATTGACCACGAAGCAAACTTGCAACTAGGGGTCAAGTCACTGTGCCAACATCAAATATATTAAAGTATCAGCGCATCCATTAAAAAAAGCACCACCACCCATAGAGATTAATATTTCACGTCATACAATTTTGTTCGGAGAGTATTGGAAAAAAATGTAAACGCTATTTTTCCATCTTGCATGTTGGTTAGAGAAAGTTCTTGTTCAATATGGGGAAACAATAATTGAGATGTAAAAAAAAATCGTGAAATCAGTTGAATATTTTCAGTTTTTTTTAAAGTTCAGTGTTTCGACGTAGTTGTACGTAACAAAGAAAAATAATGTACAGGGATATCCCATGGTCTAATCACTTACCTTCCTAATCTGTTCTGAAGCTCTTTCCTTCTTGATTTTGGTTAATTCAGCAAGAAGTGCTGCTTCATCGTCATCACTATCATCAGCATCTGAATCCTCATCGTCCAGAGGATCGTCAGCATCTAGACTTGCAGCAGGAAGTTGATCAATGCGGGGCCTTTTACTGACAATACAAATCAAAATGTTAGCTTTCTGTACAAAAATAAATAGTTGAAATTTTCTGCACGAAATGTATCAATCTGATTGTATAATAACAATTGGATTGATACATTTGAAACAAAAAATAAAAAACACCAAAAATATTCGTTTTGAAAGAATCATTAAGAAATAAAGAGCAGAACAGATTGAGAAATATTTTGTGGAAATGTTATCTGAAAGATCTGAACAGTGGATGAATCTCCGTTATACAGGACTAGTTGTTTTCCTGTTCTTCGCAACGATTACTAAATTAAACCGCAGTTTCGAGATGGCGAAATTAAAGATTCTCAATTTTAGATTTTTGGTGGAATCGACCCCCCCCCCCCCCCNTAGATTTTTGGTGGAACCAACCCCCAGTGTGATCACGGCTCCTATTTAGAAAATTCAACATTTTACTCAAGGATATTACTCTTTGTACTGCGGAACATCTTCGTATTCAATTTCAGCTTTCTCGCTCATCCCAATGTGGTACTTCTCAATTCCGATTTTTCGGCGGTGAAAACGGGCCATAAATAAATAGGGGAGAATCCGGAAAATTCCAATTTTTATATTCTTTATACTATTTTGGAATGGGGGGGGGTCCATTCTTGGTCATTTTTCGTTATCTCCTTCAGTTTGCCCAGAAAAATAGCAAAGAAACCCGCTAAAAAACGACATTTTTGGCGGTAACTTGCTTCCACTTGAACTCTCGATTTTTTCCTTTCTTATTACGCACCTACATACTAAAAGGTATCTAGGCTTAGCTACCGTGGAACTACGTTTATTGTCAGTGAGTCAATGAATCAGTATACCAACTGGGCTTTGCGTTTTATAAGTATAGATAACTGTAAATACTAATTTGATTGTAATGGGATTATTATTTTGTAAGTATATTTATTCCCCTGTGGATAGGGGGACTTAAAAGAATACTTTCAAGGCAACCAAGTCCATGCCGGTCGTAAAAGGCGATTAAGGGCAGGGTTGGAAACGATATTCTTCCCATTACCCATGCAAAAAGCAAGGAGAAGCTACTGCATTATCCGTAAAGATTCTCAAGTAGCAACAACTCATGGCGAGTTGTTGCAAACCAGCCCCATGGCTGTTAACATATGATGATATTTATGAAGATGTAAATTGCAATCCACTTGAAAGCTCATTTTATGTACCCAGATATTAGCTTCCATTATTGAATGATCAATGGTGCCAGGGTATGTGATATTAGGAGCATGACGACAAACACTCATTGTGTATACGTGTTTAATTCTGCTGGAGAGACTGAGTCCTTAATAATAAATTTAAACGTAAAGTTTCTTTTTAAATTCGTAATGTCTTCGATGTTCTAACGTAAGACATCAATACAACCCAATCTGTTACTTTTTTAGATCAAATTCTGGCTATTAAAACTTACTTTGCAACATGTGGTTCCGCGAGTGCTCTCAGTCTGCCAGTTTTGTCTTTCTCTCTTTCACGCTCCTCCAAATCTTTTCTGAAATCTCTGGAACGTAATTCTTCAGTTGTTCCTTGGCCATGTTCTCTGAAATTCAAAAAGGAAACAGTTATGAGTTAGTAATGTGAGGCGCCGTTATTTTTGTTGTTAATGACTAGATAGATACCTTTGGTACAGTGTACACCTTACGTGGTTCGCAGTTTCTTGGTGTGCTCTGCCTCAGGAAAGGGGCTATACCTTAGTCTAACATTGTCATTAAATAGAAGATGCACAGCTACTAAAAAATACATATGTACCTAAAGCAGACTAAAAATAATATATAAATGTGAAAACTTATAGTAAAAAATTTTGTTTTGTTAACATTAATGTTCCATTAGTGGATGAGAATCTAGGTTCATTTAGCAATAGTTGCATTTTACAGAACATGGCCATATCAGAGGGTCATTCAAAAAATTATTGATGGTGATATTAGGGGCTGAGAACTGGACCTACCTGTACTTGAGTTTAGTATGGCCAGGTAAATCTCTGCTGGAGTATTGTTTTGAGATAGCACTGAGATCCTTCTCTCCTCTACCTTGACCACCTCGGGCTGGTTCGAATGTAGGCCGAGCAGCAGTAGTCATACTGAAATTTGATGATCAGCCAAGAATAATTTCTTGAATATATCAGGCCCTGTAGAAAATTTGTATAAGTTCTTGCTTCCTTGCTAAGCTTCCACTTGAATTCTCGAATAACTTTTGTTTTTGTTTCTCTTTTCTCCTTTCCTTTTATCAAAATAATTTCACAATAAAACATACAACGCAATGTTGCCGGATGAGAAATAATTTAAATTACTTGATTTTCCAATATTATTTGGGTCTTCAAATTTATGTTCTGAAGAATGTTCATAATATTAAGCTCGAGGCAGATTGTAGCCATTTGACGTGTATCGTATACATTAGCTTTATTTTATACATTAAAGACCAGTACTGGGGTTTCCCAGTTCAAACCCACCCTGTCGAAATCTTGGATTTTCCTTCAAAAGATCAATGATTTCTTGAAGTTAAGGTCTAGGTTAAACTCTTTTTCATTGTTTAGTCTTTTTGTACCATGATCCACTATAACTTTCGAATGCTTTGTCATTCTCATAAAATTTGGAATGAGCATTTACTAGTGGTTCCATAAAATGTAGAACTCAAACTCACATATCTTTATGACCTCGATCTCCATTTGACGTGTACCGTATACATTAGCTTTAGATCATCTAAGGAGTCTGCAATTACCGATCTGGCATACCGGTCGATTTGCCGACTGATGGATCCATAAAATTATGAATTTTTCGGTTCATGGAGATAAAATCGGATATTTTTTTAAAAAAATTCCGACATTAATATCGGAAGAACCCGCGGATTTGCTGATTGATGGATCCATAAAATTATGAATTTTTCGGTTCATGGAGATAAAACCGGATATTTTTTTAAAAAAAATCCGACATTAATATAGGAAGTATCCGCGATTTGCCGACTGATGGATCCATAAAATTATGGATTTTTCGGTTTATGGAGATAAAATCGGATATTTTTTTTTAAAAAAATCCGGCAAATCGCGAATACTTCCGATATGGAAGTATTCGCGATTTGCCGACTCTGTTTGAAATTCGGATTTCAAACAGAATTCTTACAAGATTTTAAAAATTGTATCATCAATGTTAATCAGTTCCTATAACGTCAGAATCTTGTGAACGGTCATTTAGTAAATTCAAATTAGTTTTAAATCATTTGCGAATAACAATGGGAGATGATCGTTTGAATGCATTGATGATGCTATATTCTTCAAATGGTAAGGTTGACGAAATTAACGTCCATGAAATAGTTGAAAAATTTTTGCTCTTAAAACACCGCAGAATTCGAATCTGCCGTTGAAAAATCTGTCGATTCGGCTGCGGACTTTGCTCTTTAGTGATAGTATCATTTTAAAAAATATACCCATGTGTGACATTAGCAGAGTTATTTTATTCTTAGAATTATACAAGTCAGTGGCTGAGTAGGTTGGAACCTGGAGTGGCAGTTTTCAGGGACGCAAATTTCTAAAAAAAAAACAATAATTGTCAAATATAATACTTGGGTGACTGTTATATTTTTTCATTTGTGGGCCCCTACCAGGGCCCTAAAACAAAAATTCCTACAAAAATTGTCAACTATAATAGGTAAATACTTCGGTGTCTGTACACACCAAATTTTATCAAAATCAGACAAATTTTATGTTTTCTACAAAATATCAAAAATTATCCAATATAATTCTCGGGTGAATCAATATTGGTACCAAATAATGTCAAAATGAGACGACTTTTGTATTTTTACATTTGTGGGCCCCTGCCAGTGCCCCAAAACCGAAATTTCTATAAAATACCAAAAAATATCCAATAAATTACTCAGGTGACTGTGCATACCAAATTTAATCATAATTGGTTATGTGTACGCCATACGTCTTACGTGGAACGTCGGACATATCGGTTTTTTGGATCCCATTCTCATGGCTCCAAATATTTCCAAACTTCAAAAATGAAAATATGGCCCAAAAGCAATAGGAAATGACATATATGATCTCTATTTTGGGTCTCGGGTTCCCGTCAAACGTTTTTTAGGTCAAAATATTTTCAAATTTTCTGCAGGATTACTATACTTTTATAGGAAGAGAAAATTCAGAATAAAAAATCTAATGGGAACTATTAAATTTCCATTTCATTTTCATCTCCGAGGGGGGGTGGGGTGACCCCCCCAATTTCACAATAAAACTCAGTGATAATTCATACCTACAAAGATTTTACTAATTTCATTCCTATATGAATTTATGCAGTCGGCAAATTGCAGTGGTGAGTCGGCATTTTCATACATTTTACCCCCCACAGTTTCCACCCTCGCTACGCCCCTGCATGTTGGACGGCTATACATGTTAGATTATAGTTGGCTGATCTGGATTTTGGATCATTCGGCCAGAATTAATTATTAGAACTATATAAAACCAACATTCTAATTTTGGAACTTTTCAAAAAATGAAAAATTATCATATAAAATATTTTCAACTTCAATAATATTAAAAGAACATTTTTGAATCACTTTATAAAATTAAACAATGCATACGCAATAGCAATGGAGGCATGGCCGTAAAAACGTTTCCTAATCTCTCTAATTGGGTTAAATTTTGCCACAACACTCCTGCCCGTTGTCAGAACCCAACTCCAATCTGAAAGCGGCATATCACAGAGAATCCGGGACAAGAAACGAGAGATTTTCAGACGCCCGAGATCTTTCCCATTCTCAGCTTGCAATTTGCAATATGCGTCCTGCCACTTCTTTTCTTTTATTTTTATATTATTATGTTTACTTGATAGCTTTTTTGACATATTTTAACCCAACTAGACAGGTTAGGAAGCGCTTTTACGGCCATGCCTTGATGAGCAATCTTGCTTGAGTACGACACTTTTAATTTGGTTTAACGTCTATTTAACATCTGTTGGTCATTCAAGACGGGGGTTTTTCCCTCCATTCGCTGGAAACTTGCAAACGAGCTACCCACATTGACCTCACCCAGCTTGGGTTGGGTCGGACAAAAAGCAGCATCATGAGGACGCTAACCCACGCGGACACCCACATGGTACAACCTCGCTGGACGTTGCCTAACTTCAGTGATCTAACGGGAACTGGTGTATTCAACGTACAATAGATGAATAAGCGCTGGCTAAAACATTTTTTGAAAATTACTAAGAAGGTGAAAAATAAAGATATCAGTGGATTAAAAGTGGTGGGATTTTGAAAAAAGGGATCTTTCTTGTCCAGGATTCTCTGTGATATGCCGCACTCATATTATTTTGGGTCCGACTTAGGGGAGAACCGTAGGGTCGAACAGGGGAAAAATCCCACGTTCAAAATATTTTTCCCGTTTGGGGAAAAAAATTTTGCTCAAGCAATAAAGGCATGGCCGTAAAAATGTTTCCTAACCTGTCGAGGGGAGTTAAAATATGTCAATAATGCTAACAAGTAAACATAAAAAGTTAAAAACAAAACTAAGGAGAAGTGGAAAAAATAAAAATGTGGTTGGTGGGGTTTTGCCTGCCATGTGTCACACCGCACTCGACAAAAATCCCCCAACTTGGGACCCTACGGTTCTCCCCGGAGTCATGCCCTATTATTTTTTGGTTTGTTTATAAACTTTCTTATCACAATAAGCCCTGTTATCAAAAACTCAAAAATTTACAACAAAGAAAAAAGTAAGTGGAAAAACGCAATTAAAGTTTTCTTCAGTGCTAGAGGTAGATTAAAGTTTTTTTGAGGTAATTGTTTAGGATGAAGTGCGACAAGTAGCTCCCACTTAAAATAAAAATAACATAAACATAAAGTACATATCTTTTTAAATCTAATTGAAACAACCATTAACTCATTATGTAATCTTTAGTTTCTTCAGATGGTAGTTCATTAAATCTTATCTTGATACTGATAAGGTATCGAAGGTCCAATCGATACATTTTGATGGTATTCATTTGAAGGAGATATAAATTTAATGTTCTTAATAAAACTCTATTAATTCCAGTACAGTTTTCTTCTTGTTCGTTAACAACTTCTCAATTCCAAGCAAAAAAAAAAAAAAAACTTNATTTCAAAAAAAAAAAAAAACTTTCTATTTTTTTTTAATAATTATTTTGTTTCTTACTGTTTCTTAGAATTCTCAGATACCATGTTCCCGCAATGTTGTTGCTGTTTGAATATTCAAAATAATATTATGCTTTCTAAATTGTCTGTTTATTTGAAACAGATCCCAAAGAGTACTTTTCACATCAATACACGCAGGTAAGTCTGTGTCAAAGAGATACACAGAAAAATCGACGATTTTAGATCTAGAATTTCTCGCTCTACAACAATCACATTTTCAAAAATGATGTACTTGAATTTCTGTGACAATCTGTAGTGGACATAACATCACGATCTCAACAGCATTGTAAGATTTTTCAGTGGACGTCATTTATGTTACACTAAACAAAACTTAAATCTCATCATCTACCCATCCCACTATGAAATATTCAACAAAAGTTACTCCACATATTTTTAACGTGGCTATAGAGAGACCTGAAAAGTGCACTTTGTGACGTAATGTAATATATCACTTGTGCAACGCTCATTGTATTTGACTTGGCGGGCGGAGCGCTGTCACGCTCCTCAATTAAGCATGGCAGATTGTGCAACACACTTGAATTACACAAAGGAGGTACCGGGTTTGAGTCTGGTTGTGTTTGGGTGCTAACAAAGCCTCCTGAGGATAATTAATAGCATTATGTGGTAAATGTTATGTAACTTGTGATGAGAAGTAATCAGCAAAAAGCTTCTAGTTTCTACGCAGTTTCAATTGATAATGTGAGAACCAAACTAGGTTTACCGTGCCAGGATTGGTTTACAGCTGAAGAGAGTAGGCACTGAACTGAGGGTATTGGCATGATAGAATTAAGGAAAGCAACGCCAACCCCAAATAGAATTGGAAAGGGTGAAGTTTAAGAAGATTTTTAGTAAAATTGTTACACAATAGCAGTAGCGGCCCGTGAATATTTGACCTGGGGGGCTACAGTACAATTTCAAAAAATGTTCATGCCTGTGCATACAATACACTAGAACATTTTTAGCTTACCTTAAAAGTATTTTATTTACAATTTTCACACTACTCCAGACACATACTTATAAATAAAAAGTAAAGCAATTTGTCCTCAGGAGGCTGAGAGTTACGCACAAGATAAATCACATCACCAAACAGAAAATTTTATTTATTCAAGAGAAATCTCATTTCGATGTTTATTTTATTGAGAAAACACTTATTTTCTAACAGAATTTAAATCAATAAACACTTTTTTTTCATTAGGTTTTTTTTTTTCAAAGTTAAAAAGAAGAAAAAAAAATCGAAAATATTTTCTATGTGATAAGATAACTGATAAGACCGGGGAGATGTGTTGAGGTAAGTTTTAAAAAAAAATCAAAAAAGAAATTTCAAATCCTTATTGGACGTCATGGGTCCATGTTTGACGGTTGTGCATACGCAATAGAGACATATATAGAGGCCGTAAAAACGTTTCCTAACATCTCTAATTGGGTAAAAATTGGTTAAAAATATTTTTGGATTGGCTCAACAAATCCAAAAAATATTCTCCCCGGAAGTCAATTCTCAAATTTGTACGAAAAAAAAATCCCTCTATAAAGTTGGCACTTGATAGAGAAAGGAGAAAAAAAAATCGCAAGTCCCATGCAAAATTTTTTACACCCCGGAGAAACATTTTGTCAACATGTGGATTCAGGGCAGGCCCAATTTTTTATATTTTAGACATGATAATGATGCCTGAATATATTCGATATTTGAATAATGATATTCGAATTATAATGTAAATTTTCTAGAGTTTTGGAGCTATAAGCTTAGCGCCCGTTATATTATATACTCACTGTGAGACATGGTGAACATACGATATTTTTTTTGCAAGAGAACAGCAGATATTTTAAGCAACTCGCAAATTAAAGGGATATATTTTTTCAAGTTTTTTCCCTTTTTGGGGGAAGAAGAATACTTTGGTAGGTATAAAATTAAATTACAAACAAAATATTTTTATGCTTTATTTTCTGTAATTTTTGGGGGGGCTTTGCCCTTTTGCCCTTAAGGAGCAGCCGCCCCTGCACAATAGCAAGAATATACATTTATATTTATTTTACATTTCAGATATTCATCCGAAAATCATTACGAAGTATTGGAACTCAACAGAAATAGTTCACCAAAACAAATACGAAATTCTTTTATTAGACTCTCTAAGAAATTTCACCCCGATAAAGATCCTGCTAATCCAGGACTGCACGGTAAATTCGTCAAATTAAATGAAGCCTACACAACATTGTCTGATGTTAACTTAAGAAGATCGTACGATGAACGCTTAAATTTTGAAAAAGTACAAACTGATTTTAACATATTCCGATCGAATGCGAGAGAATTTCAAGGAAGGTAAGAAAACACAATGAGGGATTTTAAAGCGGAAATGTCATGTCGAGTTTTTTTGTAAGATTAAAATAAAATGATAAGGAAAGGTACACGGAAAATATGAAAATCAATATTTTTAAATAACTACAGCGAGACAGGAGCTTTAATTTACTCTCAATTTACATGAGTGTTCGATAGTTATAATTATTCAAACAAAGTAAATTTATATATATATAAAAATGAATGTTTGTATTACTATGAAACTTTTGTGAGTTATTGGGCATATGTCCGAGATGGTTTCTGGCCAAAAAAAACATACATTTTGTGGGCGGGGCCATGTGAGGCCGCCATCTTGGTATTTCGCTTTTCCTCGGAATTTTGGGAACTGTTAAAGTTATTGCGACCAAACTTTTGTGAGATGCTTTAGGTTTGACCGTTAACGGCTTTTGATCACTTTGATTCATATATTTTGTGGGTGGGCCATCTGAGGCCGCCATCTTGGAATTTCGCTTTTCCTCAATAATTTGAGAACGGCTTGAGCTATTGCGATCAAAATTTTGTGAGATGGTATACGTCTGACCCATAAAGCTCTTTGATCACTTTGGGTCATATTTTTATGTGGGCGGGGCCATGTGCAATTTTTATTTTTAAATTTTAATTTTTTTGGAACCTAACTCAATACTACTTCCAACACGTTCTGCGCAGCTTAATAACCCGTTACTATTCCCCATAGGTTAACAAACGTGTAGGTAATATGTAATCTATATGTGGTATGTTCTCATCGCGTTTAAACGGTTGTACCTTGGTAATTCATAACTAATGAAAAAGTCAGATTTATGCTCATTTTTTTCTCTCATCTTCTCGAAACAAAGTTCGTCGGGTATCAGCTAGTAATTTATAAATTCGATGCATCCCCTCCCCCACCCGTTTTAAAATATTTTCAATCTGTGGGACATATTGATTCATTTTTCGGAATTATTTTCTTCCATTTATTTCAAACATCCTTATGACTTATTTTGTGTTTTAGACCAGCTACTTGGCAAGATTATTACAATTTTCACGAGGAAATGAAAAACACAGAGTCAATCCAAGTACCAAATTTTATAAAAAGTATAGCATCTTTGTCAAAGGCCGCTATAGTTGGAATTTTATTAACCCTTGCATCGGGTGTATTTGGATTACAATTTATAACTCTACAGTAAGTACTTACTCTAAGTTTTTCCCTCTCAATTTTTATAACTCTATGAAAAACTCTTTTTCCATCTACTAAAATGAATGTCCCTGCTGTGTTCAGTTTGAGCAAAAAATTCTGAAGTTTGACTTTCATAAAAAAAGAAAGAAATATGGACACCTGTCTGAAAATGCCGATAGTAACAATAATCTCAATTTATTGATTATATTTCTTTTGAAAATTAGAAACACGTTTTAAAATTGGTTCTCATTGAATCAATTTCACTCACAGGTCACTGAAATTCTTTAGCTTCGTTGGGGGAACAACACGTGAGGACAACTGTTGTTGATTCACCATTTCTTCTCTTCGTTTTCAATGTTGTATCACATTGTTCGTGTGCAGTTTAAGACTTGCTCCTTTATAGTGACACCTAATCATATCTATTTATCCTTTTTATATTTCAAAGCCTTTCCAGAATTAATGTCAATCAAAGAATTCAAGATCAAGACAAAGAAATATCTTTAAATTTGGCAGAATCAAGATATGAAGCACAGAAGTATGATCTTCAGGGCAACATAGATAGATTTACAAAACGAATTCAAGAAAGTAAATATTCAAGATTTGCTTTTCCAAGAACAGATACTTGATGGACTGGAATTACTAGATCTAATTTCTGTGATATAGGTATTTCATGACATGAATATTGTTTTTACTCATAGACAAAAAATCATGGTTCTACAAATTTCATTAAAAAATTTGTGTCTGAAGTTTGCGTGTGATGACTTTTCCAGCTTACTCGATTTAAAACCATTCATTTTATTTCTCCTATAGTTGTGTTTTAATTTTCCTTTAAAACTTTGTACTCGTAATTAAATAAGAAGAATAATATTGATATTTAATTTTCCAAATATTTTTTCCTTATATTTGATTTCTTAATCGATCCCATAATTAATTACGGGACAAATAAAACGAAGCAGAAGAAGAATATTAGATAAACTCACTAGAATGAAAGGTTTAAATAACAAATTCATACTTGAACTTAGAAGATACGTGTAAAATTGTCCCCATCATACGCATTGTATTTCTTTAGGTACGCGCACTCTTGGTTCTGCATTGTATGGATCGTAGTTATTTTTATACATAGCAAATTTGTATTTTTCAGTATTAAGAAGACAAGACTACAGAAGTATAATTTAATAATATAAACTTTTTTGTTGATGAAATGAGTCGCGGTAATGAATAAATGACGTCATCATCGGAAAGTTTGGGTGTATAATTCTAACGAGGAAAGGTCACATTTTGGTGAGTACAACACATTATTTCCGAAATGATGAACGAACATGCAAAGTTTTTAGTTTTACTCACAAAAAGTTTTTAGAACTTTTGAACATTTGCAGAGCACCTTTAACCAAAGAAAATTGAAGTTATACCGTTCTTGATTGTGATACTCAGAGTGTCTCAAAATCGTTCATTTCTTCATTGGTATTTCTGCTCTATATTAATCAAATTGGCAAAATTCATTTCGAACGAATTATCAATTAATAACAATAAAATACAAATATAACTTTCACTTGAAAAAATAAATTGGAGCGAAATCAATGCTTTTCCAAGCACAGCATTCCCGAAGTCCGGACGCTACGATTCAACCAAGTGTGAGTCGTCACTTTTAAAACTACATATGTTATTAATTAGAAACTACGATCCATCCGATGCGAACAAGTGTGAATCACTTTATGCTCCAAAATGTTGATCCAGAACAGAAGGTATACGACGATATTATATTTATAAATTTATTGTAAAAAATGAGAATGAATTTTAACTTTTTTCCTTAAAGTATTATTACTTAAAAAAAAATCCTAGAAAAAAAACCAAAAGTTTTATTTTTGTTTTACAAATACTATATACCTATATTTTTTTCTCACTAGAAATTGAATTCTCGAAAACACAAAATAATATTTACAATTTAAAAATACATAACACTATGTTAAGTATAAACAACACAAAAACAGAAAAGATACATCAAATCGGAGGTTAAAATCGTGGGTCTGAAATGAGACAAAAAAAAAATTGAATTTATTTGTTAAAGCTAATGCTTTGTCACAATGCACTTCCCCATGTTATTACTAAATTTTTGCCTTCGCTTGGATTCGAACCAACAGCCTCCTGGTTACAAATCCGTATTTCTTACAAACTGAGCTACTGAGGCTGTAATGAGACAAAAGTATTTTATGAACAAGGGATTTGCAAGTGGTGGACTTTAAATTATAGCGGACCTTGTTTGTCTTCTGTGGTCCTGATAAATGTGTTCATGGAAGATCGGAATTATTTCTACATTGCAGAAGTGTCAAATGTACATATGTGTGTTATCTAAAATGTAGTACTTTTGGACTACATAGCAAGTAGTAAATAAATAGTACTTCTGGAGAGAATTAGAAAAAACAACAAAAGAACAAAATACTTTTAAAGTTTAAGGCTCCATCAATTTGTGGGGAAGTATTCACAAATAATATTCTTGTCTTCTTGAAAGCCCAGAAACATGTGTATTTTTTAAAAAGAAAATAATAATTTATCAATAATTCTCTTAAACCTTCTTACAAACTTTTTCCTTTGAAGTTCTCTGCTTATCAAAAATCCATGACTTTGTGGGGGAAAATATATACAAATAAATATATTCTTTATAAAATAAATAGAGATCAGAATTATAAAATTTATAAGTAAGATAATTTTAAAATAGAAATATTAAAATAAAATACAAGATTTACGCTGAACATTAACAAACATTAAATGCACATTAACCTAATGGAACGAACGGAACAATAATTGTACAACACGTCCAGTGGATAGCCACGAGGTCGAGGGAACATTGAGTATTTGTTTTGAGGAGAACACAATAATTAGTGTGATCATCGTTCGATTTTAATTTTTCAAGGAAGCGACACTTTTTGTCAAAAGTCACTTTCAGGTTTTGAACCTGGATCTCACCACCATTTGGTTATTGGCCATGTCTCCTTTTCTATCCCCAGAGCTTTACAGAATTTGAAAATTCAAAGCCGTTCAAAAGTTAAGGAGGATGATCGAACAACACACTGTATATATGATGCTTTGACTTGAAGTTGCTCATGTGTTGCAAAACAATATAATATCACACTATTATATGTTATTTTGATGAACTTCACAATATGTACTGATTACTCCTTCATCGATGTTCCCTGTACATTGATATAAAATTAAAATATAAATACAAATAGGTAATATGAAAGGCAAGAGCCTACTAGGTAGTCGATTTTAACAATCTCGTGGAAAAAATCAATGGAATCGATAAGGGGCATACACTAGTGGCATGTGACCAATCATAAATTTAAAAGATATAGGTAGTTTTACAAAATACTCTTACACACGAAATCAACTTGAACAGGAGCTACAGGAACCAAATTTTTAAAATATATGAGAAGATGTCGCCACAACTAGCGCTTTTACCCGTACTTTGTTTACTGTGAACTAAACGCAGAGCTTCATAAACATACCCAATATTTTGGTAAAGAGGCCTGTTATATCGCAGAATAAGCTACACTGTATGCTTTTAATATAAAGGCAAAAGCCAGCGTCTATGGCCTGTTGAATACATCAGTTCCCGTAAGATTACTGAAGTTAAGCAACGTTCAGCGAGGTTTCATTTAGTGAGTGACCTCGTAGGTTCGAACCCTCGTGATGCTGGCTATTCCCGGACCAACTCAGGTTGGGTGAGATCAATGGGTGGGTAGCTGGCTTCTAAGGGTAAAACCCACGTCTCGAATGACCAAGGAAAAAAAAGCTACGTCAGCTTAACAACTTGAGATTGACAAAATCGACGTTGATTTCTTAAAATTATTTTGACTTAAATATTTAAAATTACAGAATAGGTACCAAGTGTTTATAGTATATACAAAATATAAATAAATAAATTATCTCTTTAATATGAAAGTATATGATAGAAAAAGAAGAAGAGTTAGGTAGAAACAGACAGTGCTGCAGTAGGTGGAGAACCCTATAGATGACAACTCAAAGAAATTAACGAAGAACAAGAAATTGTCGCAGGTGAAAACATATATAATGTAAGTCCCACAGACTCCTGATAAATTAACTTGTTCCGATCAAGTTCCCTGAGGAAAAAGTAAACTCTCA
This sequence comes from Pachypsylla venusta, assembly GCA_012654025.1. Taxonomy (NCBI): domain Eukaryota; kingdom Metazoa; phylum Arthropoda; class Insecta; order Hemiptera; family Aphalaridae; genus Pachypsylla; species Pachypsylla venusta. The sequence goes on from CM022877.1 coordinate 30,528,869, forward strand.
AATTACCTACAATTTTGAGAAACAATCTATTCTCGAGTCTTCCAACTACTTAGATATTTTAAGCCTCCACTTGGTGTAGACTAAGGTAATAATATTGCACGTAAAATTAAATGAACTTACAACATAACTATCTGAGTAACGACTATTCAGAAGAAAAAAATCAACACTTGAAGCGACCTTAAAAAAATTCTGTGCCTCGTTTCACTAAACTATGCTACTCTCCCTATTTCCGTGTCCCCAATCTTACGAGCACGTCATAAGTTTTTAAAAAAAAACGTTTTAAACGTTCTTTTTGTGTAAAACATGTTTAAAACAAAACAATAAAAACACTTTTTAAAACGTTTTAAACAGTGTTATAACGTTCTAAACCTTAGAATGACCTTTTGTTTTTTAAATTTTTGTTTTTTTAAATGTTCTGTGTTTTAACATAAAAATTACTCTCTAAAATACAATTTTACTTCTGCAATATGCAAGTTTTTTTTGTTCAAAATTATGGAGAATCGATATTGGGGGACTTTTTCTTTCTTTCTACGTGTTGCAGTAGTGAAATAAAATCAGATGATGTCGTGATATAGAAAGAGAAATTAAATAGATACCAATTACAATAAGAGTGAGAGAGATAGAGATACACCACTTTACTCAACGCTGGCGCCGTTAAGTTTGGCAAATAAAAACAACTCACGGATTAAATAAATAACTACCGATATCAATGGGGGAGTTTTTTTTCCACCAAACTCAACGTCGTTGATTGAAATGTCAGGTGATGACGTCATTGATATCAAATTTCACACCACATGCGTTTTTTTCATTACGGCGTTGACTTCATGCCGGTTGTTGCTCAACACCTCGCTAGACATTTAGCAGCCACCAAATGACCGTTACAAAATATTTTTTCTAAGCAAATTGTCCTCCTCGTTAGGGTATAGTGCAAGTCATGGTATAAAGGACAAGGTAGGACACACGCAAAACCAAAACTCGTCCTCTTCTGCGCATAACGTCATCCGGGTTGCTCGTAAGAGGAGGTACCGAGATAGAAAAAAAACATAGTGTTTAAAACAGCTAAAAAAAACATGTTTTAAACAGGTGTTTAAAACAAAATGTTTAAAACAACCACTATGTTTAAAACAGTGTTTTAAACATGCCAACCCTGGGTCGAGTGTAGGAATAAAATTATATTATTAACTTTACACTATCATGGTGCTACTTGCCACTTATACCTCCAAACGAAAATTAAGTTATTTCAAAACTATATTCTGATACACTGTTACAATGTTTAGATTATAAGAAACGGGGCACTGATACTCAACAAAGACTTATGTCGTAATCTTGATTCGAGAGAGACAAAACTATATTTACTAAACAAACAAAGCTTGATAATGTCATAAATATAGCTTCCGTCGGATTAAGTGGTCGAAACCACTATTTTTTTAACATGAATATATTAAAAAAAATTGTGGTAAGGCCCAATGGCCTTTTCACAATTTTTGTGGGTATCACAAAAATTGTGAAAGCTATGAGTCTCCTGCACTAATAATTTCTTCATACTTTAATCTTTTTACTCTGGTAATGCCGCCACTGGTCGCTACCTACATTAAAGCAGCTACTCAATCGTCCTCACGAGGCTGAGTGCATCCCGAAATCACAAGGACAAAGTCGAAAAATTTCCGACCCCGCCGGGGATTGAACCCGGGTCCCTCAAGTTCAATACCAGTGTGATACCCACTAGACCAGGAGGACTGATACTTTTTGAACATATATTATACTTATCCATAAAAGCACTTTCGTGTCGGTTATAAAATCTTGTGAGAGGGCGCGGCGTTGGCAGGAAAATGAAAATGTCACATCTCCGTAACTTTTAAAAAAGTATTTGATAAAAAACATTTCATTATGACTACTACCTTCCTTAAATACGGTTTCCTAACTAAACAATAATAAATACTCAATTTCGACTTCCTGACGAATGGCAATATAATTTACGAAGCTGCCGGGTACGCATTATGATTATTGTTATTATTGACTTTTGGTTGCTCGGGCGGTGTAAGTGGGTTCGGTTCCGACTTTGGAGACAAAAGTTCTAACTTATCACGTTCTCGCTCTCTGCCAGGTCGAAATGCATCTAAAAGTTTCTCAACTTTATCTTCAGTAGGTTTCCATTTAGCAAAACCAGCACTGTTTTGTAACCATACGACCAGCGTACCATGTGCTGATTTGACGTTGAGTTCAGATCTGAAAAATGTCAGGAATGTAATAAAACGTCAATCAAAAAAATCACATGTTTCCCCAAGCCGACGAACAATGGAAATAAAACTGGAAAGTTTACAACTTAGTATGGGGTGGCTGCAGGAAAATCTGCCATAGCTGGGATATGAACCAAGGTACGGTGATCAAAGTGAGATTTATATTTTATCTGAAAGTTTTCCGGGGGTCCATTTCTGATATTTTAATATCTCTTACCCTTTGGGCTATGTAATTTTTTCTTTACGATAACTTACTTGAAATTTTAATAGGTATGTTTCTTACTTATTTCGTACTTTCATATAAGAGGAATCTGTGTTCAAATTTCAAGTATCTAGGTTTAGCCTTTGTGAATTTAGTTGATTAGGTGTTAGTCAGCATATCAACTGGGCTTTGCGTTTTATAAGTATAGATTGAATAAGAGCACTGAATAACAAAAGCAACAGCTTATCATTATTCCAAAACGAATTTCCGGTAAATAATTGATCAGGACCCCCATATCTTACTTTGGATTGGACAATGGACACAAATACTCACTTATTGGTAACGACATGTTGAATACCAATTCTGAACTCATGTTCAAATGCTGGCACTACAACTTGTTTTCTTTTAAAATGACTTGTTTCAAGTTTGAGCAATGCGTTCGGACAAGGATCTCGCCAATCCGGTATGAACACAATAAAAGACAAAGGTTCGGGAGAATCAGATAAGAGTTGTTCAAAATGGTTGACCATGGCTTCCATTAGTTCCTCACAATACGGTGGGTTGGCTTGAAATGAACCACTAACAGCTTTCAATTCTTGGATTGGTCTGAAAATGGAAAAAGATATACTGACTTCAGATTGAAAAATACACGATTGTTTTTTCCCACCTTGCTCCCACCGTTAACATTATTTAAAAAAATTGTGAACAACAATCCTAAAAAAAACCGACACGATTTAATGTCATGAAGCCAAGCATCCCGCCATTTCCATCTTCAAGATAATTCTACCAAGTGTTTAAAAATACATTCTTTAGAGACTTGATATTTTTTTAAACCTTTTTAGCTGACCGATATTATAGCCAAGCTTCTAGGACTATTTAGACTCCAAATAGGACCTACATATCTACCAAATTTCATAATTGGATAAAGAAAGTGCCACTTATTGCGGACCTTGAAATGTAAAATTTTGAGTGGATGAGGGGAGGGGGTATTTTTTGTTGCCCAATCACGTTAATTATTGAAATAAATATTTCCAAGAAAAATGCCTCCTTTCGTGGCTTCATCGAACTCAATGGTACCGACATGTATTAAGACTGCATCTCTAAAGAAATCTGTTTACTTAGTCTCCTAAATAAAAAAGAAGAAGATAATAACTTACCCCCTTGAACCAAAATAAGAATCTGTATCAGCAAACATAGAACAATACTGTCGAAAATAGCAATTCAAAGGCGACGCAAAACATTCAAACGTGACATTAAATAATTTGTTTAGACATTCAAACACGGTACCCGGTAGAGAGGATTGAGTTTTGTGTCCTGACTGAATCGTCACTTGACCTAAGAACGTGTTGTATCGTTTTAATAGACACCATACTCGCGGTAGGAACAGCTCAAACTTTTTATCATCGAAACAGCTATACCTGTACAATTGTTCCTGCAAAAAAGTTAATGACGTCAGTGAGACATCCGGTGTAAATAAATAAATATTAAGTAGAGAACAGGTGGGACCCATTACATATGAAATGACGTCAGTGAAGTAAGTGGTAAGGGTTGTCTGTTTCACATTCTACAGCCCAAGCGGTAGCAGATAGCAAAAAAAATATATATATATATATATATGAGAACAAATCATATATTAGGACCCCGGGAATATGATCAGAAATGAAAAATGTCAAGCCGTTTCCGAGTTAGGGCCAAATTTCCAATTTATTAACCAAAATTGGAAATTCACGGTCCGATATATATGAAATTTTATCGCGGCAACATATCAACTCAAAAGTCGTGTCCGTGTAGCCTTTATTTAAGACATACTCGTAGTTTGCAAAATTAAAACTAGTCATTCCAGTCACAAGTTCGAAACCGGGATCCGACAAATTAAAATTTAGAAAATACTAATTACTCGGCGCGGACTCAAAAACCTCTGGCGAAACATATAGGCTATAATATACAGGGTGGACACGAACCCATGTCCTCCCAAATAATGTGTGCCCCATAAGAATCGTAGAGATGCACGGGTGAATCAGCTTGTAAAGGCAGAATAAAAAAAAAAAAAACAATTTTAGATTTTTTTTTGCACATTCGTGTGTATCAGCGACGACAGACTTGTAATGACTGTTCTAATTATATCTTACCAATTTTTGGAAATGTGACTGATTCAAACTGACAGTGTCATTTTGAAACCTTAATAATATTTGTTCTTTATCCGGATGGTATTCAATTGTGGGCATTCTACAACTAGGCGTGGAAAACTGAACGGGGTAACACCACACTTTCCTCGAGTTCAGAACTGGAGGTGGAGGAACAGGTTCTGAAAAATAAAAAAATCGGTGAATACAATAGTCAGACATGAGGGAACTTTCCCCAGGTTGAGACAAATTATCTTATTCAAGATAATTACAAAAAGGAAGATCTGGACTTCTTGGTACTAAGAGTTTTGTACGAAATACATAGTATTTAATAGTAAAAATAGTATTTGAGCATTTAATTGGAATCATACGTCACGCTCTATGAAATCAGTATGTACGTAAACATGATTTTTGACCCTCATATCACAGAAAATACGCATTCATTTTGGTCTATTTTCAATATAGAACTTTTGTAATCGTTTGATATATTACGTTTCAAGGGAATCCAAAAATAGAATAAAAAAAAATTGGACATTTTTGCCACTAAGCATTGACCATTTTGTATGAAATTTGGTATGCAGGTCCCATTTGGAGTCTAATTGTGCCCCGAAATGTTTGGTCTCCGTCAGTCACATATATATAGGGTTCCATACCAAATCTTTAGTATGGAACCTTATATCCTATATGGGACCTACATACCAAATTTCATCAAAATCGGTCAACGCTAAGTGGCAAAAGTGTACGTGTACAGGGCTATAGCGCGGCGGGCGGCAATAGGCAGATTTTTTTATACGATTTTTGGATTCTGCGTATGTTGAAACTTAATATATCAAATTTTGAGGGAGGTGATTTTTTTAAGCTAGTGAAATAATAAACTCATGTCACATTGATAGAGTTTTTTAAGAGTGACGGTGTTTTTTTTTCTTTTTTTTATAGGATTATACTTGACCGAATATTTTTTCATGAAAATCCTCAATTGTAATAACGATGAGTGGTATGAATTATGGACAAATAAATGTACGTATATTAGCTTAGAGCATATTGTATTAAGATATTTGTAAAATACCCTGTAAAGCTCAATAAAAATTGTGACATAAACAGAAAGAAATATTTTATACATGCATTTTTTAAGAAATACATCTTATCATGTATGTAGATTGATGCCCACTATAATCTTACCACAGCAGGCGAATTTTGCACAGAATTTTTCGTACAGCAGTGAAGTTCGAGATCTTACCCTGAATATGATTGGCTGCCAAAAGGTCACTATGTTTCTCCCTAATTTTCCTTGCATGTTCAGAGGAAAGATGATAAATTTTTAAACAAATTTTCTCAACCGAATCTTTGACAGTTTCTGTAAGATGCGGCTGACACTGTGTTTTCAAATGGTTTAATCTCTCTTGAAAATCATCGTACGTGGCGCCAACAGTTTTCCTTAACCATTGAAACGTATCCTCAGCATTCCATTTGACTACTTTTCGACTTTCCGGAGATGCATTTCTGTAAACATTAAAAAGGTATCAACATCATCATCATTACCATGGTAGGACAAGCCAGGTATAGCGCAAGATCATTTGTTGTCTCCTGCTTAAGATTTCAATGATCAGTTATCTATTCTTGGAGGGTAATAATTGACAAGCTTTTACCTCCCTAGGTTATGTCAATTATTAGTAACACAAGCAAACAATTTTCATTCTGACGATTTTAAAGATAGTAATATTACCTCATAGAGCACAAAAAATAATATGCTCGAGCAAAATATTGATTTTCCTAAATAGGAACCGTTTTCATTTTAGGGTTAGTATCATTAAAAATCCAAAATTGAGAAGAACTACACCGGGATGAGTGAGAAAGCCGAAATTCGATACAAAATTGTTCCGCAGTACTATTGATTTTTCTAAATTTTCTTATTTCTTGTGCTGCGGAACAATTATGTATAAAATTTAAGCTTTGTAGGTCAGCACGAAGAGGAAATTCTCAATTTCGATTTTTCGGTGGTGATAGCCTGTCAATAATCGAGGAGAAACCGGTTTTCAATTTTTTTTTTGGGGGGTCCTGATAAGACTATTTCCGGAAGATCCGTTCATTTTCCGTTATGCCTATAACGTCATTCTTTAACAATGACTTACGTCCAGTTCAGCTTTCGATTTTTCCATCTTTATTACGTACCTGTATACTAATAGGAATATATGCTGAATTTCGAGTTTTCACATTTAGCCATCATGGAGCAATGATGATGATTCTACATTTGTAAGAAGTAAAGATTGAGAAACAACCAAAATGAAAGGCGACTCTACCCGATATTAAGTTTATATTTAATTCTTGGCTATTGCTCCGTATACCACACTGTGATCAAAATTGAGGATAGTTTGGTCGTGGCTTACCTCGACTCTTGGCTACTGCCCCGTGCAGCACATTATGTTGAAAATTGAGCACAGTTTGGTCGTGGCTTACCTCGACTCTATCATTTTCTTAGCTGCCTCTGCATATTTGGACAACTGTTTTCTTGCATCTCCAGTATATTTCGGTTTTTTTAGTTTAAGGGGAATATCGTTCATAATCTCTCTATACATACAGGGCGATATCTCCGGATAACACTGACTGGGTAAAAGGGGATCGGATCCGGTATCTGTCACTTTGCGTTCCATTAGCCATCGATTGAATGACTCGTGAGGAGCATCAATACCTGAAAGTCAATTATTGCTATTATTATTTAACTCTTTATTTGAGTTTATTTGAGAATGTCTAAACAGACGAAAGCGCTCGTGTCTCAAAACATTTTTTTTTGTAGTTGATACATGAAGTTTTTTCAAATTTAAATTTCATTATGACTACAAACATCCTAGATACCATCTCTAAACTTAAAATTAACTTTGAACGAGATTGTGGAAATTTTCTAATAACATTGCTCTGCCAAGATGTACTCTCTCTTAACCTGCCTCGGTCGTCCTCACGACGGTCAGTTCTACGCACCAGGACGACCTGGAACGTATACCATCGCAGTTCCAGTCAAGGTGCATCAAGATCTTTTCGGTAAACTCATATCAATCTGTTTCTACCATTTTAATTAATCATGCAACTTAAATAAGTCGAAATAGCCTTTATGTTTTTAAAAAGCAAAATTCGAAAAAGTATATTTAATAATAAAAGCAATTAGAAAACTTAGAAATAAAAAGATCGATAAAAATAATATAAAATTATAAAAATGAGTTGCAGAGGTTCTGCTCAATGCAGTGGGAAACCTGAGACTGACTATCTGCTTGGTTAATCAAGATTATGATGCGAGTCAGAAATGCTGATGCAGCATTTCTACTATGCGTGTGGTCGTATTTAACTTGCATCTATAAATGGAAGAACGATTGATTTAGTGAGAAAAACCGCTACTACAAGAACAAGCCTCGGTAGCATAGCGGTTAAGCGTTTGTCTGGCGAACAGGAGGACGTGGGTTAAATCCTCAGCAGGCGCAGGATTTTCTCATTAATTTGAGTATTTTACCCCATAAAATTAGATCTCTTAGGGTTAGGTGGCCTCGTAGTAACCTTCCAAGTAAGTCTCTTTCAAAATAATATAAAACCCCAAGCAGAAATATTGATTACTTTTTCTTTCTTTAGATTTAGATGAAGAACATTTATCATTCTTAAGCTAAGTCGAGGGAAAAACATTAAAACTAGGGGATACCGGAGGAGCTAAGAGGGAAAGTAATTAATAGAAAGTCAAGGTTTAGTAATATCAGGGAGGGAAACACTGGCACCGAAGAGTATTGGGAAAAGTCCTCATGATGTGCGGTTCCACGCACGAAGACGATCTGGAATACGATCTGGAATACATTCCATCACAGTTCCAGCCAATGGCCATCAAAATCTTCTAGGTAACCTGATATCAACCTGTTTCTACCATTTTTTAAAAATGTGAATCTATAATTGGGAAGAACGTTTGATTTTAATACATCGCTACAATTACGGTGGGAAACAGGGCAGTTAAAGAAGAATTAAAAGTCATATTAGTTAAAACTATCTATCTACATCAGGGGTTCCCAAACTTTTTATTGGTTAAAACTATACAGGGTGTACATAAAGTCTCACCCCACCCTCCGTATCTCGAGAATGGCTGAAAATATAAGAAAATGCAAAAACACGAATCCCTTAGATTTAAGGGGGATTAATTTTAGACTAAAAATATTTTGGCCTCGGCCAGCCATTTAGGCTGGGCACCGGCTGACTTCAAAATCTTAAATGAGAAGGAATATCAAGTGACACCTTATTTTAAAGGTCTCGTTAATACGAGCTCATTACAGAAAACCAGAGCTCTCTAGAATCCACCGTTCACGAATTACAGGGTGGAACATGTGACCCATTCCCTTTGCGGCCGCACCGAAATGGTAGGTAAAAATGCCTACAAATAAGTTTTTATGATCCCAAATAAGTAATTTACCAAAAAAGGTGGTTGTCCCGCCCACTTTGACCGCAGAAATAGAGTCTTCTTAGACCAAACCTATCCAGCTGTTTTGAAAATTTTGCTCTAAGAAAGCTCGAATTCTGCGGTCGAAGTGGGAGGGACAACCATCTTGTTGGAACACTATGTTTTACTAAATTACTTATTTGGGATCATAAAAAAACATTTCTAGGCATTTTTACGTATTATTTCGGTGCGGCCGCAAAGGCAATGGGTCACATGTTCCACCCCGTAATTCGTGAACGGTAGATCCTAGAGAGCTCTGGTTTTCTGTAATGAACTCGTATTAACGAGACCTTTAAAACGAGGTGTCACTTGATATACCTTTTCATTTAAGATTTTGAGGCCAGCCGGTGCCCAGCCTGAACGGCTGGCCGAGGCCAAAAATTTTTTAGTCTAAAATTAATCCCCCTAAAATCTAAGGGATACATGTTTTTGCATTTTCTTATATTTTCAGCCATTCTCGAGAAACGGGTGGTGGGGTGAGACTTTATCAAAGAATTTGGATACGCTGATGAGAGTATCCTAATTCTAAACGTGACTCACTTTCTCTTGAATGGCACATCTCCTGAAGAAGATTCCTCAGTTTGTTTGTCAACGTACACCTGAAGAGTTCTATTTCTGGATGAGGTTGTGGAATACACATGGGAAGTCGTTCTAAAATAATCACGTTCGTAGGTATCTCCAGATCCCAAGGACCACTGAAACAAACAAACTCAAATTTTTACCTCAGGCATATATTTTGGTTTAGTGTTTTAATAATGAAACTTTGGAATCAACCACGAAAAAAATACCTAACCCCCTCAAAATCTGATATTTTACGTTTCCAAGATTTTACGTTTGCCGCGCCGTTTACCGTGAGCAATAATGAACCCATGTGATAAATTGGCAGAGTTGTCACTTCTGTCGTGGGTTCTAGAGGAAAATCGAGTCGCAGTCATACCCAATACTAACTCTTTTTAATTAGATGGGTATCAGATTTTCCTTTTTGTATCTTTTATATATAAGTTAGTCCTTAAGATTATAATGTTCATTCTTGATAATAAAGTAAAATCCAAAATACGCGTATCGAATAATATAATATATTAAAATTGTAAAGTCAAGTGTTCTTTTCTTGTACTTACAGAAGGTTCAAAATGTATCACCTTAGAAGGACGTTAGGGTCGTTTCAATCGTAAGACCGATTCAATGTTGGATCTAGATAACCAGTAAGGTTACCGAAACTGTCAAATTTATAGAGATTCTATAGATATATCTGCAACTTACGAGAGAATGAATTTTTTAGGTAAGGGAGGACCAACAACCATTCCATCTGAAGCTCTTCTCTTGACTGGTTGCGGTGGTAGATTCATGGTTGGTGTGTGTGGTGGGCCGGGTTGACCACATATTCCTAATGGATCTCCTATTGGATCAAACTGAAATATATATAAAAAAATGTTGAGACAAACAGGACTAAGTCAGCAGAATATTAAATACTTATCTAGAACATCTTTTCAGGTTATTTCAATTCCCTGAAGCCAGAATCGGAAAAAAACTGATTAAAATAAATTGGGAGCTTCTTTTCAATATTTACAAATTTCCTGATTTGTAAATAAAAATAAAAAAAAGAGGAATTTTAGAGCTCATTTTGCAAATCGTCATACAAGAGCTCCCCCAAAATTGACTCCACCAAGTTATTTTATAAAGGCCCAGAAAACTACTAACACTTTGTCTAAGCTACCACTCATATAGATTTCAAAAATTATTTTTGTATCAAACTACAAATGAAATACGAGTCACGAGCGCTATCCTCTATTACGACATCATTTGGTGAACTAAAGAAAAATCAAGGGTGCAGAGTAAGGTATGATTTTTATGTACATAGGTAGGTGGTAGAGGGGGTATTTATTTTTAACTCTTTGTTAGATACTAACTATGTATATATTATATACAATTAAACATATTATTGCCTATATACATATTGATTTATTCACACCCTTGATTTTTCTTTAGTTCACCGGATGATATCGTAACAGACGAAAGCGCTCGTGACTCGTTTTTTATTTGTAGTTCGATACAAAAATAAGTTTTGAAATATATGTTTCACAATGACTACAAACATCCTTAATAATTTATCTAAATTATACCACTCATGTCATACATACATTTGCCACCACGGTAAGACAATATGATGGTCTTAAATCAATGTTGTCTGTGAAACTTATAAATTATTAGATTTAGATCGAGTAAGAAATGATCTGATCGGGGACTAACCCGAAACATTTGTGGTGCAATCCAATTACGTACCCTAATTTTATTCCATTTATATGATTACTAAATTAATTTGTATGAATGGGGAAAAGAAGTTATTAGTCATAATGAAAATATATTTGTGACTTTTCTTCTTTAACTTCACCCTTTCTTAATTCTGTTTGGGGTTGGCGCTGCTTTCTTTTTCCATCCCCATTTTTTATAGAGTTACGGAGCGTTTTCGTCTGGGTATTATATATTCGTGAGCTAAGTTCCTTTTTGGGGCTATGTAAGCCCCTACACCTAAGCCTCTTATGGGCTGGGTATTACAACTTCTCAACATGTTGAGAATGTTTAATAGACATTTTTTAGTAGTTGATACACAAATTATTTTTCAAATATTACTAACTTAATGTTTGAAGAAGGGGTTCGCCGGAGAGAAACAATCATCACTCACAAGTAAACGCTGAAATGAAGATTTATAACAAACCTGCGGCATATCCCAAAGCGATTCTCCAGTAACACGGTTCCAATAGTAAGGTCTATTTTCTCTTTTGCTCCAAAATTTTCTCCAGCCATGTTGAACTAATTCAGGAGGGAGTTCATGATCCATAAACCCGCTCCCAACTTGAACCCCCTAAAATAAATATAAATAATTAATCAAGAGCTCTGGGCGTGGAGCTGCATTTTTACTGCTGAAATTAATTCCAGGCTACATCATCATTTTTGGATATAACTCAGCCTTTCGGGGATAGTTGAGTGGATTTTGGAGTGATATTGCCACTTAAAGAGAAGTGACCCGTCTTTTAGGACACCAAAAAATTTCGATAATATATATGTTACAAAGAGTGTCTGTTTTTAATTTTATCAAAATTGGAATATAATTGCCAGATTTTGAGAATTGACCCGAATTTCAGGTTTGATGCTCTTAAGATGGAGATAGCCCAATGAGTCCCAAAATTTGCCGACTATATGTTTCAAATTTATTCCAAATTGGAGGGATATTGCCAATTTTAGATAAGTGACCCGAATTTCAGGTTTGGTGCCCTAAAGGACCCCCAGATAAAGATAGCCCCATGATCCCAAAATTTGACGATATGTTACATAGAGCTTAAAAATTGTTTTAAATTTCATCAAAATCGGGCTTGCCATTTGAGTTCTAGAGGGTCACCCCAAATGACCCCTTTTGACTCGTACGGACGGGCGGGCATACATTTTTTCTGGACCCGTTTTTTTTCTTCTTCGGAATTTGAAATTCGTCCAGGAAAGCAAAAAAAAAATGACATAGAAATTTTTCACCAATTTATTTTCCTTTACTTCGTATATAGGAAGATGAACTGGTTCCTATGGGAGTTTGCTAGTGGCTCGATCTGCGGACTCCCATAAGAATATGTGTTTTTGTTTTTTCCTTGCTTATAAAAAAAAAGAAGAAGTGATATGCTATAAGATAATTAAGTAAGCTGCTGTCTGAGAGCACCCTTAGATGGATGATATAATGACAATAAAAATTTTTGCGTAACATCTTGCTTCTGTACTAAAGAAATAAAATCATGTTAGGAACGCGGCGAACAAACAATGTGTGACATAACACAAAGAAATGTATAATATTTGATATTTTACTCCGTACGGAGATGATTAAACAAAAACATATATTTATGTTTCTATTCTAGATTTAAATATTCTCAGTGTCCTGGGCTCTGGAGGAAGTTTTTTACATGTTGCAAATATAAGATTAATTTAGTTCATTGAAATAATGTTTGACCAGAAATTAGTATTCGAGGAGTGAGAAATAACGGGACTGGTGCTACTGACACAAAAATAGGGTAAAAACTTCTACTCCCTCTAATAGCCCCGTCTGTGAAGACAGTGTTTGCAACATACAGCATCGCCGTGTTGAACAACCCAATGCGTAACATCTTGCTTACTTTCAAATCTGAATTCTGTTTTTCTTTATTACCTAAGGTAAAATCAGGACTCCGGGGGGTGGGGGAGAATAAGATTTAGCAGTGCGGAAGCGATGAAAACAAAAGCGACTGACGTTCTCAACATGAGCGAAGTACTTTGTAAATGGAAGCGTTGTGGAAATCGGCAAGGAGACTACATTAAAGGGGATACACTTTCTAATGTAAATGGTGATCAATAACATGTTTCCTAGTACTAGCATAATAGCGTCACACCTCGTATTACCACGAAACGAAAAAGATTAAATCAATAACTGCTTTATTCCTAAGAAAAAAGATTATTGTAATGAAATAATAGAGACATTTAAAATTATTAAACTATACTCACATGGGGTGGCATAGGACCTTGCTGAATTTGACCTCCATGTTCCATCATTGGATTCAAACTAGCAGGAGGTTGCATTTTAATTGGAACTGGTACCATGACTTGCTGGATATTTTCATGTGTCAGAGGTATAGGGGGTCCTTGGGGTACTGTCAAAGAGTCCCAAGATGAGGTAGGGGTAGGCACTTCATGCTTCCCGCCAACCTCATTCATTGTAAACCTAGAAAGAGGTAATATTAAGTGATGAGTATTATCGCCAGTGTCGCATACAAGAGGGGGGGGGTACGGGTCCGGNTGGATATGCCCCCCCCCGAATGAAAATCCTGGGTGCGCTACTGATCATCGCACATGTGCTGTACAATATTCGACGAATATTAGGCATCTCCACTTGTTTGTATCAACAAGGAGATGTGAAAAATGTAATCTGATTCAGCCAGTCTACACCACGTTTTAAATCGGAGTAGTGTTCAGAAAGTTGGTGCACCTATTGAAAAATCAACGAAAATTGGTGCTGAGTTAATATTATTATTTACAATGTTTTGAAATTGTTATATCATCGAGTCGCAAAAAAATCTGTCTATTTTTTTAATTTACTTTACTGTTTATACAAATAAATAAATAATAAAACTGACTATGTTTTTACTTGACTAAATAATTGGATTCACTCGAAACAAAGTCAGTTTTATTATTTATTTATTTGTTATTATGCTGCTTGACATAGTTTCCCGCTTTGAGAAGATTGTTTACTGTTTCTGTTAACACATTTTTCTAGCTCATTTAAAACTTACTAGAATGCAAAAATAATCATTTTGTTGCATTTTGGATTCACTCGATGTATCAATAAAAACCAATATAAAATTGTAGCTATATCAAATTAAGTACGTTATTGAGTCCAAAATTTGAAGTCCCTGAACTCTCTATGAATTTCTTCATTATTGGGCCTTAACAAATGACCCGACTTGCTTGGTAAAAAATAACCCCAGAGCTGTGTTGCTGCTTATAAGAATTGGAAAGCATTAGAGCTAATTACTTAGCTTTAATGCTTTCCAATATTTTAGATCTCCCCGAGAGAGAACTGACTTTCGACTAAGACGCCTCATATTTGAAATTGTGAGACATAAACACCATCGGCTTAAACAAGAGGAACAGTAACATACAGAACTACAGAATATACTCTATAAGAATATCATGAAATTTGATCAGACTCAATAAGTCCACAACTCCACCGTCTGATAACATTTACATTAATAACAATGTTGAATAAAACTTCTACAACTAAAAATATTGTTTTAAAAAATCTTCATAGCCTACATGAACTTTTAGGCGAATGAAAGAGCGAAACCATTACAATTTTTAACTGAATCACTAATGTGTTAGCGTGAATGATATCATGAACATAAATTTGGCGTTTAAATAACCAATAAATCAATTAAAATTAAAACACCAAATTGTCAATTTGAAACAAATCAACATGAAAACACTGATAATTTTTTTTAAAAAAATATTTCTGTATTTACCAACAAACACTCCCAAATAAAAGCTTGTTTGCCTGGCGTAGTAATTAGTTTCCAAAACTTCAAAATAATAATAAAATGTAATCGAAGTATGAGGATAGTAATATTTTTTGACTGTACAAACCTTGTTTAACAAATTAGAGATAAGATATTTTAAAAAGTTACGCGATTTTTTAAGCACATTTCGAAAAGGTTTTCGACAAAAAATTCTATCCTTCCACTCAAATCGCCATTTTGTAATCAACTAATATTTAAAATATAAAATCAATGTTGCCAAGTATCTCTACAAATTAAAATTCTTATCAGAAAAATGACCGCCAGAGTAGGATGATTTGATTGGTTGTTAGTTGTAGCGGGGTTCCATGTTTCTTATCTAGCAGAACAGAAATACCTACGAAAAAGTTTTGAGTTCAGTTTAGCTGAGTTTTGCCTGCAATTGTGTTGTTTTTCTGTACGTTGGTCTCGTAGAATGACCCATCATGAAGACGGTTTTGATTAGATGAAATGACAGAAATTAATGGTGAAGAAATTTTTACCAATCAAATGTGGTAAGTAAAAAGTTCTTTATTTTAACGTTTAGGTAGTTTACTGAACTTAAACTGATAGCGAGGCGAGTTTTGCGGCGGAATTTCATAGAAAGGTTTGATTAAAAGAGAGTGAAATGCAAGAGGGAAATATGATTTTTATGCAAATTTGAGGCAGTTAGGCTCAATTCCCGAAATGTACGAAACAAAAGAACACTTCGCGAATCTGCAAAATGTACAAATTGCGATTAATGGCAATATTAGAATGTTCAAACATTAAAATAGGCGTTTAGAATGTCGAGCAAGAGGGAAAAAAAGTTCACATCACGGCGTGAAAAAGTATACTTATAATATCGCCAGATCGCGGCCTGTACCTACCTACAGTTTTTCAAACACCTCAAACGCCGCAGAGCGTGCTTCAATAACTACAGGTTGGCCTTAAGCAAAAATTTCCCTTTGATAAGGATTCTTGGGCGAGGCATTACCGAAGGTCGTAAAAAACTTTTATTAACCTTTCTGGTTGATCAATCATCATCAGCCCGTAGAATCCCCATCCGGAGCAAGTACCTCTTCTAATTCGGTGAGGCATGGCTAAAGAAGTCTCCCAATTTCGTTGATGGGGGAAATATATGAATGTAAGGTTATTTTACATTTTAATATCTTTAAGCGATTAATTCGTAGCTTTATTTTTCTTGGTGCTATGGTACCTATAATATTAAATACCTATACACAGGCCCGTATCCAGGATTTTATTTCGTAAGGGGGGGGGGGGTTGGACCCTTAAACCCTGTCCTAGATACGGGCCTGCCCTGACATGACCCTGTTTGGAACATTCAAACAGTAATCTTAATTAAATCTATACCTACTTATAAAATAATAACCTTACATTAACATTAGATATAACGTTACATTAGATATTATATTTGTAAGCATGACTTACATTAGATATTATATTTGTAAGCATACTGTCATTTCTCAAGAAATCCTTAGCAATAGGAAATTCAGCTTAAAGCCAACCTGGAGTCTATGAAACACAAATGTTAGGGTTTAAGTAATTTAAAAAGTGCACAGTCCGCGATCAGTTAGATATTTTAAATTTTCCCCATTGCGATGTGAGCCTTTTTTCTTCTTCAACATTCCGAACGCCGATTTCGGGGTGTGACCATTCTCATATTCTCAGATCGCTATTTTTAGGTTGCTCAATTACTGAATTTTGTTTCTCGTATGTCATACTGAAACAAATACTAATCCATAACTTGTATTAATTTTTATTAATGTTCAAAATAAAATAAAAAAATAGTTTGTTTAAAAAAAAAAAAAATAACCGTCATTTGACCATTTCAAGATGTGATGACATGCATATCAGCCTCACCCGATTTTTCCTTGTTAAAGCAAAAAAAAATCTGGTGTGAACATCATACGACTTTCCTTATCTATAAGAAAAGAAGAAATTATAATATTGGACTGTAATTTTTAATGTCGAATTTTCAATGCCAAAACAAGATTTGAGGTACTCGGAGTCAAAATCTCGAGTTTCACCAATTGGTCCATGTGTTGTGAACAATATTTCTCAGAAGGATTGGTCGTGTTCTATGTATATAATTAACATACATATTAAATTTCAAGCCTTTGGCGCCACCTACTGTTCTTTCTCCTGGCAGGATTCGTGAAAACCGCCATAAAGCAGCCAAACCGCTAACAGTATAATTGTTTGATTCTAATTCAACCAAAAGTGTCATTATGAATTCCTTGTATAAAATTGATATAAATAGGCACCAAATTTTGAGCTCTAGCACTTATCGATCTCTGTTTAGACAGGAACCGTCAAAAAGTGGCCAGAAATCGCTAAAAACCATCAACGGTAGATCAAACTGCTGCCAAAGGTGTCTATGCGCAATTAATGCAAAAAAGCTTCGTGGTTCGCTCAGGGCAGTAACTTGACATACAAATAAAATTTCAAGTCTTTAGCACTTGTCGTTCATAGGATATTATTCATTGTTTACAGACAGACACACACACGGTCCAATGGCTGAAACTTGAGATTTGGGCTCTGGGGACCCCAAACGTGTTTTGAAATTGAAAAATCGACATCGAAAATTTTAGCCCATTACAATACTTTCATTTTTATAGGATAAGGAAATTAAAAAAGGAAATAAATGTAATATGTTATAGTTAGGTTACGTTTATGCATCGTGTTTTGAGACCTAATTAATATTATATTTTCTAGGACAATGCTTGTATAAGTTTTTGAAAGATGGCAACATGCAACACTCGAAGTTTTGTTTTTATTTTCTGCGTAAATTGTCGGTGTTCTGGGATTCACTGATTCCGTATATGTTGTGTGTTCTGTTATCTTGTTATCTAATGAAATAATTTTCTGCTTTACTAATCGTTCGGGTGAATGTCATAAAAGCCGGTTAATTACTAGGCAGAAGTCTTGAATTAACTATGTAATATAGAAGTGTTAAAATCTGTGATTGTTCACAACTTTGTACAACTGAAACTTTCTAAAGAAAGTTGAAGTATCAGGATGTCTGTATCTTACCAGCAACCCAGACGTGGTCCTCCTCCTACGCATTCTCAGATTCAGAAGGTAATTATTGACTATACTAGGAATTAACTATAATATAGAAGTGTATAACTTTATCCTATATTTGAAATTTCAGAACAATAATATTTATGAACGAAATCTAGACTGTTGTTTTATATGGGAATGCTAAATGTTTGCCATTATAAAATAGAAGTTTAGATTAGATCACTAGCGAGATGCATATCCATGTTCACGATGTCGGGATAGCTAACCATCATTTTAAAGAAAAAATCTGAACATTGCAAACTTCTGTTGTGAATATGTTGTAAATATTGTACTAACGGAATATGTATATGGCAAACCGCATTTTAAAGAAAAAATCTGAACATTGCAAACTTTTGTTGTGAATAAGTTGTAAATATTGTACTAACGGTATATGCATATGGCAAACTAAACCGCTGTGCGGATGATATAAACTATCTCCCACCAAGAGTAGCTGGTCGTTTTTTTAGACCCGAAGAAGATTGAGCTCATACTTATTTAGTATGAGGGTACTAAAACATTTAATGAACGCAATAATTTCAATTTCATTTGTTTAAAAAGTATTTACATATAATTTATTTTTCAGATGCTGGATGAGAACAGTCAATTAATTCAAACTATACAAGATTATCAAAGTAAAGGCAAATCAGTTGAATGTTTACAGTAAGTGTTTATAAAGACACACCCATAAACCCTCAGACAACTGATCATTGAATTATAATAAAACTTTTCAGAAGCAGTTCTGTGGCCGCTGAGATTGGGTGTAACTAGTACTATTTATATTATTATTGTGAAAGTGTGATTCTTTTTGTAGCGGAGTTCCTATTAAAATCGACTTCTAGAAATCACATAGGAGACACAGGATGATTATGGGGTTACCGAAATCATGTTGACGGCCCTTGGCCGGAACTGTCCGACCATTTTATTATTAAACTGGTTGCAGGTCTCCTTTGAGACTGAAATCATCACTGCAAACTTTTATGAGATCTATTGCGACCAGGGGCGGGGACGGAGTTAGATTCGAAGCCTCCTGGTTACGAATCCACCGCCTCAACCTACTGAGCCTGTCGGGCATATTTTATTGATCTTAAGCGAATAAATATTTAACAGGACTGTGGGCTTGTGCGCGTCGTACTAGAGCGATTTTGAGATATACCTCCTGGCTCACATGTGTTATATGCGTTTGAATCTGAGATGAGATACAGACCTGTCCGTAACATTGATAAAAAATATTGATTCTGAATATTATTTCCTTATTCCTCTCATCTCTCCGGTTTGGGTAGCTGTTATTCCCCTCTTGAGAATTTGGTCGCATACACAAAAAGGGTTACCACACGACATGAAAATCTTGGAATTTGCAAATAATGTCCTAACATCCCAGCATTGACATGTAAAATGGAAATCTCTACAAAAATACTTATTTAATTATTTCTTCAGACTATCATGGAATTTGATTATTGGGGTCATATGGGAACTCTGACAACAATAAATCCAAAAGTTTCTTAACATTGGCCATACGAATCGTTTTAGTTTTCCCCTTAATCTAGAGTTAAATAAAAGAATAAAATTTGTATTAGGTAAGGTATAATTTATTTACGGGCTATTGTTTGATTTTCAAATAAAGTACCGTCAAATTTAATACGATGGTGTTGTTTCCAGAGTATCTACTATGTCGCTAATGTAAATGGAATGTTCATTTATCTTACAGGTACCAGAATATATTACATAGAAATTTAGTTTATTTGGCATCCATAGCAGACGCTAATCAAAATATTCAAGCTCTTCTCCCCGTAAGTATCGCAAAAAAAGTTTTATCCATTTTTTTTAAAAAAGTAATTATTTTGGAAGAGTTTATATTTCTACACATGACTTAACAGAAACTTTACCCCCCCCCCCTTGTTGGATTCTCTAAACGCCGACCTAATTTTTTTTTATCATTACCTTTATCAATGATATTAAATATCTGAGAGACATTGTTGTCCTCTCTCTGTAGCAAATGGGAGCATAGTTCGAATATATTTGGGCTTCAATGTAGCTCTAGATTTTCTAGCATTTCACAAATTATTTTTTCATCATGTTTCTTAAACTTCTTATTGTTTACTTTTTAGCCACCTACACTTCAGAATGCCAGTGGTCCTACACCCCCTCCAACACCACCAACAGATAGAGCTACTCCTCCTCCTCAATCTGGACCTACTCCACCTACTCAAGCGTCACCTATGAATGGGACACATCCACAGCCAATTCAGACACAAGGTCCAACCCCTTCTCCATATAGACAACCTATGCCAAACTCGCCCCAGGGAATTCATGGACAAAGTAAGTCAGGTGTAATTTTCAGCTAGAATGATCAAAATGACGAGTTACCAATGAATATTTACGTGTCCCATGTCTTTAAATTATTTTTATTTTATGTTAAATTTTGGTTATTTTTTCAAGCAGGAGTATTTGTTCTTCATCTGTTGATCGAATATTCATAATATTCGCTTTTATATCAAACTAAAATACAAAGCACCAAAAAATCTAATAATACTTTACGCTTCTGTGGAGTATCCCTCAGAATGTTAAGCTAACCACATCTAGCTAGATGCTATACGGATAGGGTATAATTTGCCATCACACCAATGCTTGTTAACAGGGATATCACTCGTAATTTTGGGTTAATTTCGAAAATTAAAGATTCAAAGTAGAACAAACGTCTTTTTAAAGAATATAATTTTGTCTTATTATAACCTTGTTCCCCTTTTTTGTTCTTTTTGGATTCGATATTATAAAGTTTTTTTTACTATTACTTTTAGGACCTTCAGTTGGACCCAATAGTGGACATCAATACAGAACACCCCAACCCTATCCAAGTGGTGGTCCCCATCAAGGATATCCTGGTCCTGGACCAGGCTCGCAATATCCAGGACCTCAGAATCAAGTAACCTCACAGGTAAGAGAAATGTCATCGAATTATCCACTTTGCAGTGATGAGAGCCGACAGGATTTCAATAGTGACATCTTATTTCATGACTCGTCCACACTTATGTTGCAAATGTTGTACAACGTTAAACACAAGTATGGACGTGTTGAGAAAATGTTGTCCAACATGTTGCATGTTTCCAAAAATATTGAACATTTCTTGGAAATATTTTAGAAACATTGAAAGTGTGGACCGTGTTGGACAACATGGCAGGGTCCACACTTATGTTGGGCAACATTTGCAACATAAGTGTGGACCCTGCTTTACACGATGCACCACTGCGAAGTCGATAATTCCTGATTTTTAGTGAAAGAAAAATAGGAATAATCATTCCTATTGTTTTTCTCTACAGTCAAGTTACGACCTGTAACCTAACTCATGGAGCTAAAGTGATGTCACATTGTATTAAACTATTTAAATAACCTTTAAGACGAGCATAAGAAATATCTCGAAGCTCTTATGAGAGAGCTTTTTATACTAAATAAACTTGAGGCATCTTCGTGTTTCAATTCAAGCTTCGCTTACGTATATTTTATTTATGAATTTCTATTTCTTGTTTTAGACTTACACACCACCCGTAGCTCAAAACCACGCTTATCCTGGCAGTCAATCTGGTTATCCACCTCCAACAGCAGGCGCATCCCAGCCTGCCACAGCATCATACAGTACTCAAACCCCATATCCAGCTAACATGAGCCCAAATGCAAGTTCATCTCCTTCCCCAAACCAAACATACCAAGCAGGAGGTCAACAACCAGGAGGCTATCCAGCAGGAAATTATCCTCCTCCACCTGGTGCTCAAGCAGGTTACGTTACTGGATACAACCAACAAAATAGCTACGGGTCTTCACAATCTCCTGCCCAATCAGGTTATGGAAACTCGAACCCGGGAACGTACCCTGGAGGTTATCCGCCATCCGGTTATCCAGGTGGTCATCCTAACAATCCTAATGCACATCCAACGGGGCCTAGTGGACATCCAACTTCAGCGAGCCCACTTCCTAGTGGCCCAGCGGGTCAACATCCAGGAAACCCAAGTATTGCAGCAGGCCCGGGAAGTCAACATCCAGGTGGTCCAGCAGGACCTAACTCACAGTCCGTAGCTCACCACAGTGGTCCAGGTCAACAGCAAGGAGCCCAACCGCATCCAAGTCAAAGTCAGCCGAATTCTGGACCTACGCAACAGCATCAAGGAGGACCCAACTCTCATCTAAGTGGACCTAGACTTTCCGGTCCTAATTCTCATCCTGGTGCTCAGGGTCACCATGTAGGCCCAATGCAACATCCCGGTGGTCCAATGCCGCATCAAGTTGCACCTGGACAACATCCATCTGGTCCGAGTCAACATCCAGGAGGACCTAACCCACACCAACCAGTACCTGGACAACACCCCTCAGCCCCTGGCCAACATCCTTCAGCTCCTGGTCAACACCCATCAGCTTCTGGACAGCACCAAAGTGGTCCAAATCAACACCCTTCTGGGGGGCCTGGTCAACACTCATCAGGACCTGGACAACATCCATCTGGGCCAGGTCAACATCAGTCAGTACCAGGTCAACATCCTTCAGGACCTGGACAACACCAGAGTGGCCCAAACCAACATCCATCTGGGCCTGGACAACATCCGGGGGGACCAGTTCAGCATTCTGCTGGTCCTGGCCAACACTCTGGAGGACCTGGGCAACATCCATCGGGGCCAGGTCAACATCAGTCGGGACCGGGTCAACATACCTCTGCACCTGGACAACATCAAAGTGGTCCAAACCAACACCCTTCTGGGCCTGTCCAACACCCGGGAGCACCTGGGCAACACCCATCGGGGCCTGGTCAAATTCCAACAGGTCCTGCTCAACACTCTGGAGTACCTGGGACACATCCTTCAGGACCTGGCCAGCACCCCAGTGGACCCAATCCTCATCAGGTTGGTCAAGGACATCCCGGTCCACATCACCCTGGAAGCTCCGTGCAGCAACCGTCTAGTACCAGTCAGTATCCGGGAGCGCCAAACCAACAGCCCAATAACCAGGATCAACAAGGTCACCATGGAGGTTCTGGTCAGTACACAGGAGGTCCACCAGGCCAACACCCTCCGAATTCAACATCACACACCAGTGGACCAGACCAACATTCTCGTGTTTCTGGGCCACACACCATTTCTCATCACCCTAACCAACACGGTGGACCTCCAGGACACCCTGGACCCCACCCGGGTTCCGGGAGTGTACCAGCCGGAGGATACACTTCGCCCCCAGCCACGCAAACGCCACCGTCACCCTATGCACAATATCCCACCACCATGGCTCCATCTGCTGCTACACAAACCTACCCTTCGCAGCCTAATACACAAGCCTACCCTAATACTCAGTCCAGTCAGGCAGCACCTTCCCCTGGAGGTTATCAAGGGCCTCCTGGTGGACCACAAGCACCCTTAGGCTATGGTCACCCCCCACAATCATCTCACACACAGACATATCCCCCAGGCCCCCAACAAGGCGGTTATCCACCCCAAGGCTATCCACCTCAAGGATATGGACCACCACAAGGAAACTATGGACCGCCTGGCCAACCGGGACCTTATCCACAGTATCCAAGGCCAGGACCCCCTCCTCCGGGTTCTCAACAAGGTCCCCCACCACCTGGTTCACAGGGACAATACCCAGGCTATGGCTATCAGCCTCCACAGCAGTAAGGACTTTGTAAAAACGGAAGTATTTAACTTTAAATAACGATAATTTTGCAGAGTTCGATAAATCCCTTAGATATGACTACAATATTGTATCAAATCGGTTCTTTTGTATTTTCTAATCAGAGGGAGAAAAGTATTCGCTATCGAAATCTATCTAATTGAGTGATAAACGATGCGACGTGACGCAGAGGACCGTTTTGAACGAAATTCTAAATTTGATTTGTTAAAAACAATTATGATGACCATGATAGCGATTTTTTTCTTCATTTTAAAGAGACATTTAATGTTCGAAACCAAAACATTCTAACTTGAAATCAATATAAGGCGTTATTTCTCGCTGTGGAATAGCCCTAAGTGTAAAGAATTCTGTGGGAAAATAGGTGATGATATTGGTTGAAGTCTGATTTTCAATTTTCTTTATTATTTATTTTTTAAATAGTTTAATTCCATTTTACAATTATATTAATTTTAATACCTAGGATATAATTAAATAATTTTAATTCATTATGTTTTTCATAAAACACATGCAGGGATGTAAAATCTTTCTAGGGATGTAAAATTTTTGAGATCAGAATAAAACGACCATGTGTCCGGAAATGCATCAATGCAGAGAGTAAGCTACCAAAATGAATTTTTATTGCTAAAAAATATCGTTTTTCTACTCATTAAATTTTCAGTTTTGGGATGATTTTGCGTAAAAATTAAAAAGTTTTAAGGTAAAAACGATATTATTTACAATAATTGTTCATTTTTGCAGCATGTGACACATCTTGATGGGATACTCGAGAACAGTGCTTCGGTGTGAATCATTCATAGAGATAAAATTTATTTGTTTTTAGGACACCTTATAATCAGTCAACACCGCGCGGTTTTTATTCTAAGGAATACGAGTTTTCTCCAAAAAAAGTCACCTCTCCTCCTAAACACTCCTTTACAATGCAGTCACCAACTTTTTTTAATGACAAATTAAATCACCATCCAAAAGCTACCAATTTTTGTTCTGATTTATGCATTATTTGACTCTTAAATAAAGGAATAGCTATCATTTTTCCATCTTATTCCGGTTATATTTTGATTTCAAGATTCACACCTAGAAAGATTTTAAATCCGTTTAGAAACACCCTGTATACAAAAGGGAAGTATGTTGACATGGAAAGGTCACCTCTAAGGTGCGTGAAGAAACCTGCTATTTATTATACTCGTAGTTCTTTGTTTTATTTTCACAATATTTAGTGGACATCATAGCATTATAAAGTATTCATTATGCTATATAAGCTACATAACGATATTATCTTTTTAATGACATTACCTGTCGCTATAACTATAGCTAATCAATTGTCCTTAAGAGGCTGAGATACTCCCGAACACAACCAGACCAAAGAGAGAAAAATCGAAAAAAAAAAAAAAAAAAAAAAAAAAAAAAAAAAAAAAAAAAAAAAAAAAANTTGATAACATACTATACTATCGATTATATAATATTGCATCACATAAATATAATTTGAATTCAAAAAAGTGCCTCGCCTGACTAAACCGAACCTCCTAGAAGAAACCCGTATATTCGTATATACTTCAACCTAAAATCAAGTTTTTTTAAAAAAATTAATGTTCGCAATTAGTTAATTTAAGGTCTCTTATCGATGTTCATTGCTATCATTTATCTTAGAAATAAATAATATTAATATTTTTTAAAAGAATTGACGTGTAATATATTATACGGTATTATTATTAATTCTGTTTGAATGATATATTGAGAAACCACTGGGTTCATATTTGATCGGATTTTGATTCCACAGTGATTTTTATTTTACTTGTAGGTATATTCAAGATCAAACCAAGGTTTCTGCTGTATTGATTTGTTTTTATATTTGTAAATTTTCTTTCCCTTTCAATTTTTAAAATGAAAGCACTCCTATATATTTCCCTACTACAGGAAGCTTTATTTTTTTTTGTTCATCAGACTTTCCAACAGTTCGCTTTAATTAATAAATGAAAAAGTAATTAAAAACACATTCGGATAGAATTGTTTTTACGGGAAACTTCAAATTTATCTTACAATGTAAATACATTATAAATAATAAGTAAAGTTTTTTCCCTCATTAATTTGAGTATTTGACCACAAAAAAAATAGAGCTTTAAGGGTTAGGTGGTAGAAAATGCCTCAGGCATTAACCTCGCCTATCGGTGATCTTCAACTCAAAGAGTCCATTTTTTTCTTTTTTTTTAAGAATCTCTCCTATTTAGAATTTATCATATACTTGGGTATGGTACCATTTATAAAAAATTGTAAAATAAATGAAAATAATTAATAAATCGAAAGTTCAAGCGGAAGCGAGTTACGTATAGCCAAAAGGACATTTGCAAAACCCAAACGGTCCATCTCTACATTGGTTCGTTTCTGAGCTATGGTAGATTTTCTCATATTTGCAAAGAAAAAGAAACTGATCTTTTTGGCCAAAATTCTACAGCCATGGAAAAGAAGTTGCGGGTATCAGTTAATTATCTACAATAAGCACCGAAAATTTTAATATTTTATACTGTCACAGTCCTATAAAAATCTTTTATTTTTATAGGACGTCCCTTATTTCTTCTTCTTCTACACCTTTTCCCGTTCAAACGGGGTCGGCGTCCCTTATTTATACTGCCTAAATAGGACTAAAGAGTCCCTTGACACCGACATTTTTTTGGGTGCTATTATTATGTGGTAAATAACTGAAATTCATGAGAATAAAATTCGATGGGTTGGCTGGGATTGAACGCACGCCCTACTGTTTACCAGTCAAGTGTTATACCACTGCACCACCAACCCACAATAAATGTTCATTCCAAGTTTCATCAATATTTGACAAGCTTTCGAGGTTTCGAGAATTATCATGGTACAAAATACAATCTGACAGATATATTAATGCACTTATAGATTATATTTTGTTCGCTCAATAAAGCCCAAAAATTAACCAAGAGGTCTGGCTATTATATAACGGGACTGGGCGCCCTAGAGGAGTGACGAGTACTGCGTTGGGTATCTGGAAATCTTCTCTATTCTCGTACCAAAACACGTTTTCGTCACTATGATAGTATTTGTGCAGTAGCGGTTTGAAACGAACGTGTTTTTTTCTTGTGACGAAAAACGGTAGCAACGTATCAATCTTAAATTTCTCGTTAAATTGAAAAAAAAAAAAAAAAAAAAAAACTTCGACTCAGTGCTATAAATTGTTGCTACACGTGTTTTTGAGTGGTGTAAGCGCTTCAGTGAGGGCCGAGAGAGCGCTGAAGATGACCAGCGCCCAGTTCACCCCAAATCATAATTCAATGCAATGTTGATCGTTTTTTTTCGACATTAACGGTATCGTGATGACTGAATGGGTTCCAGAGGGTCAGACTGTCAACCAGACTTACTATTTGTCAGTTTTGTAAACACTGCGAGAACGAGATAGTAAGAAACGGCCTGATTTGTGGAAGAACAACTAGTGAATTTTGCACCAGGACAAGGCACCTGCCCATAATGCGCTAACTGTGAAGCGGTATTTGACTGATAAACGCACTCCAGTGCTCGAACACGCGCCGTACTCGCCAGATTTGGCACCGTGCGACTTTTTTTTTGTTTCCGAAGATGAAATTTGCTTTGAAAGGGACCCGATTTGAGTCGATGAAAGCAATAAAGCAAAAATCGAAATAGCTCCTAATGGCCCCCACCAAAGAAGACTTCCAGCACTGCTTCGATCAATGGAAAAAACGTATGGAAAGGTGTTTGGCGAGAGAGGGGAGTATATTGCAGGGGAGCATTCGAATGTAGAATAATTTTTATAATAAAACCCTTTTTTGTAACCAGTCTCGTTATTTAATAGCCAGACCTCGCATCACAATAATACAAAAGTTTGGGGGAAAGTTCCTCGTAGACAGAAAATCAACTAAAGTCAACGAGTGTTTGATGAACTTGAACAAAAAATTATGTTTTTAACAATGCAACACTTAAAGCTAATTAAATATTAGAAAAAATCTTTCTTCTACTGCTTTGAACTAGGTCACCCAAAAAGGCTATGCCTTTATTTGGTAATCATGATAACTGTAAACCCTTTTTTCGAAGCTTGTAGATTGCCCGTTGTCAAACAATCCTATGCTTAAAACTAATAAAATATAGAAACACTACTTAAATTTAAATTTTTCAAAGTTTAAAGTTTGTTGTAAAACTCCACTCAGTAGGAATTCAGATATAACAACTGATGGTTTGGAACCCGATATTGATAGTAACTTTTTCAGCTGTGCTGCATCAGAAGGACTGGTTATAATGATTGAGTAAGGAGACCATTTGGAGGGTTCCTTTGAGAGGAATTTACCACCGGAACATTCAACAATACCTTAAGGAAAAAAAAGGTTAAAATATTTCACGGTAAAATCAGAGCGTCCATTTAGATCACACTCAAATTGGACTAAGAATATCTTAGCGCTCTTCCTTGTAGAGGAACATTACAGTGGACATTATTCTTCGCGTTTCAATATTCCAAGACCATTTCTTTCGAGGCATTTGCTAAATCATCTTTTCAGATTGGGGCCTCAGTCTCATATAGAGCATTCAATAGCAATGATCAAACACTATATGGTCTATGTATCATAACTTGGAATTTGGACATGACTTAAAGCAGAAATGAAGGGGCGCTCTAAATTGAAATTTCCCTTGAAAATTCCTTTTTTAGCGGGACATGACAATAAAAACGCAATCTAAACTTACGTTACGTATAATTATAGTAGAATAATCCCTAATTTCTGTCGGGAGTCATGTTCGAACTTTAAGAAAAAACAAGTTATCTTATCATTAATCTAATATAAATTGTAAGTAAACAATGTCCCTCTGTCTCACAATATCGTGGGATCTACTGAAATTAGAAATTTTCTTCTTTAACTTCACCCTTTCCCAATTCTATTTGGGGTCGGCGCTTTTTTCTACCATGCTAAAACTTTTTGTTCGGGGCCAACCCTAGCTTGCTTCTCACAGTATCCATAGAAACTAGCTTTTTGCTCATTGGTTTGAAGCATTTTTTTAAAGGCTAGATGCCCTTTCCTAACACCACACCTTCTGCATTTATACGGACTTTGGACCGTCACTTAATGAAGCTGGCTTGTTCCCCTCGGTGGCTGAAATATGAAATTCTAAAAGATATTGAACTTATTGAGTTAGGGGACAGGAATATATTTCCTTGTTTATATATGGGTCTTGAGACAGCCATTTCCTTGGATTTCTCAACAGGTAGAACACTAGTTAACAATAAATCTGCAAAATCTTGATAGGGTTACCGTATCGAAAAAAAGAATATCAATATTACCGGTTACCGGATGGTCAAATATCGATATAAAATATCGGTTATATCGAAACCTTAATCTCGATATTACCGATATAAATATCGATAGCCCTAAGCAACAAACTAGCCTAATTTCTGACGTAGGTACCTTAATATTTTTGTTTCGACACCGATATATTTTTTCAATATTATCGAAGTCTTAATAGCGATATAAAATATCGCTTATATTGAAACCCGAATATCGATATTATCCATATAATATCGACAATATCGATATCCTTAAATCTTGAGGGGAAACTTACTTTTTACATCATCAGGTTTGGGTAGCACAGACTTGGTTACAAATACAGAATAGTTATCCAAAAGTTTCTTAACTTTTGCCGAGTGAATTGATTTCTTCAAATTAAAATGAAACTTCGTTTCAGCCTCTTTGTCCTCTAAGATGTACTCATCATGGTCTCTGAACTTCATACATCGTTCTGAGTCAGTCAGCCATTTCAAAGACACAATGGGTTTACCTAGAAATACGTATTACAGTGTGAATTCTACGCTATTCAGGAAGATTCCGAAAATCAAATATTACTCATATTCCCACATTGAGTACCAGTGCCATGACAAGATCAAAGATGGAATCGGTTAGATGAGCCTTGCATAGTTTTTCAGCCGTTTCTTCTTTCTAGCGAAGTTTGTTATACTAATTATGTATAAAATACTCGTAGTTAGTTAACTTACGTCTCCGTGGCTGAGTGTACGTCAAAACACGCACCAGGGAGGTACGGGGTTCGAATCCTGCTCGGGTCAAAAAAGGTTTCTATTTGGTCTGGTTTTGTTTGGGGCTAATTCAGCCTCCTAACAATTGAGTAACTATATCAATAGCAACAAACAGCATTATGCGGAAAATTTTACGTTACTTGTAGCTTGATAATATTGGAGTGATTGTTAAAAAAAGACCTTGTATATGACAAGGTAATATGCTCATTTAAAATAGTTACATACCTATTACATACATCATCAAACGAATGCCTCTAGATTTTTTATTGCCCTTTCATTGCTCGATTTGCCCCACGGTAGCGATATCACCCAAGGTGAGAATTTACGACCTTATCTACATGTATACGAGTTGTCTGTGATAAACCACAACCCAAACGGTAGCAAAAACTGTAAAATTGAATGGTATGTACCCCCCACCCCATCTATATACAGTGAGGACACGAGCCCATGCCAATCACCTTAGTCCTTAGAAGATAAAAATAGAAATAAAAGATTCGTAGCGAAGCACTTACCTAGTGCTAGAAAACAAAGAAACTTGATACTCCGGGCAACTCGCTTGGTAACTAAAATATCTGATTCGAGAACATTATCTGTTAGATTTGAATTGAGTAATTTCAACATGGAGGCGAACTTGGTGGGATTCTCAATCATCGTGAAACATACATTCAATGAATTCTGCAACGGAAAACAAGATTTGTTTGGCAAAATGTTACGTCCGGCACCACCAACTCCTTGGACAGTTGCAGTGAGTTGGTCTTGTAAACTTAGGCCTATTTCACAATAAACTACTAATTAATATTACTAGTCTTGTACTATACGAAGTACAGGGTGGGCCATTTAAATTGACAGGATATATTTTTTAAATAAAGACAAAATCGTAGATATCTTGAGAGCGAATTCACAATATGCTCGTTTTAACTTTTCATATAGCTTGGGCTGAAATATTGTGAGAGCAATATTGTTTTTGGTGAGTTAATTCTATATATTCTGTATCTATTTACAATCTTCCCCAAAAATTTCAGAGAAAAAGTGAGCAACAATTTTATTTGGAAACCTCCCAAGTATTCTTACCTTTACAGATGACAAATCTAATTTTTGTCTCCTCTCTGAAGATGTATCGCTGAAGGTGGCCAACAATTTTATTCCGAAACCTTCCAAGTATTCTTACCTTTACAGATGACAAATCTAATTTTTGTCTCCTCTCTGAAGATGTATCGCTGAAGGTGGCCAACAATTTTATTCCGAAACCTTCCAAGTATTCTTACCTTTACAGATGACAAATCTAATTTTTGTCTCCTCTCTGAAGATGTATCGCTGAAGGTGACCAACAATTTTATTCCGAA
>CM022877.1:30561196-30573438 GCA_012654025.1 Pachypsylla venusta
AAAATGGGGTGGGGTGACAGATCCGTGGGATTGACGGTACAGGAGAAAATGTGTTGTAAATCATGTGGCCCAAAATTATAATAGGGACACTTGTCTTCCACGTTGCCGTCAATCCAATGATTGTAGGTGTTTAATAATTTACAGACAATTGATCACGACTACTAGTTATTTGATTTAAAAGAAATAATAATTAACAGTCAAATTCTGCTCTGATTTATAGATAACAAATGTAATAGCCATAGTTACTCAATTAGTCTCAAGAGGCTGAGTTATCCCCAAACAAAACCAGAATAAGGAGAAAATTCGATTTTTTTTTTGTTGCCCTAATAGGATTTGGATTGATTTAAAAGAAATGATAATTAACGGCCAAAGTATGCTCTGATTTATAGGTAAACAATGTAATTACCACAGCTACTCAATTAGTTTCACGAGGCTTATTGCCGAACATTATCAAACGAAAAAAAAAAAAAATCGAGAGAAAAAAAATCAAAATTTTGGACGCGATCAGGATTCGAACCCGGTTCCTCAATGGTGCAATCCGAGTGTGATGCTCACTCAGGCGTCTTTTCTCTACAATAACTTGAACATTTAAAGTTTAAAACGATTATCCATAGTAGGAATTATATTTAATTAATCGTCAGACCCTGCTCTAATATCTTTGTCGGATATACTTTTCCCTATTAATGCCATCAGTCTCTAATAATTTACCTCTTTTTCCGCTTCTTCTGCTTGAATTACTTTCTAAAGAGCTATCGCTTGACAGACAATCTTTTAAAGATTTATTTCTATTATTAGAAACATTTTGTTTTAAACTACTTGCTGTCTTCTTATCACTATTCTCCAGATTGGAATTTACATTTGACGTTTTTTCTACTTCAATATTGTCGCTCATCGTTTTCTCATCAATTTCATTCAATTTTGAATTTTTTCGGCGTGTTCTTTTCGTATTAGTAATTTGTTCGTTATCAGCACTTTCAATTTCTTTATGCGATTGCACTGGAGAGATTGATTTTTTAAGTTTGTCATGATGGTTTCTTAAAGCACTTTTGACTGTTATAGCAAAATTTCTACGGCCTCGCGCACTATTTTCGGGAAAAATATTTTTCGATACAACTTTTACATTCATGTCAATATCTTCCAAAGAATTGGAAATATTTTGTGTTTTTGGCGATGAGTGTGGCTCTATTTCTGAAATAGCATCATCATCGGAATATTTAGAATTATTTGTAATTGATCTTGCGTTTCTTTTAGATGTTATTTCAACTTTAGACAGGGGAATATTTTTTTTGTTTCTGACGCCTCTTTTTGTACCATTGTTAGCTTGTTTGCCACTGGATGCTTTATTATTACAATCTGAATCAATACTTTGTTGGCTACAATCTGCTGTCTCTTGATCAAACACATGTTTAGACTTAGTCTTTTCTTCATATTTTTTTTTACTTCTAGTAATTTTTGGAATGCTAAAATTATCTTCATCTTCTTCAATATCATTGACTTCTTCTTTCTTAAATTGTTGGTATTTACTCTGTACACTTTGTTGCTTTTGCTCCACATGCATACTTTCATATTTTGGATTTTTCTTTCTTATTCTTGAGCTTTTTATAACATTATCAACATTAATTTTGTCTTTTTCAGATGTAACATTTTTCCTTCTCGATTTTCTAATTATGTGTAGATTAGTATCTATATGGTCCAACAATTTGGCATTACTTCTTGATTCTCTTTTTTTTATCTCATTACTTGAATTAACATCAGGATTATTCAGATTATAACTGTCCATGTCGTGTATGTTTTCATTACAACTTTCAATTTTTCTATTTTGTTTTCGTTTTGAGCAATCAGTTTGTTCTTCATCATTACTGCCGCCCTTTCTTCCATTTCCAGCAATTCTTTTCTTGCTGGGTTCAGGCTCATCTTCAGGTTGATTTTTAAATTGTCTTTTTTTTCTTTTAGGGCACATCTCATAGCTATTGGATTTGCTTTCGACTTCGTCTTCAATTTCATTTTTATCTGATTCTTTAGTTTGACCAAATCGTTTGATTTCTTTATTTTTCCTTTGTACATTTATGACTTTCAATTTTTTTGGTCTTTTTTCATTTTTTGTGGCATTTCTTGAAGAAACTGGAACGAATATGTCATCCGTATCAGAAATGTGTTCATTTTTATTTGTGTCGATTGTCTCATTACTCTTATTAGTGACTCTTTGAGTAGCGGCCTCGAATATATCTTCAACAACTTTAATCTTTTGTGTCGGAATTACAAAAGAATCATCGGTTTCACTAGGCTCAACACTGATTTTTTGGGTTGCAACCTCAAAAATATCATCATTTCTATGTGTGGAATTTTTGGTCGGCGCTACAAAGGACTCGTCGGTTTCACTCAACTCAACACCCATTCTTTGAGTTTGGGCCTCAAAGATATCATTTTCCACTTGGACTTTTAGAATCGGGACTGCAAAAGAGTTATCGGTTTCACTCATCTCAACGTTAACCTTTTGAGTAGCGACCTGGAAGATATTGTCATTACTCGATTGTCCTTTTTGAGTCGGAGCTACAAAGGAGTCGTCAGTTTCACTTGGGTCAATGTTAATTTTTTGTGTTGGAGCCCCTAAAATATCATCATTTTCATCCGTTTTTATATTGTGAGTCGTGGCTACAAAAGAGTCGTCAGTTTCACTCGGCCTAACGCTAAATTTTTGGGTTGGAGCCTCAAAAATATCTTCATTTTCACCTGTTTTTATAGGTTGAGTCGGAGCTATAAAAGAGTCGTCAGTTTCACTCGGATCGATAGTAATTTTTTGAGTTGGAGCCTCAAAGATATCTTCATTACCAGCCGCATTTTCTGGTTGAGTAGGGGCTACAAAAGAGTCGTCAGTTTCACTCGGGCCGATGGTAATTTTTTGAGTGGGAGCCTCAAAAATATCTTCTTTTTCAGACACATTTCTCTGTTGCTCTGGGGTTACGAAAGAGTCGTCAGTTTCACTTGGTCCAATGCTGATTTTTTGGGTGACAGCTTCAAAAATATCATTTTTAATAGATTTTTCTTCATTTCGCGTTGGAGATTGTTCCTTAGAATCATTACTGTTGTCACTTTCATCATTTTTAGCAATAGTTCCGAAAGTTTTCCTTTTTACACGGATAATTTTCTTACTTCTACCTTTTTTACTATATTCAAACTCAGAGTCAGTTGTATCTGAATTAATCTCAGCAATTCTCCTTTTATTTTTCACTGTTTTCCCTCTTTTATTAATTTCTTTTTGACTGTTAAAATTTTCAACATCACTACAAGTATGATCGCTTTGGTGTTCTTTCAACACTTTTGTTTCCTTTTCAATTGGCTTTGACTTTTCTTTTGATTCTTTGTTTATTTGTTTCTGAACAACAAAGTTTTCAATGTCACTCGAAGTGTCGTCGCTTTGGTTTTCTACATCTTTATTGAATTGCTTTGATTCCTCTTCTGATTTTTTTATGTTTTTCTTAGCTTTGTCTTTCCTTAAATAATCTCTTTTATTTTCTTTAGATTTTTTTTCTTCGCGTTTCAGTTTTGTTTTCTCTTCTTCATTATTTACTTCTTTTTGAACGACAAAATTTTCAATATCACTGCTCGTATCATCACTTTTATTATCTTTGTATATATTTTCATCTATTTTCTGTTCTTTCGAATTTATTTTCGTTTTCAAATTTCCTACGTCCTTTTCTGTTTCTTTTCTTTTGGTTGCAGTTTCTTCTGTTTTTGAATCTTTTTCTTCATCTAGTTTCGATACCTCATCATGCTTTTTTTCTTTAATTTGAACAAACATTTCTATGTCACTTGTTGTGCTTTCATCCTCATTTTGGACACTGTTTTTGTTTGAATTGGATTCAATGAAATCTGGTTTAATCAGGGAATCATTTTCACTGGACATTCCTAAAAATGAGTTAGATTTCTTTTTGGTATTGGAAACTGAAATAATAATAATAAATAAAAATACGTAAAAACAATTGAAGAATACTTTATAATCGATAAAAAATTAAATAAGCATTGATAAAAAAACAAAACATTTTTCGTTTCCTATCTCCGTTAGGAAGTATTTGCGGACATGACACCCTGTATAATTTATTGTCTTCTGATTTTTTTTAAACATTTCATTCATTTTTCATGTAACCATTTTATAATCAATAAATAAACCACATCTACAATCTCAGTAAGATTCCATCATATGATTTTTTTTTCGTACCACTAATTTTGTAAGGACTTATCATACTTTACTATAAAAATCAAAATATATTATTCTCTCCTGAGGACATCTTAGAGCTAGCGAGTGATGCTATCCTCAGCTCTAAATAGCATTTTCCTTACCACTGTTCACACTGGTGTTTGTTTCGGCCACAAAACTCTCAATTTCCATTTCACTGACATTGTAATTTGTAGAATCTTGACACGTAGCCGATGAACCGCGCTCTTCAGATTGAAGCAAACTCTGTGATTCTGAAATGAATTTATTATTTCTCATCAACCTATATGACCTTTGAAAATGTTTGAAAAAAACTCTCAATTTTCATTAATGAGTAATGAGTATTCTCTTTCAGATGCAAAAGACACCTACAGTATTTTATAGGTTTTAATTCATAATGAACTTAATTTATGATAATATTGTTTAATATCACCCACACTAATATGGTCAGACGCTAAGAAGAAAAACAACACAGCCGACACTACTAGAAATATTAGAAGATTAATCAAAATCCCTACACAGGAAAATACAAAATCGATGACGCGAACAACACAAAAGTTTGAAAAAACTTCCTAATTTTCATTAATGATTATTCTCTTTCACATTCTCACTTTCTCTCCGACCACCGCAGAGTTAGGATCGGCCTGACAATGATAAGTCTGAGTGACATTGAATCTAGTCAATCTAAACATTTATATTTATAACACAAAGAAGGCCAACTCGTATACTGGTTGACTGATTAACTCATAATCAACGTAAGCAACTCTACGATGGAAGGTACGAAATATCTAAAAAAAAAGGGGGGAACATTCGAAAATTCATGCAGAAACGAGTCATCGCCAAAATAACATTTTAAGGGGTAAAATTACACAGCTTCAACCGTAAGAGATTGTAAAATGACCCCCAACAAAAACATACCCCAAATAGCTTGGAAAAATATATAATACACTCTTTTTTCGTATCCCAGCTATGACAGATTTTCTGATATTTGCAAAGGAGAAAAAACCAGACTGAAATATTTTATCTAAAAGGAATTCTACAGTCTCGAAAAATACTCATACGAAGTTGCTGGTATCAGCTAGTATTTTTATCATTCTTTACGTCTCTTTTCAAACTAATTCTATTCTGTTACTCAATTATGCAGAGACGAAAAAAGGCTAAAAATATGAAAATACCTTTTGGAACAAGGTGGTTTTAGTGAAAAACTGATTCTTACCAAAGGGTCCATCATTTGTATCCTCGTCAATATCATCGACGAAAAATTCTGAATCTGATTTTAACTGAGTGTCTTTGAATACGAACTGTCCTTCAGCATCACTCCCACACTCAGCAGCTGCGGCATGTTGGTTAGATCTATCAATATCCTCCAATGTCTCATCATTGATTGGTTGTATTGTAGGAATATCAACATCATATGTTGTATTAAGAGTCATATGTTGTGTTGAGGTGCTGAGTAAATTTATTGTAACAGGTTGAATGGTATTCGTGTCTTTTTGTTCAACATGGCCACCCCCCAAGCCATTTTCTTTAGTACCTTTATTTTTGATTTTTTCATTTTTTTTGGTTTTACCTTTTCTTTTTGATTTTTCATTTCGTTTCGGTCGTATTTCGTTTTCACTCTCCGAACTAGAAATATTTTTTCTATTACGACTTATGACTTCCTTATCATTATCAGAATCTTTTTTTTGATTTACTTCAAATGTTTCACTCTCCTTCCCAGAATAATTTTTGTCTACTTTGGTTCTTTTACACGGTTCTATACCATTGACATCATTTGTTTCTTGAAGCATGTCTTTGTCACAATCCAAATGGCGATTCCTTTTTATTTTCGGAGAAGGTTCTTCAATACCATTAAAACCTTTTTCATTTCCTTTACGTCTTTGATCTTTTTTGAAACCATTTTTGTCTTTTTCATTTTTTTCAACCGTTTTTTCATCCTCACTGTCAGAACTGTTCTCTTTATTTTTACCTAAAGGATTTTTTCCATCGCCGTTTTTGTTTCTTTTACTATTTTTAGAACTGTTTTTCAATTTTAGATTTGTTTTTTTTATTTGGTCTACCTCACTATTACAACTACTTTCTGTGTCTGAAATACTTTTTTTATTATTTTTATTAAAATCTTTATTTTTTTTTTCTTTTTGTTTATCCTCATCTTCGTTTTCACTAGAAGAAGAGTGAATCACAAAGACTCTTTTTTTGCACACATTTCCAATGAAACTTTCTGAATTATTTTCAAAACCATTTCGATTTGTTATATTGTTTTCATCTTCATCCGTTTCGTTTCCATTGAACTTTGTCTTAGGACCATTCGAAATCAAACCACATTGTGTATGAGCATTATACAAAGATGCTTGGTCTGGATTTATTTGAGTATCTCCATTGTATAAAGACAACGGGTTTAAATTTTGTTGTGTTTCTGTGTTGTAGACACAAGGCTTGTCGGTAATTTGTGTTTCTAGATTATACAGTGAAGTTAAGTTTTCATGAGTTTCCGTATTATTTTTAACATTAGGTTGTTTCTCATTAATACTTGACTTGTGATCCGAAAGAATCGGTTTATTACCCTTCATTAAATTATATTCTTCTGCAAAACTCGACTCATTATCCGTTTCGGGTTTAGTCGTTAAAGCTGTTGCATTACGTTTCTAGAAAAATAGCAAAAAAGTCTAAATTTTCTGCACAAATACAATAAGTATCTTCTATATGGTATACTAGTATGGACGGGAAAGTAAAAATAGTTTTCAAAAAATCCTTGATAATCAATCGATGGTGGTATCATTGTTTTAGATGGCAGCCAGATGTATAATACTACAGCTAAATTACAATATTTGATCACAAAGAACTTTCCCTAAACTGTGCTGGACTTCTTCTAAGGTAAGGAAATACGTTGTTGTCTGATGCTAAAGTTTCTACCTATCACCATAAATCTAATCTCGAAGGATAATAATTAACACGCGTTCCCAGAAGTTTTTTCTGTGTTACTTTATACCATCAGCTTGTGGACCCGGTTAATGAGGATGTCACTCTCAAGTAACTTCTCCCAATTGCAATAATCTATTTTTCACAATGGAAGTTACCATACTCAGTTCCATATTTTTCGGATCATTTCTAAGTAAAAATATTTTCTCCTATACACTAGAGATGGTATCTTTCCTCTCGAGGATATCGGAAACGATGATGCCACTATTGATTGATGCCGTACCTTGTATTTGACATGGAGCGTGTACATAGTAGAAAAATATAAAATCTTACCTTGTCCTGTTCATTATTTGTGGCATCCTTCCCTTCTCCATCGTTCTCATCCTCTATTTCTGTAAAGTCCAGAGGTGATAGTTTAATTTGATCCCAATTGGCGTTAGTTGAATTTGAGGTTGCTCGTGGATGAATACTCGATGGAATGGATTCTTCATGGGAATCATTACTGTCATCGAGAAGAGATACGACCTGGTCGTCTATATGAGGTATAGCTTCGTGGTCATCAATCTATGGTAGGAAAGCGAACGAAAATATGGTATTAGATTTAAAAAATTGACATAGATGATGCTACTAAAGAAAAGCTATTAAAATAAGGGCTCTACGGGACGACCATTTTTATGAAACCGGCAAGAATTCATTGCCTATCTAAGGTAATTAATAAGACATATTTTTAAGAAGGACTACTAGAATTTGTTGTATTTTTACACCATAATAGTTAAACGATCGTCTGGTAAAAAAGGGGACGTGTGTTGTATTCCCAACCGAGACAGGGCTTCATTTGAGTATTTGACCACATGAAAAAGAGCTCTGGGTGACAGTAAACGAGCCGAGCATTAACCTAGCCTAATGTCTATTTTTTTTCTTTGGCAAGCTAAGTTCAACAATTTTTTTTAATAGACTAAATAATTCTGCTAAAATGCTGATGCATCTAGAAGGGTATAAGGCAGTGCCTCCCAACTTTTTACTTTATCTTCTCATTTACAAAGTATAGGTAAGTAAAGTATTATTGGTGAAAAAAAAAAAAAAAAAAAAAAAAAGAACTGCTCTTCTGGACGAATTATGACGACTAGATACCAAAAAACGGGTCTAGAAAAAATGTGTGTCTGTCCGCAAAAATCGTGTTCGCGCATCTACAACCTTTATTATTGGTCCGATTTTGATGATATTTGGACACAATATTCCTTGAGGCCATAATTCCAGCCAAATCTTAACATTGGAGATAGCACCCTCTGGGGTCCATTTATAGGTCAAAAAGGGTCATTTTGGGGGTGACCCTCTAGAACCCAAACGGGGTCCCATGGGGCTATCTTTATCGGGGGGGGGCCTTTAGGGCACCAAACCTCAAATTCGGATCACTTCTCTAAAAGTGGCAATATCACGCCAATTTTCATGAAATTTAAAACAGTGACCCTTTCTGGCATATCATCG
The DNA here is from genome assembly GCA_012654025.1 of Pachypsylla venusta. Taxonomy (NCBI): domain Eukaryota; kingdom Metazoa; phylum Arthropoda; class Insecta; order Hemiptera; family Aphalaridae; genus Pachypsylla; species Pachypsylla venusta. The sequence goes on from CM022877.1 coordinate 30,569,814, forward strand.
GCAAATTTAGGACCTCATGTTTTCAAGGTTTCGAAACAATAATTTAGCTGCTTAGTTTTTCTCCCTTTTCGGGTCGGCACAAAACTCAGTAATATTTATGTATTTAACAAAATTGATACAATAACTATTTAAGTATTCTCTTTCTGTAGCTCTTAGGACAAAAGTGTTTAAATGTCACCTGCTAAACAGGGGGGTGTAGGGTCAATCCCAAGCTAAGACAGAATAAAACCAGAGCTCTAAGGGTTAGATGGTAGAACATGTCTTTCACATTAACCTAGTGGTTACCTTCCACGTAAGCTTTTATTTTTTAGCTCATGTACCACCCTGCAAGGGAATTTCGTCTTTGACGAAAACAAAATTAAACTGAAACTTACTGCATGAAACGTTGCAACCACATCTCCAAATGTTAGAGTAGATTCGGGTTCCAAATCATAAACAACATGAGGCTTTAAGACTTTCTGAAAAAAAAAAAGTACACAAGAGCGTTCAAGAATATTCACAATTTTATAGAAAACCTTCACTGCGTTATGTTCATAATTTTACAAAATTTCTAATGGTAGCTTATGACCAGATTTGCTTGAACTTTGTTTAATAGAAATTAAAATAGATCGAGTCCCGTGTGGGTTTGCTAGTCCCCCATCGGGCGCCTTCCCGGTTGGTGGATAGGGGAATGCTTCCTAGATATAGGTGGTATCGGTGAAATCAAATAGCTGGGATGAACAAAAACTAGAATGTAGCGACTGATCCAGAATGGGCGGCTGCAAACAGCGTCTGATCCATAGTGGGCGGCTGGAGTTATACTGTGTAGCTTACTACCTTATTAGTGAAGCAAACTCATGAAGCAAATACCCAACGGAATATTTACCGCAGGTGGTAACCAATCCACCTCCACATTCCGTGGTGGATGTGGAGAATGTAGGTCTTCGGATTCTGGGGAGCCTACAACTTCATCCAATATTTTTCGCATCATTAACATCAACTCGCTTCTTCAAGTTGGAAAATTGAAACAAACACTGGATGAACTCAGCAAACCTAAGACTATGATGACAGCTGTTCAAGAAACAAGATATATCGATGAGTGCAGTTTTGGGTCGCAAGGTTCTAGAATATACAAAGGCAAACCGGGAAAGAGTCGCTGGGACTGGTTTTATCGTCAGTAATAAATTAGTCAATTCAATTTTTGAGTTTACTTCATTAAATGGTAGATTATCGCTGATATCTTTTCAGTATCTTAATAAAGCTTACACTATTGTCAACTTCCACGCTCCGACAAATGAAGCAAATAGGAAAGAGACAGGAAAGAAAAGCAATGCACTCAGCCAAAATGAAAGACTATTGGTTGAGACGAAAAGCTTCACGAGTTAAAAACTTCGTAGCCCCAGATGGCTAAAAAAAAATATTAATAAAAAAATAGATCGAGTAGGTATTTTCATTATTTTTACAAGAAATATCAAATGGTCGTTTGCGTAGTATGGTCCGAAATAGGTTGGTGTCACATATTTCGTGGTTGGTGCATTCTAATTTTGTCCATTGGGTGAAATAAGTCGTGTGATGTTCACACCAAATTTGTAATTTACGCTTACCCCATTTTTCTTTGTGTGATTTGTAGAATTCAAATCTTTTATTGAACAGTCAGCTGCATCACACTCGATTAGGGCGTGTGTGGATGATATTGTGTCCTGGGTTAAACATATATCACAACCTGAAAATCGACCAATTGTATTTTCTCCAAGCTTCAGTAATTTCTTTTCTCCATTGATAAAGAGATAGAGAGTCTGAAAAAAGAGAAAGTAAATCAATATTTAATATATGCTTAATATTTAATACTATTTCTCAAGCCTGAAATAATTTAATTGTTTTAAGCTAATGCTGTTCACAATGTCCCAGACTAGGTATATTTGATTTTTACTGTTGGATTCAAACCACTAGATTCCAGATTACGAATCCGTCATCTACATCTGCGGTAAAGTAGCTGACGTCTGTGTTCACTAGATTTGAACACTGTATAAAATAAAACCCTAATCTGATTTTATATATCAAGAGCCTCGAGAGTATACTTTTTAAAAAAAAAAAAAAAATATGGCTCAACATCTATTGGTCATTTGAGACGGGGGTTTTACCCTCAATTTGCTGGAAAATTGCACACCAGCTACCCACATTGACCTCAAACAGCCTGGGTTTGTCCGGACGCGATCCCGCGTGGACACCCACATGATACAACCTCGCTGAACGGTGCTTAACTTCAGTGATCTAACGGGGACTGGTGTATTCAACGTGCTCTAGACGCTGGCTGAGTATACTTTGGTGTTTACAATAGAGAGAAACGTTTGCTAAAAACGTATCTTAAAAGAAAAGGCTATTGACATGATAATTTTATATCAATAATTGTTTTGTTGATAAAAAGTGTCCGCTTAATTTTAATTTGCAAAATCCTGAAATACGGCCGTGTCGTAAGTTCTCTACTATGACCCTTATCAAAATAAAATAAAAATCGTAGTTAGTATGTCGCAGTTCTTCCAAATACGTCCAATTTTAATTCAACCTTATGTTATGCAATAGGATTGGTAATTTTTCAATTGGATTATTCCAAAAGGTTTTGACTAATACATACTTTTTGTAACGTAACATTTGCTTCTTCACGGCTGCTGTCGCAGATCTGTTGAGTTCCTATTTGTTGGGTACAAGGAAAATCATCCATAATGAAATTAAAGATTATTCACAATTATACTTGGTAAATTTTATAATCCTAAAATATAAAGAACATTTTAAATTAAATATTAGATAGACTTTTATTTAACAGTTATCGTTATCAAAATTAGACATTTTGCATTGCATTGCAGATTGCAGTTGCAGCATTGCACAAGCACAAAAAAACGCGGGGAACTTAAATTTTTTGTCCAGTGTTGTCTTTTTAATGTTTTCTATTATTTTATGCTAGAAAATTATGCATAAAATCTTTCCTCTTATATACCTTATACAAACCTTAATACCTAATTATTTATTAACCTAATTATTTTCATTTTATGAAGATCAAGACATAAAATAGGATTCTTTGGATACTAACTTGTCAGTAGGAAGGTAGATATCTCACAACACTTGGATTTTCAAAGGATTTGGTGAGTTTCAATTTTCAAATGTTTTAATGTTCATTCCATAACGAGTTCTAATATTCGATACATTTAAAATACAAACCAGATCAAATCAATAGATTTTTCTAATTTAACAGCTTGTAGAGCTCTGTTGTAAACGTCGAGCATGTTGAGATTGTTGAGTACCTACTCGGATAAGATCCGCTCGTGTACATCACGTGTTTTTGATTTTTTGGGGTCCACTCAGCCCATGAGGACAATAGAGTAGCTCTGTTATTCGTTTCAACGAATGGGCAAGGGAGGTTATCTATATATATAAAAGAGAAACACACTCACTTAACACTCATCGCGATTTCTCCGCACTGGTACGTCCTAGGAGGCTGAAATTTGGCATGTAGGTCGCACTTAGGTCTTAGATGCGCTCTAAGAAAGGATTTTTAAATATTCCAATTGGGGCGCCCGCCGCGGGGGAATAAGGGGCGCGTTTACATATGAAAATCACCTTTTCATCACTGTTTCTCCGTACCGGTACATTT
>CM022877.1:30586374-30661198 GCA_012654025.1 Pachypsylla venusta
AGACATGATTATTATTATACAGGGTGTACTGGAGACATGATTATTATTATACAGGGTGTACTGGAGACATGATTATTATTATACAGGGTGTACTGGAGACATGATTATTATTATACAGGGTGTACTGGAGACATGATTATTATTATACAGGGTGTACTGGAAGCATGATTATTATTATACATGGTATACTGGAGGCATGATTATTATTATACTGGGTGTACTGGAGGCATGATTATTATTATACAGGGTGTAATGTAGGCATGATTATTATTATACAGGATGTACTGGAAGCATGATTATTATAATACAGGGTGTACCGGAGGCATGCTTATTATTATACAGGGTGTAATGTAGGCATGATTATTATTATACAGGGTGTACTGGAGGCATGATTATTATAATACAGGGTGTACCGGAGGCATGCTTATTATTATACAGGGTGTGCTGGAGGCATGATTATTATTATAAAGGGTGTGCTGGAGGCATGATTATTATTATACAGGGTGTACTGGAGGCATGATTATTATTATACAGGGTGTACTAGAGACATGATTATTATTTTACAGGGTGTACTGGAGGCATGATTATTATTATACAGGGTGTACTGGAGTCATGATTATTATTATACAGGGTGTACTGGAGACATGATTATTATACAGCGTGTACTGGAGGCATGATTATTATTTTACAGGGTGTACTGGAGGCATGATTATTATTATACAGGGTGTACTGGAGGCATGATTATTAAAGTTTCACAGCAGACAACTTTCAGTTATGCAGGAAGTTCAGTCTGGCCATGGGCCGTCTATGACATATCAACGGTTAAAGTTATTGAGATTGAAGCAATAGGTGTTTCATGGATTTTTATTTTTACATTTTGGTTCATTAGTTTTAGAAATTAACTTTTAGAATCGAACACAAAATTACGCCGTTCACTTTTGTTGCGGAGGAAGGATTAATTGGTTCTACCACGAGATCTTTTGCCATTATTTTTCTTCAGAATCGAACACAAAATACTTTGATGGTATGCGTTCCAGATGGAACTGTGATTCTATACGTTCCAGATCGAACTGTGATGGTATGTGTTCCAGATTGAACTGTGATGGTTTGCGTTCCAGATTGAACTGTGATTCTATACGTTCCAGATCGAACTGTTATGGTATGCGTTCCAGATTGAACTGTGGTTGTGTGCATTCCAGATTGAACTGTGATGGTATGCGTTCCAGATTGAACTGTGATGGTATGCGTTCCAGATCAAAATGTAATGGTATGCGTTCCAGATTGAACTGTGATGGTATGCGTTCCAGATCGTCCTGGTGCGTGGAACCGGCTTTCGTGAGGACGATTTTCCTTTATTTCTTAGAACGGAAAAGTTTAAGCACGATTAATATTTCAGCTCGAAAATATTTTCAGGAGTTTATTTCCAATATTTTGTTGTTATAGCTTTATTTGATTGACTGAAATAATTAAAGGTTCCGAACGCGATTTTTCTAAAGAAAAAAAACGCCTATTTGGAACCCCTTTTTCAGTGAATTTTTAGATATTTTCAGTTCCTAAAGGTAAATAAAATACATACCTATTATGGTCCGAATTGAATTTTTCTTGGCACTTTTGTGATTTTTTTTGCATACCAGATAGTCACGGTGTCTTATAAGTTAAATTTTAAGAAACGTAATACAAATTTGAGATAAAGTTAATTTATTCATTGCAATTTTTACGGTTCATAAATGGACTCAATCGTCAGTATCGTTAATAAATTAATTTCAATCGTACGAGTATATTAATTTATACTTCCTGCAATGGGAGGGAGTTCAAAAACACATTCTGCTAGAATTGATCTTAGACATATTTTTACTCGATTATCCCCTTCTGGTGTTTTTGGCGATCTATGTTATTTTTATATTTTTGTTATTCAAGATTAGATTTACAGTGACAACTTTAGAAGCATAAAACAACTATTTTAGGCCCGACTGTCATCAGAAAAGATGATGCCACTAATTGTCATGATAATGTGGTAGAAAGAATCGCAAAATGAGAAACAAATTAATTAGGAAATTCGTAGAGTTGATTAGGTGGCACGATATAATAGGAATCAGGCTCTGTAGCAACAGTTTCCCATTGCGATTTACTATGTCTAGTTTGAAACTAGCGGCACCTGTTTCCTAACTTAGGAATTAGGCTATTATCGCTCAGGACATAGAAAGTTAGGGGCATAATTCTAAAATCAGTAATTTTACATAACATAATCTAGTTCTAAAATGGGGGTGGGGGTCCTCGTGGGCCATGTAAATCGTAGCCCAGGGGGACCTGGGCCATGTAAATCGCAGATCTTTGTGGTTATCAGAAAATTGACTTTTGTACCGCTGTGATATTATAACTGCATATTGCATACTTAGAAAAATTATATATTATCTATATCAGGCGTTCACAAGTGATATTCGATATTTTTTTGATCGTAGTTTGAAAGTTGAAAGCAGCCAACGGATTGACCTAACCCAGGCTGGGTGAGGTCAATGTGGGTAGCTGGTTTGCAAGTTTCCAGCGAATTGAGGGTAAAACCTCCGTCTTGAATGACCAATAAATGTTAAAGAGACGTTAAGCCAAATTTTAAAAAAAAAAAATTGAAAGTTTTGAAAATCTATCCTAACAAATAAAATAGAGAACTGCATTGGTCTCATAAATCTGGACACCATCGAATACGATGTCACTATTGATGATGATTAAATAATAATTTCTTTCTAAAAAGTTTAGCGGTCCAATTATTATGACTCCGTGGTGTGTATGTACACAGCAATGCGCCAGCGTTCTACCACTGCACTCTATTTACATTTTACATGAATTAAAAACGAGATTTTTACAACTGCAAAAGTTGCTCATTGTTTGAAAAAGTGGGTGAAAGAAGGATTATTTTTACTTTTTATCATCTGTATAGTATTGGTATTATGGTATTTCTTTATATTTAGTTTTAAAGCCTTGTTCAATGTTTTTGTTTCAATTGCCTGCAAAGCCTACTACTAAATCCAAGAAAACAATTGCTTGGATTTGCTGACAATCTCATAGAATTTTAGTCAAATTTAATCCTTTCTAATTCCTTTGTTTCAGGAACGTTCCAAGGACAATGGTTGAGAGGTATGCGACATGGATACGGAGTTCGAGCTAGCGCACCATTTGGCCTTGCATCACATTATCGACCAAACAAAAATTTACGAGCATCTTTAACGTCTTTAAGAAGTAATGAAGTTGCTGGAGCCAATCTACCAGCTGGCACAGAGGCTGCCGTGGAAAGAGACAGAAGAGTTGATGATTCTCGAGGTGGTTTTGTTTTAAGAGCCAGAAGTGATGATCCCCCTCAGAGAAGACGATCTCTTGTTGAGAAATCTAGTAATATTAAAAAGTCAATTTTATCAGTAAGTATCTTTTGTGGAATCTTATGAAGGATCATGGCTAAAATAGAAAATCAGAAGGTGTTAGAAAAGCAGTTTAATGAATTAGGGATCATAATTATTAGGTGCTATTATCAATTCGATGGTAGACGCCTGATCACCGTATATTGGCTTTCAACAGTTTTGTGACATCAGGAGAGTCAGGTACGTTACTGACGTCGGTGCAGTAGTAATTCTGAGGCCGATTCAAAATTAATCAGTCTTCAGTTCCATCGCAATCCCATGATAATGCAGTAGTAATTCTGAGGCCGATTCAAAATTAATCGTAACTGTTCAGTTCCATCGCAATCCCGTGATATTGCAGTAGTAATTCTGAGGCCGATTCAAAATTAATCGTAACTGTTTAGTTCCATCGCAATCCCGTGATATTGCAGTAGTAATTCTGAGGCCGATTCAAAATTAATCGTAACTGTTCAGTTCCATCGAAATCCCGTGATATTGCAGTAGTAATTCTGAGGCCGATTCAAAATTAATCGTAACTGTTCAGTTCCATCGCAATCCCGTGATAGTGCAGTAGTAATTCTGAGGCCGATTCAAAATTAATCGTAACTGTTCAGTTCCATCGCAATCCCATGATGCATAAACAGCCTCCATGCTTCGGGTTCAATGTATAAAATCCATTGGGGATCTCTTCGGACAACATGAACTTTTGGAAATGTAGATATTCTCAAATGATACATTGCTCACGTAGTGTCCACGGCTCTATTGTTAAACTAACTACAGAATCAGAGAAAAGTAAGAAAAACAAGCTGTATAAACCGCACAACCAAATTCATGCGAATTACGAGTACCACCTCTTTCAAAAATGCTCGGTTTCTTTTCTGGTCCCTAAATATTTTAAAATCATCTATTTAAACCAGGGGTTCCCAAACTTTTTGGTACCGCGCCCCCTTTTTTAAATGAAAGCCTCCCACGCCCCCCTCCCCTTTACATTATAAATTATGATTGGGTATGGATGTTGCTGAATGCTATCTCATTCAAAACGCCAATGTGTTGCTGAATGCTATCTCAATCAAAACGCTAACATCAAGTTCAATAAAATTACCTTTGTAAAAAAATTGTGTGCATATATTTCAACTAAATGATAATAATTCAACTGATCTCGCACGCCCCTTGGTTTGCCTTCACGCCCACTGAGGGGGCGCCCCCCCAGTTTGGGAACCTCTGATTTAAACGAAGTAAGATTTTTCATTTCTTTGTCTGTTTGTACCACGATAATTCTCGAACGCTTGGTCTTTCATGGATTAGTGGATTCGGCCGATTAGTTTTGGGCCTTTTGAGACATCGAAACTTAGGTCACCATCTCCACCAGGGTCGTACCCAAGATATTTTTCGGGGGTGGGGCCCGAAGCATTGACAGCCAAGCCAGGACGAACACCTGAAAATGATGATCATGGAAGGTAATGTTGATGTTTTTGTTGATGATGTTGTTATTGTTGTTGTTTATGATGATGATGATGATGATGATATTGTTGTTGGCGGTGGTGGTGGTGGTGATGATGTGTTACACCTTACAATATTACATAAGTCATGCATAACAAAATAATGAAATTTCGGGGTGTTCTGGACGCCATGGACCCCCCCCCCAGGGTACGGCCTTGATCTCCACTCAGGCACCAAGAGGGGCCTCATTGGCCATTTAAACTGAGTGAGATCTACAGTTTACAGAACTACTAATTTTTTCTTTTCAGGGATTAAAAATAAAAAAACAAAGGAGCACTGGAGATTTGGAGAAGAGGGTGAACTCTGGAGGCAGTATGAGAAGTACGGCGTCCAGTGCATCATGGGTCAGCACAGAGTCATCACATTCTGGATCTGGTATTATTGCTGGTAGTGTTAATGATGAATCCAACGCCAGTTTTGTTGTGGAAGTAAGTTTTGAAGACTACCACTGTCGTGAAGAAATAATCATCGAAACATTTCCATGCCTCAGTAGCAAAAACAAGGATTATTTTATCCCTTGCATATGAAGTATGTTATTCTAATTGGCATTGAACAAATTGACGGACGTTCAATACACCAGATCCCATAATATCACTAAAGTTCAGCAATGTCCAGCGAGGTTTTACTTACCGGGTGACCACTTAAGTTTGAGCCCTCGTAATTCTGGCTATTCCCTATTCTATCCAAGCTGGCTGAGGTCAATGTGGTAGCCGGTTTGTAAGTTGCCAACGAATGGAGGGTTAACCCCTCGTCTCGAATGAAAATGTAAATTTATATTTCTAGGTGTTATTATGTCACACTGTCTGTGGGCATCAAAGCATTACAAAATATTTTCAACATTCACTTCAATATCACTAAGCCTACTTAAGCAACTCTTTAATAATCATAATGCTGCCACTTGGTGCTTATACCATAACAGCTGAATCGTCCTCAGGAGTCTGAGTTAACCCCAAACACAATTAGACCAAGTAGAACGAAATGAAACTTAAAATTTCGACCCGTCCAGGAATCGAACCCTGAAACTTTTTGGTGCAAGCTGAGTGGAGACGTCTCGAATTACCTAGGATTTTAAAGATACGTTAAGAAGGCCTCATTAGTCAAAAATGATTCTTATGACCAAGAAGCAATTGCATTAGTGGTCTTTCCACATTGGCACTCCTCATATATGTCTTTGAACTTTCAGGATGAACATATGGACTCCAGTGTGACAGAAACGTACATGGGAGAGTGGAAAAATGACAAAAGATCCGGATTTGGAATTAGCGAGCGATCAGATGGACTCAAATACGAAGGTATGGTGTATAATGAAAAGGTTTATTGGTATACACTATATAAAAATATTACTATCACTATAGTAGTTGATACAAATACGAAGGTATGTAGTATGATGAAAAGGTTTATTGGTATACACTATACAAAAATATTATTATCACTAATAGTTGATACAAATACGAAGGTATGTAGTATGATGAAAGGTTTTATTGATATACACTATACAAAAATATTACTATCACTATAGTAGTTGATACAAATACGAAGGTATGTAGTATGATGAAAAGGTTTATTGGTATACACTATACAAAAATATTATTATCACTAATAGTTGATACAAATACGAAGGTATGTAGTATGATGAAAGGGTTTATTGATATACACTATACAAAAATATTACTATCACTAGTAGTTGATACAAAATCTAGAAGAGAAATCATGTGTTTGATGATTTTGTGCAAAAATAAAATAAGATTTCTTTTTCGATATATTACATAATTCTTCTTCACTCAGTTAAAGTTGTCATTCCTCGAGTAGCTTGAACACTATTCAGGAAGTTTTATGAACATAATATATGTTCATTTGTTCATACCAAGAGTTCTTTGTGGATAATGGGAGTTGTTGCAAACTAGACCTATGGCTGTTAACCTATGATGATGACAAGGATTCGTCAAAATCAGACAAGTCGCTTGAGAGTTATTGTAGAAAGAACAAACAAAAAGTTTTTTATAGAAATCTCGTGGTGTCAAAACTAGACTTCATTTCGTTCAATTAAGAAAGAGGAATTGGGTTTTCAAACTTTTCTTTTCAACCAAAGGCCTAGACTTTGGTGGTTTATTTATATTAAATGTCCATTTATTTGATGTTCCAGGAGAATGGTTTGCCAACAAAAAATATGGTTATGGTATCACAACTTTCAAAGATGGCACCAAAGAGGAAGGAAAATACAAAAACAATGTTCTCATTACGTCTCAAAAAAAGAAACATATATTTTTAATTCGATCTGCCAAATTCAGAGAGCGGATTGATGCCGCTGTCAATGCAGCACAACGAGCTTATAAAATCGCCTTACAGAAAGCTGATATTGCTATCTCTAGGTAAGTACTTAAGACTCTCACAGACAGAATAGCACAACATAGCCATCAAAGCACGCATATGCATTATGCAAGAAAAAACAAATACACGTCTTTTTAAAAGATTCCGCAGTTTAAATTTTTTTTAAAAGATATTTTTATATGTAAAGATATATGTTATGAAATAAGGTATGTTAGTGACTGTCAGCGCAGTCTGCGACAACCCTAATGTTCCTTGATGTTTGTGGATGACATACCAATTGATTCAGGAATTTTAGACAAAGTTTGATGTAAACTCAGACTTGTAGACAATATGACAATGGTCAGTCATGTTCTTCAGTGTTATACCTACCCTAGGAAGAACGAGAGACAAAGTTTGATGTAAACTCAAACTTTTAGACAATATGACAATTGTCAGTCATGTTCTTCAGTGTTATACCTACCCTAGGATGAACGAGACATCATTAGGAATACCTAGTTGGGTAATGTATTATCTGGAATCATTAAGTTTTTTCAAAAAATACAATATGTGGTGTCCTTGAGCAGACTTTCTTGCGAACCAATACTAAACAGATAAACACGCCTGTCTGACGAGAACTGCTAAAATATCTTTACACTGACAGTGGCCATTAGAAGATAATTTTGAATTAATTTTGACATTATATCGTACGGTGTCGAATCCTGGATGGTTTCAAAATATTTTTCATTCATACATTGTTTTCCTTTACAGAATGTCTACTGCTAGAGGAAAAGCAGAATTAGCAGATTTAGCAGCGGACCATGCTAGGGAAGATTATGAAATAGCTAAAATTACAGCGAAACAATTTGCTCCAGATTTTTCACAACCAGGTAAAGTATCAACATTTGACCATATTATTATGCAGAAAACAATTCTAAACTCATTCATACCTATCTCAGACGAAGCGACGGATGCTAAGTTTTGTAAAACATAGAAATCAAAGCAGAGTCTCGTGAGTTTTTTTAAATGAACTAATATATTATTGCCTCGAAACACAAATATGGGTATATATTAGAAATTAGGGCCATTGGAAAAATCCCCATTCAAAATTAGCGAGTGCTTTTTTTTTAATTTCCCTCGACCCGTGAGATTAGGATGCGTGTTTACAAATAAGGTTCGGTATGTGGGATATTTATTGACCATTATTTACTGCCGAAGTCATATTTCGCCAGGTCTTAAACTAAGTCTGAGAATAAATATTTTAAATCAGATAAAAAATATTTAAAATTTTGTTTTTAGGTCTTAACGCTTTTAGTATGGAAAAAACAAGAGGTAAGAAAAAGATACCCTTTAGTTTTTTGTATTAAATTGACTGCAGTGTCCAGTGGCCTTTGTTCCAGATAAAGGTCAATTTGTTTTGACACTGCAATTGGAACTGTCATTTTAAAGAAGAAAATATCCTTGATTTCAGCAATGGACAAACTTAGACCTCGTGACTACGCTCGAATTCAACAATCACAACAAAACCTCTCCCAGGGACCATCCACTGATCAACTTTCTCCCAACCCCACCAATAAGTTACCCTCTACAGAGTTACCTTCACCTCCGTTACCAACAGAACAGTTGCCAATGCCATCACAAATTGGAAATAGATTACCAATGCCAGGTCAACCCCGTCCCGCACAGCAACCAATTCAGCCACAAAGTCAATACTCAACGCAACAAGCTTACACAGTAGCACCACAGTCGTCGAGGAGTGCAACGCCCACACATATGTATCAACAAACACCACCCATTCCAATTAAAAATCAAAATTATGGAACATCGGGGCAATCAACTACGAAAAATCCATATCAATCTCAACAATCATCCTCCCATTCCCGAAATCCTAGTCAATCTTTTGAACAAAACCAATCTCAAAATTACCAGAATTTTCAAAATCACACACAATCCCAAAATCAAAATTATACACAATCCCAAAATCAAAATTACCCACAATCCCAAAATCAAAATTACCCTCAATCCCAAAATCAAAATTACCCTCAATCCCAGAATCAAAATTACCCTCAATCCCAAAATCAAAATTACCCACAATCTCAAAATCAAAATTATCCACAATCCCAAAATCAAAATTATCCACAATCCCAAAATCAAAATTATCCACAAACGCAAAATCAAAATTTTCCCTTGTCGTCACAGTCCCAAAATTTTTCTCCATCTGGAAACCAGAATCATTTAGACTCCCAACAGAATTTGTTTCCAAATCATTTGCCTTACTCTAGCCAAGCTTCTTCATTCCCTCCCAATCAATACCCGTCAGCCCAATCATTTCCAAATCAAGCTCAATACTCATCGTCCCCTCAGCATCAGCCTCACTCGCAGAACCAGTTCCAGGTGAGTCAGAGACGCCGAATGTCAACTTTTGCCAGATTACCAATCTTGCCCTAAATAGGGGTTTCAGATTTTGTTTTTGTTTCAAGGTTTTAAATTTTGGTTGAAAACCTATGCAATAGGTTTTGCTCAAATAATAATTGGAACCAGGTTTTGCACGAATTTGGCACGTTGAATGCACCAGATCCCGTCAGATCATTGAAGTTAAGCAACGTCGAGCGAGTAGAGTACTCGAATGGGAGCTTAGGGACACCACGCATTGTTTTTCAGGGTTCACTCAGCTTCGTGAGGACAAAGGATTAGTTGTTATTGATTGCAGCGAATTGTCTGGAGATGCTAAACCTTACTCTCCACCAGAATAAAGTAATTTGAAATTAACCACAATCGTTTACTGTAAAATATTTTATTCGGGAGGCAAATAGCAACAAGCGGGGTTTATTTCGCTGTCAAATTTTGAGTTTTCTCTAAAACTAGTAAGTATTTATGTTATTTGTACCTCACTCAAATAATGCGTCGCATTGAGGTCATTCGAGATGGGCGTTATACCCTCTAATCGCTGCAAAGTGCAAACTCACAACCCATCATGAGGGTTCGAACCTACGTGGTCATTCACCAAGTAAAACTTCACTGGACTAGTGGATATGACTTAACTTCTGTAATCTTGCGGGTACTAATGTGTTCAACGTGCCATTGACGCTAGCACCACATTTTGAATAATTGAACTCAATTCCTGAAATTTCAGTCACCATCATATCAGTCTCAGTTATTCCCAAATCAGCAACCAGTCTACAACAAGAACCAAACATTTCAATCCCAGCCGCCATTGGACGGCCCTTATGATCAGCAATCATCCAATCCTAATTTGTCTCATTCCAATAGACAATCTCTAAGAAGAGGTTCTAATATTAAACCTCCTCCCAACCAAGAGGGAGGTTTTAATTTTAATCAAGTAAGATTTTTTAAAATTTTATTTCTTATTATTAAAGTGTAATCAAGAATACATTTTTAATAAAAACAGTTATATGTATACATACACTGAGTAAGAATCTATCTACAATTCTAAAGTGTGCTTTTTAAAAAATCCAAGATTTTTAATTTTTTTTTTTTTTGATATTTATCACGAAAAAAAATTGGTCGACATAATTTAATCGCGGCCCTCAACTAGTCTTCCATAAATTAATTATTGAAAACTAGTTGTGGGCCGCAACTTTTTATGCGTATTTCCCCGTGATACTAGAAATACTCTGTTTTTCTTCTTTTCGTCGTTAGCGCCACTTTCTTCTCACAGCAGACGATGTAGTGTGTACAGAGTACGGGCGGCACACGAACCATAGCTGGGTTACTAATCAAGATATTTCACATTGACCGAGTCTGTCCGCCGTTAGCGTCACTTTCTTCTCACAGCGGACGGTGTAGTGTGTACAGAGTACGCGCGGCACACGAACCATAGCTGGGTTACTGATCAAGATATTTCACGTTGACCGAGTCTGTCCGCCGTTAGCGCCACTTTCTTCTCATTGCGCGGCGGACGTAGTGTGTACAGAGTACGCGTGGCGCACGCAGCAGACCAACGTTACTTTTATTCGATGTATGTATTTTACCTACGTACCTTGAAATGTAAACTATTAAATTTGGAGGGGGGGTATTTCTCCTCAGGGGTGACACCCCAGGTAACCTTTTTTTTATATTGTTGGCTAATTTTGACCCGAGTGTCACCCCAAACAAGTCATCCCGAAGGGGTGACACTCTTCGGCCACACATGAGTCACCCCCTCGGGATGACTGGAGGTGACTTCGGAGTCACCGTAAATAACTTGGTCGTAAAATCACAAGTGTCACTGAGACCCCCGGTGTTACCTACAGGCTCCTTTTGAAAATTTGAGGAATCATTTCCCTGAATGCATTGATTCAAACATTACATGTAATCTATTCAATAATAGCTTTATAACAGAAGTTGATCATGTCAAGACATCAAATCAGGGCCCAAACATTTAATTTCATGATGATGAGTATTCTCCATGTGTAAATGATAGATCTATGTTTTGGTCATGTAGGTATATCAATGGATACTTTACAATCAGTACTAAGCAAGATCAAATGCACAAGCCCGGGTGTAGATGGAATTTGGTTGATTGATATTAAAAATAATTTTAGCACACTTTCTCATGTACTTTTGAAATTTCTTAATTTAATGAACGGTTCGTTTAACCACTAGGAGATAAGGACCACTCTGTTCTACTTTAGCGGTTCGGTTCATAAATTCGTTACGTTTAATAATGATGAGAGGTACCCCACCAAGACTGCATGTTGGTGAAGAGAGTGAGGAAATCAGACTAAAATTCTGAAATCGTTTGGGGTGGGGTCGGAATTTAAAGTCATTAGGTATTTCGAAGAACGGAAGAATGGATAGCGGGGCCCAAAATAGATTTCATATCTTTTTTGGGGTGATGACTTGGCGAGGAATTTTTATAGCACGCAGTGGTATTTTTGGGGGGATTGATAATTATTCTGACCTGAAAAAACCTTGTGTAGCCTAAATAGCATTAGGTTAATATAATAGCTATTGATTTTTTTTCTTTTTAATAAGATTCTGTTACAATGTATCTATTTATATTAAGTATTGTTCTGTATAATAACTTCCTTAGCAGTCATATTGTAGACTGAGGAAAGTTATCTTTGTATAAAAACTTTATTAAATAAAATAAAAAAATGAATTGATAGAAATCAGTGTTCTTGCACCATTTTACACTTTCCACTTTGGTCTATTCTCTAAAATATTTTTGTCGTTTATTTCTAATTTCAGGCGATGAGTGATCACTTTGACCATTACAAAAGACCGCCTAGTCGAGATAGTAGCGTAGATCGTTACACAAGAGCGGCAAGTAGACTGAGTGGTATATCTCGACAACCTTCTGTAGATCGGGCCAATCCACCCCCTGAAGCTAACACAAGTCCTATGCGAGGCAACACTCCTTTGCGAGGAACAACTCCTATACCTACAGGGAATGGATCAGTCATTGGAGCAGGTGCGAATCCTTCCTCATCCCAAACTATTTACAAAGTTCCTTCCACTTCGAGTCAAACACAGCCGCCATTTGAGGATATCATACTTCGAAAACGAACAATAGGTCAAGATATAGTACCATCTCCTATTGGGCAACCAAAAAGGACAGAATCTTTATATTTAAGTCCTCCTGTTCGGAAAACAGTTCAGCCAAAGGTTAGTGACATTTTTGTCAGTTACTAATGTTTGCACTAACCCGAACTTTACTCAGCTTCAAATCTTCCTATTATCTTGATATTTTATTTTGCACCGACCCATTTAGCTCACATAAAGCATGGGAGTTTCATGCCGAGGGTCGGCGGTTCGAGCCCTTAAATGAAAATTGATTATTTCTATCCTTGTATTGTGTTAACTTAAATAAAATTTGTTATTTTCTTTTACATATTAATCGAATATCAAAATCAGCCTTCCTCTAATACAGTCTGGCTAATGTATTAGTGGGCCATTCCTGCTGGTCTTAGTCCTAATATAATACGAAAATATTCTGTGACTCCAGGGGTCCACAAATGCTTCTCCTAAATTGAAAAGGACCTAGAAAAAATAATAGTTTTTCTCATTTTTTCTGAATGTACTTGTTAATAAAATCTAACTAACCTAAACACCAGTCATTTAATTATGAAATGGATTAGTGGAAATAAATAAGCTCTGCTATATTATTTCGATTAATCTGACTAAGAGCTTTACTGAGTCCATGATTTTGTGAGATGTTACTTGAGGGTGACATCCTGACTGGCTAAGTCCACTTGTGCTGATGGCATAAAATTACACAGAAACCAACACTGCAATATAATTTTCTTGTGTTACTTGCGTAAAAATGTATAGCAGCAATTGACATGATTCTGGGGGCCCATGTCAATTATCAGCCCCCCTAGAAGATAATTAATAACTAATTTTCTTGTGTTACTTGCGTAAAAATGTATAGCAGCGATTGACATGATTCTGGGGGCGCATGTCAATTATCAGCCCCCCCTAGAAGATAATTAAAGACATTAGCACTTATTTAGAGCTGCAGTCCCTGGCTACCGCCGGACACAATAATACCACTAATGAATAAAAGATTCATGCGCTAAAGGCGAAAAGTAAAATTTGGCCACTGAAAATACATTGCGTGAACCTCGAAGGTATTGAGTTACAATTTGCAATACTATACGTACTTTTCGGTATTCCAAAGACCACCAGTATGAAGGTTCATATTAATTTGTAAAAAAATTCTTCGGTTTTCTATTCGAATTTTCCCCGAAAGTTTATCTTGTATTTTTAATGCCTATCCTAACTAATATAGCAAGTTCTTTATGCATGAAAGTTTTTGTGTCACCTAATCCAACTTAAACAAAGTTGCACACGTGACATAACGATTGAAGCAATTTTCTTGTATTGTAAATTAGTTTACTATCGGAGACAAGGGTGTAAAAAAACAGAAAACAACTCTGAAATATCATTATGTTTTTGTTAGGAACTTATTTCTTTGTAGGTACATCTATGTATTATAATTGTAGTAATGTCGAGGATTCTAAGGGTTCTTGACAATATTTTTTAGATATTTAGCCTTCTAGGATGACTATCTTAGTATGTACAAATAATAAGCGAAGCATATATCCGATCCCCTATGTCCTCTATACCAACCCAACTCACATATCTCGGGATATATTGAAACTACAAATAAAAAATTTGGGAGACACTAGAAACCATTAGGGGTTAAGGATTTTTTATATTTAAATCTTTTGCCTCATTTTTATATGTTTGCCAATACCGTTCGTTTTAGCTTACAAAATTAAAAAATAGCACCACAAACCAATACAAATTAGCCAGCGTCTATTGCACGTTGAATACAACAGTTCTCGTTAAAACACTAAAATTAAGCAACGTCCAGCGAAGTTTCACTAAAAAGGTGACCACGCAAATTCGCCCCCGCCCGGGATGCTGGCTGGCTATGTCCGGCCAAACCTAGGTTAAGTGAGGTCAATGTGGGTAACTGGCTTGTAATTTTACAGCGAATTAAGGTAAAACCCTCGACTCGAATGACAAATAGGCAAAAAAAAAAAAAAAATNAAAAAAAATCGGAATTTAGTAATATAATGTAATGAGAATACGTCGAAAATTAAAATCGAATGATTAAATTGTCATACGATCAAAATATTATTAAAATACGTTACCAATTAAATAAATTAATCAATATTAAAAATGGCTCAAACGAAAACGGTTTCACAATAAAATGGGAAATGTTTGGCACTAATTCAGTAAGAAATTAAAATGTAGGAGAAAAATAAGGCGAGGGAACAATTTTTTTAGAAGACCTTCTCTCACAGTTTTCAAGAGAGGAAAAAAATAGGGGACATGTAGCTAAAAATAACTCGGCATTAAAAAATTTGAATTAGTTGGAGTGACTTTTTCATGGGAAGAAAATCTCGTGCTTTCAGCAAAAAAATATATTTCGTGAACTAGTTTAAAAAAAGTGTCCATTTTTTTTTTTGGATTGCCTAAATTTTCTTGTCATGTTTTGGACCGGTTCAGAAGAAGATGAAGAAGAACAGAATTTATTGTTCAGTCCAGCACTGATGGCACGACGAGCTAGTGAAAGTTGGATAGATACGCCGCCAATCGAAGTAAAGACGAAACAAAATTTTCCATTATTTCTAACACTGTGCTTTAATATTGTTGGTGCTCTATAAATAACCTAATGATTGCCTTGTTGTTGCAATTATTCAGAGCAAGTTTGTATTTTAAATTGATCTTTATGATGAATTTGTTAGGTGTTGCACAATTGGTATGCAGAAAATAAAGTAAAATGGGGAAAATTGTAGTGAAATGAAAAAAATCACAACTTTTCATTTTCTATTCATTAGGAGTAGAAATTTTTAGTTGAGTCCTGACAGAAATTAAGGGTTGTTTCCCTTAAAACATACAAGCGAGAGATGAGCGTAAAAACGTTTCTAAACGCGAGGTCGGGAAACGTTACGAATACAATTAAAAAACAATTTTTACCTGTGAAGATTTTTTAAAAGGAAATTACCCTTTATTACAAGCTGGAACCAACAATACGAGTATCAAAGAAAGAAAATCTTTAGGACATTTGGTAGAACTATCAAATACAAGAAATGATAAAAAAACAGTTGTCCTTATGTCCTACAATTTTTAAATAAAAATAAAAAGAGAACATAAAGTCAAGTGTTTTTTATCATGTTAATTTTTTTTTTAATTTGGCTTAACTTAAGAAAGAAAACCTTTAGGACACTTGGTAGAACTATCAAATACAAGAAATTAAAATGATAAACACTTGACTTTATGTTCTACATTTTTTTAAAAAAGAACATAGTCAGGTATTTTATTATCATTTTCATTTCTTGAATACGAGTACCTTTAATACAGGGTGACCCATAAAAATCTCACACATGTTAAATTTATGTAACTCTTTTATTACCTATTGAAGTTAATTAAATAGTTTTTATTGGAAAATGTCGCTTAATGACAACTACATAGTGATCGTGTAACAGTTTGGTGGGAAATAGGTTCGTGTGGACATGGGCGTAGGAAGGGGGGGGCAAGTGCCTCCCCTAGAAATTCTCAAGAGTATGCAGCGCGGAAGGGGCAACTTAAATTTTCACTAGATAAAATGATTTTTGGAAGCAAAAAAGTCATCAAGCACCGAAATACGATAAATGCCACATATTGTCCCTAGTCCAACAGCCCTACTGTGAACATTCAAATGTAACTGTGGCAATCTTGTCGTATCGTTTGGACTGTTATCATTTGTGTCGGCATTTTGATTGTTTTCGGGTATCGCGGTCGCAGTCTGCCGCATTCTTCTTGTCTCCCTGCGATCACTACCGGCTCGCGTGCTGTCACTTCTAGCGGTGGCTCCAGAGGTGCCTTAGTGCCCCCAGGAGGTAGCGTTTTTCAGAGGTCTGAATAAAAATCCTTTTTTCTCCATTGGGAGATCGCAGTTGATGTTCATGTGGTATTAAAATGTTACCACACTACTTCCTGGGACGTTACTGATACTTGTAACTATCCAGGGATCATCAACCACTTGCTCGGGCCCTGGAGTCGCCCCCCCCCAATAACTTAATCATCAGTTACCCCTGGGGGTTTATTATTAAATAAGTAACGATTTACTTTATCGACCCCCACCCCCTCCCTCCCGACATGAAGATCTCACCTGCCCCCCCTACCCCCTAGGCCAGATGCTGGCTACGCCCTTGCGTGTGGAATCATCGGACACTACTTGTTTGAAGAAAATGAAATGGCAGTTACTGTCAACTATGTCCTATACGTTGAAATGATGCAGGATTTTTTCAAACCAGAATTACGCAGAAAAGGGATCTGATTGGATCAAGTGTATTTTCAGCAAGACGGAGCCATAGCTCATAACTCAAGGGTATCCATGAGTGTACTGAGAGAAATGTTTCTTGAACATCTCATATCCCGTTCCGGGTACACGAGTGTATCCCTTTGGCCACTACACTCACCTGATCTTTCAATTTGCGACTTTTTTCTCTGGGGCTAAAGTCCAAGATTTATATGCACAAGCCTCGCAAAATAAACGATTTAAAGGTAGTATTGTGAATAGGTAGTAGGTAGATTCAGTTAAGCTTGCCGGGTCTGGACAAGTATAAAATCAATATTGGTTTTGGCTTTTTAATTTTTGCTATTTTTTTTAACAACAATGAGCATGTTTGTTCGCGGAACACCCTGTATGAATATTTACGAATAATATTTCTGCATACGTCTCAGGTAGTTTTGCCTTCGGATAGAATTAAGGGTCGTTTCCCTTGTAAAAAAACCGTTATCCATTTATTAGTATCCAGTATTTTATTAAATACATACATTTCTCTGTCCATGATTCACTTAGGATGGGGTCAATTTTTTTAAGGGAAATGGCCTCCAATTCCTGACAGAATGATATCTGTTAAAGAAAACGCGAATGCTGAACAAAAGTTTGTGTTTTTTTTTTTTTAATTTCAGGCACCTCCAGTAGCAACTCCCTTGCAGAGAAAGAAGAGTTTACCGGACGTACAGGTACTGCCAAAAGCCATGGAACCAATGTCCAGAGAAGAAGCTTCAGTGCTTAGTTCCGCAAGGAGACATGAGCTTAGAAGAATGCAGGAAGAAAATGAAAGACTTCGGGCGAACCCACTCCTCTACCTCGTTAGTCCAAACGTAAAGGTGGGTTTTTTTAATTTACAGAACGATATTACTTTCTGTTGGTGACTCAAAAAACATTTTCAATTTGAAATACATCAAGTGGTTGTTTAAATGAAATTTCTCCTGCCCTTAAAGCATAAAGGTCGTATCACATTATTTGTCATGATTCCAAAATTTTGGCACTATTTATTTGATGTATATTTGTGGAATTTGGGTGTGTGGTGTATATTTGATGAGACTTTCAAATATTGTTTTTTGGCCATTTCAACGATTTTATTTGTTGTGTCTTATAACCACACTCGTTTTGTTTTTCCTGGCGTTCCAAACTAGCGTTTTGCTTGACCATCGCAACCAGATACATATTTATCTGTGAAAAATATAATTTTCATATTTTCTCTTTTTTCAATACGATTTCTCATCGAAAGTTAATTTAGTTTTTCTTGACGTGTATTTTCGATAATTGAGGTCTGCGTCAACAGACGGACGCCTCAGAAATATTTTTTAAAAGTAAGATTAAGGAAATGGCTTTCAAAAACGATCAAACAATGACAAGCGTTGATACCCTATCAGATTATTTAGACAAGTTTAATTTTGGTCACATTTGTGTTTGATCAAATACAATCCAATAGCGAATTTGATCAAACATATTTGTCGATCATACTGTTTGAAGTAAAAAAATGACAACATTTGGCATCATGGAAAATAGCGTGATACCACCTTAACTAAGTATAATAAAAAAAATCACGTCCATCTGTTATTGCGTGGAACAAGAGCAAACCAAAACCAAACACACTTCCTTATTTCTAATATTTACTAGCGGATGCCGCAACTTCTTATACTGTATTTTTCGTGGTTCATCCTGAGCCAATTAACTATCTTTGTTTTTTCTTTGCAAATATTGGAAAATCTGACATAGCAGTTGTTGGTACGAACAAGATAGAGTGGATTTTATATTTGTCCTGGAGGACAAATGGTTATTGGGAGGGGCATTCCCTAACATTTTTTTGATATCCCTTACCTAATTACACCTCTAAAACGAGTCCTTTTGGCCACAACTCGTTTCCAATCAAACTTTCGACATTTTCCTTATTACGTACCCACCTACTAAAACGAAACATTGTTCCAAATTTCAAGTCTATGTTTAGTCATTGACCTCACCCAGTTACGTTGATTATTTATGAGTCAGTGAAGGGTACCATACTCAAAAAATTACATTTTGTTTCTTGAAGGAAAGAATTGTTTATTTTATTTTTGTCGTTCGACTTTTTCATTTTAGAATTAAAATGAAAATGACTCTTTTTTTTTAATTTAGCTTAACGTTTCTTTAACATCTATTGGTCATTCAAGACGAGAGTTTCACCCTCCATTCGATGGAAACTTGCAATCCAGCTACCAACATTGACCTGGGTTGGGTCGGAAAAATAGCCAGCAACACGAGGGCGCGAACCTACATGGTACAACCGCGCTTGACGTTGCTTAACTTCAGTGATCTAACGGGAACTGGTGTATTCGACGTGCAATAGACGCTGGCTAACTTTATCTTTTAATTGCATTAAATTCATTTCAATTCTAAAATGAAGAAACAAAATATAAAGTTCTTCAAAGACATTCATATTAATTTTAAAAAAATACAAGAAATTACGACTCCCCTAAATCGCATTTACGACAATATATTATGGATACTTTTGCCCCCCCCCCCCATGAAAATATGTTTATTATGACAGCATTGCAAAGAGGGGAACGGAGCCATGTACCATGTACTTGACCGGCTTTCATTTTTGGTTTCTGTTTCAGGAATGGTTCTCCAGGCAGCAGCTTGTAATGCTAGTTCTTTTTGTAAATGTTTCATTAGCGTTAATGTTCTTCAAACTTCTCACGTAACGAAAGCTTTCTCTTCTTACTGGCTGTGAGTACCTACTGCGCAAGAGTTGCGCTTGCGCCACATGACTGGATCAGCAACAATAAAAAAGATTTTATTTTCGACTGAGTTATTTATTTTCACAATGAGATAGATACATTCTATGTTTATATTTTCTTCTCTGGGTGGAAGGATGGTCTATCCCGAATCTTTATTGGCCATCGAGAAAAATAATTTATCAGGTATAACAAATTTTTTTTATGTAAATTTGTCTCCTCTTTTAAAATAAATGCAACCCAAACTGGTACATATAAAGGTTTCCGTCCAGTAAAAAAAAAAATATTATTTGCTGAGAATCTTCTGATGACATATTCTTTTTGAAAAATTACCCTAAATTAATGAGACTGTGGTCCAAATGCATATTTGATATTTATTTTCGGGCTCGTGTTTTAGGGCAAAAGAAGTACAAATTTTCTGATATAATTTTCGTAATAAAATTTCAAAAATATTTTTACGTCAACTAAGTGCCTCTGTCGTAAACAGACCTTGTACTTCGCATCTGTTGATACCCATTGCTATTTGATTTGCTAGTAATGATTGATGAGGCATGTTTTGAGGTAGCGACACCTGTTTTTAATTTGTTATAAGTATGCATCTTAATATATAAATCAGAAATTTGTGTGTACCTATGCACCATGTACCTATGTATGAGGGGTTGTCCACAGCCCAAACGTTAGAAGTAATGGACCACAAATTTGTGTGTACCTATGCACCATGTACCTATGTATGAGGGGTTGTCCACAGCCCAAACGTTAGAAGTAATGGACCACAAATTTGTGTGTACCTATGCACCATGTACCTATGTATGAGGGGTTGTCCACAGCCCAAACGTTAGAAGTAATGGACCACAAATTTGTGTGTACCTATGCACCATGTACCTNCCCCCCCCCCCAAATCATGATCTACACCCCAGGAAAATTATTAGAACTAAAATCTCGTATGTCAAGCCGTTTTCAAGTTACCGCCAAATTTATAATTTATTCACCAAAATCGGATAGTCACGGTCCCGATATCTTAAAATTTGTCGCGACAACATATCAACTCAAAGCGAGAAAGTGTTTTAGGTGGCTCTTTAGTCCTTATTTTAGGACATTTTCTGCAAAGTTATGGCCAGCCATTCCAGAGTTACGAGTTCGAAACCGGGAACGGGTAAAATAAAATTTATAGAAAATTCTAAAAAGCCAGAATGACCGCCCCCCTAAGGCGAAACGTTTAAATCTTGGTTTTTATAGGATGCAATATACAGGGTGGACACAAACCAATACCCCCCCTCCCCCCAATTTCCATTGTCCTTAATAAACAAAGATAGCAATATAAGAATCGTAGCGAAGCACGGGCGCAACAGCTAGTCTACAATAAATATTGTAGTTTTTATCTATTAAGATATTCTCAACATAATTGATTTGTTGATCTCAAGGAGAGAGTCCAAATTTTATGTGCGAGTAGGAGAGCGGCTGCATAGATTTGATGATAAAATATAACGCACAATTTTCTGTTCTTGTAAAATGTACAAAACGCACAAAAACCGAACCAACGCCATAACGCCAACGAACAGATAACTACAGGAGAATATAAATACGAGTTTTAAAAAGAAAATCTGTCCTACGAGTAATTTTGAAAAAGAAAAAAATTATAAAAATGTCCATTCAATTAATACTAGAGAACGGTTGCTTTTTCACAAAAAATAGACTTAAGACATATTTTCATATTTATCGGTTTATTATATTCAATCATGAACCTTGAATGAATTGATGTTTTTACCCCCTGAAATGATATTTTCTTATGTTTTAAGGTAGAACTGATTTGTTTGCCGTAAGTTGCTCTTTTGTCATTTAACATTTACCAAAAATGATAATATATTAATCCTAAGGCACATGGTTACAACACATCTAATTTCATAATACAAGAAAAAAGTTGGATGTAATTTTACTGTCAACATTTTGGCTTCTGAGAAATCAATTTTTTTTTGTGAAATAAAATATAGAGGAGATATCTGTTGTGAAAATTTATTTTTCTTGAACCACCCAATAAATTATTTGTTCATTTCAATCATTTTGTAAATATTATTATTTTTAAAATTAAATTAAAAAAAAAATAATAAAATAGTTAATTAAAACCTAATTTATTTTTTTCCATTCTACATTAATTCAACTATAGTTCCGCTTATCATGTTTATTAATGTATCAAAATTTGTAATCTCTGAAGAATATGAAAGATACAATTTGTCAACGACAAGCAGAAGTGTATCATTTACTCGGAAAGAAAATCAGTAAATAAGGGCATTAAATAAACTAATAGAAATAGCAACACGATGCTATAGATACTGAAAAAATGTGGTTGCAAGGATGCTTTTTAAATTCGAAAACATATCAATTCAAATACAAACCGATTTGAATTAAAAGTTGAACTGCTACTTTTCTCGATTTTCCACTTGTCACTTCACCTACTTGTCTTTATTAGGTGGTTACTGGTGACTGTTTGATGTTTGACACCCTTTTAATTTATCTTAAAATGCTGAAATCAATTAAAGTATGGGAATTGACGGAAGCGACCTCAAGTATACCGTCAGTAACAAATTGATCATATTAAGACGTTTACCTGATCGACGGACTTTTATCGGTGAGAGAAGAAAGTCAGTGTCCAATTCGAGTACTAGAATAACGAAAATAAAGCTGAAAAATAAATTCGGTCGGCATCGTTCAGATTACAAAACCAAGTCCGAAAATTAAATTTTGAGATTCCCCTACAGAGGCAATGTAGTGTCAATAAAAGCTGTATTTGATACCTATTAGTGATCCTGTGAACTGTGCAGAAATGGCCATCATTAGAACCCAGGTGGCTCAAAAACTAAACGGCTAATTCTTTGAATATAACTGTTACCAGCAATGTTTGAAATCCGTCATTCTATAGAATGCCTATAATGAGTAGTCAATGTATGAAAAGAAACATATTTTATCCATTGACTAGGCGTTCTCTAAAATGACTAAGACAGCTTTACTCAAAGAATATTTATAATAAAGGTTTTTTTAGGCGAGGCATGGCCGTAAAAACGTTTCTTAACCTCTCTGATGGTTGGGGATGGTAAAAACGTCAAAGTAGGTACTCTACATCAATATGTGCTAATATGTTATTTTGTACTATTCCTTAGATTGTATTACCCCAATGAAGTCATTTTTTCCTATTTTCCTAGGCGAATCTAGTTTTTACAGATGCGCATTCTACATATACTATGACTAATAACAAGTCAGACATTATATAGAATGCCTACTCACTTCATAAAATAACTAGGCAAAGTGTAAAATAAAGAAATTATTTAGATAATACTTTGACTAAAAACGCTCGGCATTCTAAAGAATGTCTGAATAAATAATTCAGATTGACGGTAACATATCCATACCATCAGCAAAATCAAGTAAGGCGTAAGACTTTTCGTGGTACAAAAGGACAAACAACACAAATTTTGTCGTGCCAAAACAAGAAATTATTTTGCTCGGTTACCAATTAACATTACCAACAACAAATATGTCTTCACATGAACCAATAAACAAAAACTGATCTTTTTCTTTCGCTTCCTATAGCAGATTAAGTATTGTAATCGTGCAGAAAATTTGGACATTTTTTGAGTCTCCTGAAGGGCCAATTTGTCTGGAGAGACTTAACATCGGGAACAACGAAACTGTGCCGTGTCCATATTATCTTCTGAGCTTGCAAATTAAAAAAAAAAAAAAAAAACAATTGTCTGGGTTTTTTTTTTAAAATATTCCAACCTTATTTTTGTATTTTTAAAAATTATCCTATTTTTCGAACGTATTATTTGAAAACAGAAATTATAATTATTTATTGTAAATCCTTTTTAAATTATAAAAAATATTTATTGTAAATTAATTCATTAAATTAATTGCAAAATTATTATAAATAAATTTGTCTTTAATTTTTTTACCTTAAAATTGATTTTCTTTTTTCTCGTGGAAATGAGTACAGGTTGTTCTTGTTGTAGCTTGCAGCGGTGTTTCTATCGAAATCAAACGCTCATCCCATTTACAGATTCATGCTTTTTTAAATGGTTGTGACTGGTTGATATGAAATTAGCGAAAAATATTTGCTAGCCCTGATGGTAGAATGGTATAAGTTCCACGTCGTCCGAGCTTGTCCTCATTAGCAGCTAGAATTTTAAGTACAGATTATGCTTGTCAAATATTTTCCTTATCTTATTTCTACTTACTATTTTCGAGTTTTTGTTTAATTAGCCAAACTTGGTTGCAAAGGGGGAGGATAGAAAAAAATTTGGACACAATTGTGCTGTAAAGAAGAATTTCTGGTAAATTTGAACATCTTTTTGGTAAACAGGCTTCGTCCGTTTTCATTGGTGCCTTAGAGGCATGGCCGTTCCCAACCTACTGTCATGTCCACAATCTTTTTAAATAAATTGGTACCGATAGTAAGGTAAGAATCTCTGTAAAAATGACAATTACTCATTTAATCGACATAAAAACTATCCCATGTCTCTTCGTAAAGCCCACTATCATGTAAGAAACGTTTGGTACGCATTGATAGTGTAGTTTTTTCAGTTAGCGAGAACAAGCAAAATAGGATTTGTGTTTATATAAAAGTAAGATCACATGGAGACAATAACATTTAAAATGTTATTGTTCCTCTTCCGTTCCGTTGAGATAATAACGTTGTAATAATTTAAAAATAATATAGATATACATAAAACAAATATGATCATTATTTTATTAAAACTAAAACACAACACGCAAACATATTATAAAATAAAATTACACATATTTTGTAAGCTATGACTACAAATTAATAGTACAGTGTACACTTGTCAAGAAAGTACCCGCAATGGTGTAAAAAGGATGTACGAGTGTGTGTCGTAGTGGTCTAATTCTTCCAAATTTGTAATGAGGTCTTCGGGGTGCAATACATTTGCGCTAACGAATTATCCACTGATCGAAGCTCTTTTCGTAGGCACTTTTAGAAATTACCTACAACGCGATCTATTTTTCTTTTATGGTCCCTATTGACTTGAAACGCTTTCCTCGAGTGGGTGGATCTTGGGAAAGGAAAATTATCACAGTGGTATTCTTTCAATATAAGTCCCTGAATTATTTATACGATTCATAAATTGTTCTTCTGGATATAGCAAAGTTTCCATGGGCTTTATGTATTTTTATAAGAAATATCGTTGACATTACAAAATTTCAAACATATTCTTTTTCAATAAATATTTTTTTCCATTTCGCCAAACAGTTAAGAATAATTTTGGGAAAATGAGAACTGTGAAAAAATAACGGTCAATTTGCGTTCAAATTTCGTATGGAAGTTAGCATCAGTTGTAGTATGATTATCATTTCCGCGCGCTGTGTTATTAACTCTGTCCGGGTACTTTTTTTTTTAAACAGAGTGTATATAGTTAATTTATAAAACAATATCAAAAGGAAAGCTCACCAAATTTTATTGTAGGCAAAATATACAAAACATCTATCGTTGCTTATTCAACAAATACCACACAAGGAACGAATTATAAATCACATTCACACATTCAGCGAGACGAGAAAATTTAAAACTATCCAAAATAAAACGACTAGAAAGATACACAAAAAAAAAAAAAAAAAAAAAAAAAAAAAAAAAAAAAAAAAAATAATAAAGGTACGTTAAGTTGGCCGGGTCATGTCGGAATTTTCATATTTTTGTGAGCTCTATTGTTAGTACCGTAAAAATTATCGTTAGTGCTCTCCCCGTTCCGGGGATATTAAACTTTTTCTCCGGACCGGCCAACTGAACGCCAGCCGAGTCATGCACTAACGATAGAGCTTACAAAAATATAGAAAATATGACCCCGCTAACTTAACACACCTCAAAAATAAACAATTAGCAAGTATCTTCAATGCTATGGTTAGGGAATCTTGCTTACTGATCTCAATTGATCAGCTGAAAGAGAAGATTCCCATACATTACAATCAAGAAAATTAACTCGAGGACCACCTTATTTGGGACAAGGTTTTAAAACTTTTAAACAACCTTTTTTCCTAGGTGAATTGAGTTCGTTTTGTAATTGTGGCCTTAAAGTTCTCACAACTCTTTTAGGAACCGTCCTTTGTAGTATTACATCGTTTGATTCGGTGGATGTACTGCACTTGGCGTCTTCATTAGTTTTTTCTGTGCATGCACTAACATCCCTTTGTTTTGTGCTTCTTTCGGCATCCTCACTAATTTCAATGCTCGTAAGAGAAACCTCATTTTTACCTTCAGAGCTATTATGTTCATTGTCAAGATTAATTTCTTCTATTTGGTGAGGTGATTCCTTTATTTTCAAAGATTGGAAGTCTAGCTTTCTCGTTTTTTCTGATTTTGGGGTTAATTTTGTTAGAGATTCTGAATCTTTAGCATTATCATCATTTGTTTCCGTGTGATTTTCAACTGTATTTGGGGTCATTCTGTCTTCTACTAAAGTTTCTTTCAGAATTGCTTCCTTTCCTTTTGGTTGATTTCGTTTCGATTGTCTTTTTTCTTTCGTATCATCCTGTTTTTCTAGCATTACTTGTTCCTTTTCTAGTTGTGTTTCATTTTGTTGTTTTTCCTCTGCTTTATATTTATTTAACTTTTCTTTTTGAAAGTCTTGCTCCATTTCTTCCTTACCTTCAATTTCTTCTTCTACGTCCAAAGTAATATTTTTACAACTATCCACTTCCATAGTCTCATCTAATATTTTATTATCATCATATATGCCGGCCATCTCAACACTAGGCCGATCATTATTATCTTCCATCGCCTTCGAATTATTTTTATCTATCGTTTCCTTCGTGCAATCATTTGAAGAATCACTGTTGTTTACTTTTATTGTATTCTTTGCAGAAACAATTTTACTATTGGTTTTGTCTGAACTGTCATTCTGAGTGACATTTATATCGTTTTTTGTTTTCTTAATGTAACAATGAACAATTTTTTTGTCTTTTGAATTGTAATTTTTCGCAATTTCTTCTTTTCTTTCCTTCTTAAGTATCTCATTTTCTTTACTAAATTGTTCGATTTTCCTTTTTAGTGTAAGTTGACTCGGAGATTTTATTTTTTCTGTTAATTTGACTTCAATGGGATAACTTTCCAAATGTCCATTGTTTATAGAACTTTCAGATACAGATTTATTGTCATTGATATTTTTTAATATATTGTTTAACTGCTCAATAGTCATACGTTTATTAGAATTTAGTATCTCTGAAGATAAACTCATGTCAAATATATTTGGGAAAAATATAGCATTTTTTTTAATTGCTTCAATTGTTCTCTCAATTTCATTTTTTATATTATTTTTATCGTAAATTGGTATAGACACTTTTCGATCTTTACAGGATATTTCAATATCCCAAAATTTGTTCAATTTTAAATCAGTTCCAATTGATTTGTCGATTTTCAAGTCAGTTCTTAAATCAGATTTTATCAATTTATTTGATTTTAAATCAATGTTGTTTACTTTTTTAGATACATTATTATTTTGGGGTAATATTTTCTTTGGTTTTGGAGTGGGGTTTACATTTTTCCCCGATAACTGTGATAGCTCTACTTTTCTTACAGGTGGAATGTTTTCAATTTTTAAATTTTCAGAATCTCCATTCTTTTCATTTTGACTAGCCAATTTGTCATTTTCGATTTCTAATTCTGGGACCATCTTTGGCAACTCTTGCTCATCCTCATCGAGTGCTTTTGTTTCCGGATCAACAATACTTACAATTTCGAATGGTTCAATGTTAGAATGACCATCGTTCTCAACATTAGAATGATTTAGTTCTAGTTTTTCTAATTGAATAGTATTTTCGATATTTTTTTGTAACTTGATATGATTATTATTTTGTACTTTTGTTTCTTTCAATTTTTTTTGTATACCTTGTTGTTGTTTCTTACTAGTTTTTTTTCTCATCGTGTTATCTGCGCACGACATTTCATTTGTCAAGGAATAAAGTTCTTCAACTATGTTTAATAATGTTTGTAATTTATTTTTATCTTGAACTAAATACAGTTTATCTTCAGTACTTGCAAGTGTCTGAATAATCGATTTCCTAAGACTTGTAATATCAGTTGAAGGTTCTTCAAACTTTATTATATTTACTTGAGATTCTGTTTCAATCTCTGGTTCTTCTTCTTTAGGTTCTATCTTAATGGGGTCGCCGTCGCTCTTATCTTCATTTAGAATACAATTTGTATCTTTAATTACATTATACAATACTCTATGACGTAATAATCTAATAACTAAATGTATATGAATACACACAGATGTTTGATTTTTAAATTCAATACAAGTACATATCATCTTGTGAATACATATTTCACACTGTTTACATGAAATACTACACTCTAAATCTTCAGAATCACAACATCGAGGTAAATATTCATTACGTTTGACAATTTCTTCCTTATCGAGTACTACGCGCCACATTGTATCATCTTCCATTGGATAAACATTTTTTAAATCTATTTGAAGTGAAGCTCTATGGTTACTTTCCGTGGCAGTGACTACAGCATTAATTTTTGTAATACGAGCATATTGATAATTTATTAGTTTTTTCAAAAATTGTTGCAATATTTTAACTATATTTTTTGCATATTTTTTATACTTTGCATCCAACGTAATTTGAATATCGCTAATAGTTTTTTCAAAATTTAAGCTACTGTTTATGTTCAATAACTCTTTAATTCTATATCCACCCCATTCTTCAAATGTCTTTGTGTAAAATTTATTGAAATACGATAAAAATTTACTGAACATGTCATTGGATTCTAATTTCTTTAATACTAAATCTAACATAGATTGAGAGTTATTCTCGTTCGGTTCAAGCAACTCACATAACTGATCATATATTTCACATTGAATGTCCTCATTTGAAATTGTAGCTAAATACTTTCTCCACTCATTATCGATGAACATTGGGCAAATCATATGCTTTGACTCTAAATTCATTATTTTGTTCCAATGATTAAATGCTGAAATATTTCTATCTGTCATGACTATTTTAGTGCAGAGTTCTATATTTTTACTTTTCAGATGCCCATTAAGAATTTCATATAATATCTTGAAATAGACATTTGTTGATTTATTTGTTAACATGACAACTACTGGGAATGGATTGTTAAATTCATCTATGATGAATAACATTGTAGCGTAGTAGTGGATCTTTGGGATTGGCAATGTTGTTGCATAAATTAATTTGTCTCCAAAATGAGCTAACATATTTCTCATGTAATCTGTCATCAATATAAGGCAAAGATCATACGATGAAAGTGAATCAGATTTATAACCAAGAGGTTTATAGTAAAGTACTGGAGAAGAGCTGCTTCGTGGACTGCCAAGTTCTGCGCACCAAACATCAAGCGATTCAAAATCATCTTCTATACAATTAATAGAGGCATTCGCAGGATTTGTAATATTGTAAGCCTTTTCTATTTTTTTAATATCACTTATATTGATCATATCGATACGTTTTAGAGGCTCGTTGGCATCTACGGAAAAAAAGGAAAGAAATATTTATGAGAGTTAAATTAGTAAATAATACGATATTTGAGGCACGAGAGAAATAAGTTTAATTTACAAATATGGGCAGGAAGAGGCAACGTTGTCTCTGTTACTCTTCACCAAATGACATGACGTATAACTGCAGATTGGATCCACAGAAGAAAGATAAAGTACTGGAGAATTTTTTTGGGTACGCGCCACGACACTGCCCACAAAGAACAACACAACTTCAAACTTTGGAGGTTGCAAAGTTCCTTGGACTCAATATCAATGAAGACACTGGAGGAACGGCTTGGATTGTCACAGCTGCTACAACAACAGGACGTATTGCTATCACAATCTACAAACGGATTTTGCAAACTCCGCTGCCTCCAAAAATATATCTTAAATACAATTCGATTTTTTTAAATACGCATTTATTTATGTCCAAGCATTCCGACTGCCATTAAAATAAGAAAAAGTAAAAATAGACCCCTTACATGTCAGCATGTCTTACTCAGTATGCAATACGAACAGCTTGAATATAAAGGTGTGCTTACCTTTTCCTCCTGAGGAAGAAGCTAGTTTATCTATGATCGTTGAAGGACTTGCGCCATCGCCCAATTCTTTAGCAATAACATCACGGTCTTGTTTGGAAAGAGGCAACTTTTTAAGATCAATATCATGGCCATAATGATTGGGATACAAAATAACATTGATCTCACCATCTGATAGAACTCTGTAGACGATAGCTGCCGTGCAGACAACATTTGATCGGTTGGATTTTTTGATCTTACCTATAGTGGAACCTTGAAAAAAGAAAGAAATTTAATTAAGAAAATTCATTACAAAAATCAAGATGGTCCTTACAATAAAATATATCGCCCAATAGGGAAGAACGAACAATATAATGGAAGAACAATCTTTTAAACATACTCTGTCTAGTTTAAAGGGATTAAACATTCCCTTGAAACTTGTTTGCTTTTAATACTATATATATATATATCTACACATCTCCGATGATGATGGCCATGACAAATATAATGAGCTTGAGGTCCAACCAGACAATTTTCTAAAATCCATATAAAAATATATTATTAAGTCATGCTAAGTATTACACTTGTTTGATTTTTAAAAGCAAATAAGTGTGTTAGCATTTTTAATTTTTAAAAAATTGCCCCGAAACATTCCCAATCAACAAAATTCCAAGGAAAAAAGGTTGGGTTTACATACAAACACAACTACAAGTTTACGTACTTCAACTAAAGGCCATCATTACCAACAAATCCAACCATATACAAAAATGTATATGGTTGACCCCTTTTTTGATACAAACTCTCCCTTACTTCTCGAATGTCCAAACAAGGACAACATCACTATAATAAGTGATCCTGGAACCCATGAGATAATATTTACACAGGACACACCTTTTGATACAAACTCTCCCCCACTTCTCATATGTCCAAACAAGGACATCACTCTTATGAGTGATCCCGGAACCCATGAGATAATATTTACACGGGACACACCTTTTGATACAAACTCTCCCCCACTTCTCAGATGTCCAAACAAGGACAACATCACTCTTATGAGTGATCCCGGAACCCATGAGATAATATTTACACGGGACACACCTTTTGATACAAACTCTCCCCACTTCTCAGATGTCCAAACAAGGACAACATCACTCTTATGAGTGATCCCGGAACCCATTAAATAATATTTACAAGGGACACACCTTTTGATACAAACTCTCCCCCACTTCGACTACAATAAAGATACATAGACACTGCCTGGTTCCGATTGACACGGGATCCTGTTCTTTTAACAAAAGAACACAAGTTTTTTTGTTCATACTCTGTTCGCCATTTCTCAAATTCTGAAAAAAAAATGAAGCAAAATTGGATCTAGAGTAGCTACATTTCACCCACCCAAAAAATACTTCTTGCATTATTTTAAAAACATTTGATTTCTTCATTTGAGAATCCAACCAAAGATCTCGGATTGCAAAGCCATATTCTTGAGCACCTTCAGTTGCTCTGTTTTTAAAATATTTTCGAGGTAGATAAAATTACAACAAAACCACCATGACATTGAACAAATGATCTCGGATTTAAAATCCCGATCTTGACCATCGCACACTCAGATAATCTCAAACAGTTCTCCAGTATTATTGGTCAAAGTTCTTATTTATTAGTGAACATTTCAAATACAGGGGACACATAAATAATTTACAAGGAATAAATCGATAGAAAAATCTGTAATGTACAAAGTGAAATATAAGGCTTCTTCTTCGTCTTTCTACAGGTGTAATATAAATGCAACTATTAATTACCATGTAATGATGTAAACGTTAATTTCTCAGAGTTCATATCATAATTGTGAGCTTCAACTAAATGGTTCCTGAATTTCTTCAGAAATTTATACTCAGCAGTACAATCAGGTTCATGACAGTATATGTTATTTAGAAGTTTCTTCGGTGGTTTTACTCTAAAAACAAACAGATAGGGCATGTTCAGTTTAATAGGTTGGTTATTTTGATTTTGTATTAGATACTGGCCGGGCATGTCATCAGGGTGTCCTCCGAATGGTTGGCTTAGCGAGCCCTCTCAACAACGCCGACGTTGTTATAGCGGTGTTACTTCGAAATACGCCGACGGCTCCCCTTAGAACAGAACAAAGTTGTCACTGTCACTTTAGTTGTTGTGGTATCGGTTTTTCACTCAAAATCAACCGTTCTTCCTATTATTTATAAATTAATCTTTTTAAAAATTCTACAAACAAGTTTATTTGAGAACGCATATTAGCCTTTGGCTAATATGCGTTCCAGTACGTCCGTAGAATTAACGATCGTAGGATGTTAGCCAGTACTCTATACAAAGTATACAGTACTGTCCAGGCAAATAATTAAAATGCCCTCTGGATCGTTGGCTTTTGCGTGGTAGATTTTTTTCATCCTAACCTTAGTTGCCCGAAAGCATTAACTCCAAATTTTCGGTCGTTAAAGTAAATTTATCTGAAGGAAATTTTCCGTATCTTCAAATTTGCAAGAAAATTATTTCTAAGAGATTATATTATGGACATTTTTGCAATGTAAGGCGCCCTGTCAAACCAAACGCTGGGCTTACTTCATATCTTCCGGTGAGATGGACACGATCCTGATGTCTTCAGTATATTCACCATCATCCGAAAGCTCCAGGTACACAGATGACTCTTGCATTGTGAAATAATGTAACAAAAATTAGTTTCGTAGCTTTCGATACGTATAATACATTCTGCTACCTGAAAAAATATGAAATGATCCAACAAGGAACATTTTAAAACAAACCCCAAGATATTATCTTTAAAAATAAAGATTCGATAAAAACACCTAATTTTTTATCTTCTATGGTTATTTCAATGGTCGTAAAATGAATGTTGTTTTTTTACTCAATTCTTTAACATCTATTGGTCATTCGAGACGGGGGTTTACCCTCCAATTCCTGGAAAATTACAAACCAGCTACCCACATTGACCTCACCCAGTCTGAGTTGGGCCGGAAAAAAGCCAGCACCACGAGGGCGCGAACCTACGTGGTCACGTAGTTAGTAAAACCCCGCTGGACGTTGAATAACTTAACTTCAGTGATCTAAAGGAAAATGGTATATACAAGGTGCCATAGACGCTGGCTATGAAAGTTATTAATTCGTCATGGTGGTTT
This sequence comes from Pachypsylla venusta, assembly GCA_012654025.1. NCBI lineage: Eukaryota > Metazoa > Arthropoda > Insecta > Hemiptera > Aphalaridae > Pachypsylla > Pachypsylla venusta. The sequence goes on from CM022877.1 coordinate 30,619,266, forward strand.
GAAGTTAGTGACTAATCTTCAATATACGGAATAAACTGACCCGCATGTCTATGAAAGAAATAAAAATTATATATTTTTGTTGGAACTCTTTTTCGTTACCTGACTAAATATTTACCCGCATTTGCTCTTATATGTTTCCGTAATAGAAATACTGATAAACCGACTGGCTATTGAATCGATTTTATTTTACTATTAGTATGGTTGATAGAACTATAATAATTAATATTTAAAAGTTCCCACAGTTTATTGTTACTACTTTTTTATGATTTAGCGTAAGGAAATTATGGCATCTAGAGCTCTTCTATTTCTTGAATTAAAATCAAATTCAGATTCTGACTCTGATTTTGAATTCATTGCTTCTTCCCACAAAAAAAAGGAAGATATGGTTGAGTTCATCATATGTGGACAAAAAAAACAGAGGTGCACACTTAGTGTCAGTATCACCATGCAAGAAAGGTAGTTTGAAAACTGAGTCAGGTTAGCAACCCATACACAGCGGATTCGTTCTGCACTCGGAAAAGCGACTCGGGTTGGATCAAGTCTGGTCAGGCCTAGTTGTGCGTACATTAATATATTTACCTTGTTCGGGTTTTGATACTGAGATGGGTCAGGTCCGGTCGCAGTGAAAGCTTACCTAACAAATTATATCTTTCGATGTATTCTTTGATATCACACTGTTGAGATTTTTTTAATAATAAAATATTAAACTTCTAGTTTTCATAAATTTAAAGAAATGACAGATTTCTATTCATGTCACCTATTTCCAGAAATCTTCTGTAATCTGTAATGTAAAAATAAAATAATTTTCAAATAAATTTATTAAAAATTGAAAGTTAAAANTAATTTTATAACAAAATCAACATTCGATCAATATAGATGGGAAAAGAAAATCAAAGCTAAAAACAAAGAAAACCAAGAATGAAATCACAAGAATAATCAAAAACAAGAATCAAATCAAAAGAATAAACAAGAAAAAACCACAGAAGTCTTCAAAAGTGGCGATGTGCTGGAGGATGCAATATTGATTTACTGGGAGGATTTTACCGGAGTTGAAAACTTGGAGTTGAAAACAACATACAACCTCCTGAAATCAAACCACAATATATGAATATCTGTGGAATATTCCTTATGATAGTCCTTGGTTCAATATTTCAACAGTCTGCCTCGTCTGGATTAAACTTTCATTGTAGAGTATTTCCCCCCGTGTAAAAACTAATCTCAAGGTGATCATTTAAAATTGCAACGGTTGTGCAACTTAAAACTCCCAAGATGGATGAATGACATGTTTAAACCTCATATTTTTTACGTGAATCATGCTACAAACATGGTAAAAAATAAAAAAAAGTTTCATCTAAAAGAAACTCACCAATTGACTGAATGCGAACATGGGTGCCATCGATCGCCCCAATGACTTTGGGAAAATGTGCCATTGCATAGAACCCCGTTTTGTTTGACGTTCTTTCTTCCTCAGTTCTTGGCATGCCAATGAATTCTTCCCTCATCTCCACCAGTGCGTTCACGGTAGATTGAACGATAGTGCAAGCGCTCATTTTGCTTACACCGGCAAAATCACCAATGGAAATGAAGAAATCTCCAGTCGCCAAAAATCTCAGGGTTATCATCAGTCGCAACTCTGGTGATATTGCATCATTCCTAGCAACATAACATTATTAGTTAAAATTAAAGAAAACAAATCTCTGAGAGAGACCATAATCAAAGTGATGTTGGCATTGTTTTTTTTCCACCTACCAATTTTTCTGTGTTTTGATTGCTGGCTCTATTCTTGCCAGAAGGGATCCAAATGTGGTCTTGGTCATTCTGAATCTGTCTCGAAATTGCGAATCACTATAGATTTGAAGATAATTGATTCTTTCTCGTACAACTCTTGGGTTTCTTTCTTGTAATCCTAGAATTCTGGTTAAAGATGGGTCCAGGATATAATCGTGATCATCTTCAAACATGCTGCTGGATGAACTTGAATTCGATGACATTTTGGATAGACAGATCTGAAAAAGCTAAACAAATGGGTTAAAGACCTGAAAAAGATAAAACAAATTAGTAAAGACCTGAAAAAGATAAAATACGAATAGTAAAAAGATAAAAAAGTTAAGAAATGTTCGTAATAAAGATAAAAAAGTGAGAAATGTTCGCAATTCGTATAATAGATAACAGTGATCAATATTTGAATAGTAGATAATAGAACAAAAGAACTATATTTTTCCCACAAGTTTCTATTATATTATTTTAAAATATACGCGCCAAATCCTTCAAATATCTTCAAAATTCTGCTAATATCGCCTAGAAGTTGATTCTCACATACATCATGTTTGCTCCGCCATCTTTGAAACGACACCTTCAGATTGAAATTTTTTTTTGACTGTAGTATCGAAAAAANAAGTGTACATTTTTATTTTCATCAGTGTCTAAGAGACAAAGTCAAATCTCATTTATTTTCGCCCCTGATTATTTTTTTTTTGAAAAAATGAAAAGGAAGTTTTTCCTTATTTTATTTGAACAAAAAATATTTGTGCCATTCGATACTTTTTGTCAATAAGAGTCACTTCCGGGTGTCGAACCTGGATCTCACTACATATAACCATTCGATTGACCATGGCTATCTTCCAATCAATAGAGCTTTTCAAAAAATCCAAGCCGTTCAAAAGTTAAGGGCGGTAAATTTTAGGACACGCTGTATACCAAATTTCATCCAAATCGGTCAACGCTAAGTGACAAATGTGACCATCTGCCCATTACGGCGGACAAACGGATTTTTTTATTCGATTTTTAGAATCTACGAAGGTACCTCGAAATGTAAAATATCAAATTTTGAGGAAGAAGAGGAGGGGGGGGGGGGNGGGGGGGGGGGTATTTTTCTTACGTGACGATTCCAAAGGATCATTATTGAAAATAATCTTTTTTCAATCATTCACTTGTCTTGTCTCTAAATTTCCGCGTCAAACTTTCCAAATTTTGGCCCAATGAGAAATGAGATCAAAAGCTAGGGTATTGAGTATTTTCGATAGATTTGACTTTGCAAACCTGAAAACCAGTTGAGTGAAAATTGCTAGGTTTGACATGTTACCCCTCACATCTTCCTTACCTTCGTGATAGCCGGTTCTACGTATCGGGATGAAACTAGTTGATCCGGTAAAAACATCCGGTTCAACTTTGTTTTTTACCGGAAAAACAACTTCATCATCAAGGCATGGCCGATCAAAACGTTTTCTAACCTCTCTGGTTTGCGGGACGTACATCTTGACACTTATGTTGAACATTACAAACGAAATGAAACCCTCTGTAATGTTAAAATAGTGGCTGAGGTAAAAACTTGTCCCCATTCGGGCCTTGTGCCGAACCCAAGATTAAAGAGGTTAAACAAATTCGACGTGGTAAAATTTGAAATTTTATAAAATCAATATTTAAAATTTTTAACTTTGTTTTTTTTAAAGGAAGGAGTAATTACTAATAACCTATTGTATTTAAAATGGAATTAAAATTAATATATGTATATATAACATTCTGTTACTAGTTAGCTAGTCAAATAAAAAAATTATTTAAAATGTACTTTTCGAAGAAAATACAGAAATGAGATTACGTGTGTTTAAACCGATTTATTGGAAAATCGTTATTCTCCTTTTCAGTGTTTTAGTGTTATGCGAATATCTTATTTATTATATAGTTCTCTATCAGGTAAGTATTCACTATTAATCTCTTGGGGTTAACTAAGTCCTCTCAAACTAAATTTACAAGACAACGATGTTAGTCCAAAAATAAGACACCCAATTTGTGCAAAAGTTGATCCGATAAAGATCATGACCTATTTGACCTATCCACCCATTAAGGGCAGAGCAGAGGCGGACTGTTCTCAAAATTTGAACTTGGCCAGATTTTTTTTTTTCAATTTGGCTTAACGTCTCTCTAACATCTATTGGTCATTCAAGACGGGGGTTTTACCCTCCATTCGCTAAAAACTTGCAAACCAGCTACCCACATTGACCTCACCCAGCCTGGGTTGGGCCGGAAAAAGCCAACGATACGTGGTGTTCCCAAGCGGTCACCCATCCAAGTACTGACCACGCCCGGACGTTGCTTAACTTCAGTGATCTGACGGGAACTGGTGTATTCAACGTGGTATGATCGTTAGCTATTTTTTGATTTATTCGAGCATTTATGCTACAGAAGTATCATAGAAGACATGCCATTCATGACGGATTTTAAAAAATTGAAATCTTCATAAATCCATGTTACTTACGTTTTGCAACAATACATTTTAAATTATGAATCTAAATAGGTACAACTTTTCAAAAATGTGTTTTTACCAATTACCTATGCTGAAAGAATTAATATAAAATAAATCAGTATATCAAGATGAATAGTTTTATGAGATAAGCTTTCAGAAGTCAGATTAGTTTGCACCTAAATAGCGTGGAGTTTTTTTTCTTCCATTTAGTGTTTTAGATCTGTGAACTACACGATTATGTTTTCTTCATTGGTAATTAATGCTCTTTTATGTTTGGTTTGGTTACCCATAATATTCTTGAAGATTACCAACTTCTGGAAACCTTTTAATCGATTGAAATTGAAAGTATAACATTCAAAATACGAAAAAAGTGTTAATAAATGTGTAGAACATGTTCCGTCATATTAAGTATTTAAATTTTAATTTGTATGCTCATTAGAAACATAAAATACTCTACCACAATAAAATATTTTGATAAGAAAAACAATCTGGCTTGTCTACATGCAAACTACTAGAAAAGTTTGCGATCAATATAAATTATCCCATCTACTACCCATCAAACCTCGTTTTGGCGCGATTCAAAGATTAGACTTTTTTTCCATTTTTCCTGCCTTTTTTTGTAGTTTTGAAAAAATAATGTAAAGCTTCTTAAAATTAATCTGGAATCCCACCCCCTTATTTTCTTCGTCGCAGATTTTTTGTCGTTTTATCGCCTGAGCTTTCAATCTCATTATACCATAGTAACGTTCTTTTGGTCTTTTCAGTGTGATTGGCCAAAGAGTGCTCAATCTTCAAACAATATCAAAGCAATATTCATAGCAGATACTCATCTTTTAGGACCATTCAGAGGGCACTGGTTTGATAAGTTAAGAAGGTAAATGTAATACATTACTTAATATAATTGTGGGCTTTTAAAAAAAGATACAGTCATAGGTATGACAAAAATGATTAAGTGTAAAATTATTGAAGTGCTTCGATTTTTATTGATACAATAAGGTGTACCTTTTTTTGAAATATTCAAAATATCTTGTACAAGTACGAAGTGCAGTTTGGCACTTCTGCCATGAGGTTTTTTTGCACATTTTAGAAGGCCATAATACAGTATCAAATCATTTTGCAATTTAGTAATAGGTTTTAATAAATTTTGACAGAAGGAGGACAAAAAGAAAAGATGACCTTCCATCCATGATAGTAGAAAACAAGGTATGTTTTTGCGCAGTAAATGCTAATGTAACAAGAGACATGCTGCTTGTGTTTACATATATAAATAGGTAACCCATCTACTAGTCACGTGACTAGCACTCATGAAAATGAACACAAAAGCATTAGGTGTGACGACATGCGCAAGGACGTCGGAACACTCGTGTCAACTGTGATACCATTGGGTGGTATTTTTTTAAAAAAATGCTGCCAACTTTTCACTTTTATTTTCTCAGGGAATGGCAGATGTATAGAACGTTCCAAACTGCAATCTCTCTTCACCAACCTGATCTTGTTTTTGTATTGGGGGATTTATTGGATGAAGGTCAGTATGTGGGAGAAGAAGAATTCAACAAATATGTCGCCAGATTCTATTCAATCTTCTCAACACCACCAAGTACAGAACTTCATGTTGTTCCCGGGAATCATGATATTGGATTTCATTATAGGTACATAGCAACGTATACATATAACAATGTTAAACTTTCTAACTATTAATTAAAGAAAGAAAAACCTTTAGAACACTTGGTAGAATTATCAAATACAAGAAATGAAAATGATTAAAAACACTTGACTTTATGTTCTACAAATTTTAGTATATTATTCGATACGCGTATTTCGGATTTTACTCCATTATCAAGAATGAACATTATATTCTTAAGGACTAACTTATATATAAAAGATACAAAAAAGAAAATCTNTTTTTTTTTTTTTTTTTTTTTTTTTTTTTTTTTTTTTTTTTTTTTTTTTTTTTGCAAATTTAGATCTCTCAAACCAAAGGATTGCCTACTTCAGATTCTTGTTTTTTCTTTTTTTTACAATGTTGTATACCACCCACCAAAGTCCTTATTCCAAAGTGAACAATTTTATAGTGTTTTCCCCCTTTTTTCCAATAAATATATGTCAACTACAGCTTCTTTTATGTATATCATCTCAAGATAACACAACTTTTTAATTTTGTTTTCACTATGCAAAAGGGATGCATTACATAGATTCACATTATGTCCAGTTTCGGCCATATGTGTTATATTGAGATGATATACATAAAAGAAGCTGTAGAACGAGTATAACATCCTCAATGGTCAGACAACGTTTAATTCTAGATCACCTTTGCTCAATGTAGGATCATGGTTCCACAAACAGGACACCTAATTTGGTATTATTAGTAGCTACTTAGTTAATTTTTTAAAAATCATAATTTAATAATTGTATTATAGAATCTAGGCTTAGCAAATTGTCTATAGGTACCCAGTACACTTGTTTCCTGATGTACTATAACGCACCCCATACTTTTTGTAACAGCCATTCAATTAGCCAAATGTGTGGACAGTAGTCTGGTCATTTATAGACATATTCTGTACAAAGCACCCCTGTTTTATATAATTTTCTTTGTTTTAGTAATTTCTTTAGGTTTTACGATAAGGTACCCACCTAAATTTGTATAGCTGGTACCAGACAGATACTATCATTTTTTTTTTGGAGCAAGTTACAAACTTAAAATGTGGTTTAATATAATTTAAAAAGGCTTTTTAAACGTTTTAGGGGTGGAAAATTAATTAATTCACTTTAATTTTAATTTATTTTGAAAAAAACCTTTTTCTTCCGGTACCAGACAGATACTATNTTAGTCCTTAAGAATATAATGTTCATTCTTGATAATGGAGTAAAATCCGAAATACGCGTATCGAATAATATACTAAAATTTGTAGAACATAAAGTCATGTGTTTTTAATCATTTTCATTTCTTGAACTATTAATTCTGTGAACCGTAGACCTCACTAAAATTCTGAGCCCCCATGGTCCAATAGGGGCAAAAACTAATCATCTAATATAATGAACGTATTGAATGTCCATGCCAATTTTTTCAATAAAATCGGACAAGCCGTTCAAGAGTTATCGTGGAACGGACAGATGTTTAAAGAAAAGTCTTGTATTGAAAACTAGACCTCAATTTGTTGTGTCAACTAATTGCTCATGACATTTCAAATACATCTGTTTACAATAAGAATTGTTTGTGAAGAGTCATAAAATCTTCTTCTTTTAGGGCTCCGTACACGAAGGGAACACGGCCCATCCTTGGAAATATGTAGTTGAATATTTCAATGATTGCGTTTTCTTAAGATAACACCAGGTCTGAATCGCATCAAATAATGAAAAACTCAAAACCATAGCATTGAAAGAGATTTTTTTTATTGAAAAAAAAAAAAAAGATATTATTATTTCATTGTATGTCATGAATATCTAAACCACTTTTTCCTGAATAAACAAAAAATATGGTTGTTGTTTTTGGTGGAACCGCCAGAGAATCATTTTTACTTTGTATCGTTCTATTTGTTTTAGACTTCACCCCTATTTGAATGCAAGATTTTCAAAAGCATTTAATTCATCTGTAGTCAAATTACTGTCCAGGAGGGGAAGCCATTTTATTTTAATAAATAGTATGGCTCTTGAGGGAGATGGTTGTTTCTTGTGTAAACCGGCTCAAGATAAAATCAATTTCATATCTAGTAAGATTATCATTTATACATTATCAAGAAGTATTTTCATTCATGATGCTGAATCAGATGAATTTCCTTTCCTGTCATCGAATTAAGAGATTAGAGGAAACGAGGTCCAGAACAAGGTTATGGAAATCACGTGATTCTATATTTCTAAAAAAAAAAAAATGGTGTAATTCGGTGTTTTAAAAAAAACACCTCGGTTCAATTTTACTTTCCTAATTGTATAAAAAGAAAGAATTGTAATGTGTTGCAGTTTTCGATGTGGAGTTTTCAATGTCAAATACCTTTTGAGGTTCACAGAGCCCAGCTATAAAAAAATTGACATGAATTTCAAAGCAGATTTATATGGACAAAGAAGAGAAAGTTCTCAATTATATGAACAAAAATTTAAATCGACTTAGTGAACACACGGCCGTGCAGCAAAATAATGTTATCGTTTTTTATTTCCAGCCAAACTGAAATGTACCATGAAAGATAAAGATTGTCCTGCTTCCCTAAAGTTGGGCAGCTATAGTCGACCCATATTACTACAGGTAGGTGTTTTGTTGTAGTCGCTCAAATTAGATCAGAAACATAAAAAGTCCGATGGTACTTATAATAAAATAATATTTTGCATCTACGTTCTTGCACTTCTATACATTTTGTAGACCGCTTTCCTCTTTTTCATTTCAGCATTTTCCATTGTACCGGAAGTCGGACGAAGAATGTTCTGGGCCAGATTCTGCATCGGAGGAAGAAAAAAAGAAAAAGTTTAGACAAAGGTGGGAGTGTATTTCTCAAGAATCTACGGACATGGTGAGTTGTAAGATCATAATCTTGGGTGGAGAGCTTCTTTTGTACTCATTGTCTTATTTATTCAGTGTAAGAATTTTTTTCTTCTTCAGATTTTATTAATTTTTAACAATAATTCTGTAGGATGAAAATAACACTGATAGCTACATTGCAAAGATGCTAATTTACCAAGCAGAATGTACCGCGTTCGATCAAAACTGACCATGGAATTTTGACACTATTTACTGATTGCAAGGGATGCATACCAGTGAATTTTTGTTGACCTTTATTATTATTATTATTTAACTCTTTATTGAATTCACTTTATTATTATAAGTTTATAAAGAGTGATAGAAATTATTATAAATTTATAAAGAGTGATAGAAAGAAGGGGGGAAAAAGAGAAGAGAGAGACAAAGTTAATGCAAAAGGCGGGGTCAATTTTCAGAGGAATTCTCTTCCACCCAAGCCTTTCCTTCATGTCCATCAGATGAGTTACACAACACAGGATGTTCTATTACCACATCTCTAGCACAGACTAGAGAGTCTACAGCTCTTAAATACACTTTTCTTGAATCAGTGTCTTTCCCTCATGTCTTATCAGATGAGGGATATACCACAGGTGTTTGTTACCACAGCTACAGCACAGACATAAGAGTTTACAGAAGCAAATGTTTCATTGATATTGAAAGAAAAGGCGATAAAATATTTGATGGAGACATTATCTACACTTTCACACATCTAGATTTTCCGTGTTTGTTCCAGTTGCTGGATACGCTTAACCCAAGGCTGGTCATAGCTGGACATACACACAATGGATGCCACAAGTATCACTCTTATTCTAAAGTGAACGAGTATACAGTGCCTTCTATTAGCTGGAGGAATAAGAATAACCCTAGCTTTCTAATGGTAAGCATACTTCCTTATTAATATATATTTATTTAATAATAAGCACACAAATACATAAAATTAACATACAGCCACACCTCAGTCGGTGACTAGTACCTAGCCTTCTACACCATCAAGCTTCACGCAACTTGAGCCTTCGCCTCATTTTACAATGTTCATATTTATAAGCTTAAAGCCCAGTTGGTGTTCTCACTCACTCAATGACTGGAAAATTTGGAGCAGAGTTTCCTTAGCGATTCACACAAACAAAACGGTGAGAGATTTAAAAAAATCATCGGGAGTGGACTCCCTCAAAACCATATCCGAAACGTCCTGAAAGAACATAATGTATCGCAAACCCAACATTAAGAAATACAGACCCCCTTACTGAACCAAAAACTCTTTGTTCACAGGCTAATATCTCTCCAGATTTCTATAATGTTTCCAAGTGCTACATTCCTGAGGAGACATCCGTCTTGCTGCTTTATGTCATCTGTATCATTTTGATTCTTATTTATATTGTGTTCCACATCAAATCTAGGCCAGGAAAAAGACGTTATTCATTTGGATATTTACACAAAGAATAGAAGTTACTCTTTTGATATTCATAATAAAATTAACTTCGGCGGCAAAAGTACAATTTACTGCGCAGAGCGGAAGAAATAACTTTTCTTCGATTCTTGGACGACATAATATGTACCTATATTATCAAATTTTTAGAGGGAGGGGGGCATTTTTTTGCGGTCGATTCCAAAGTTTCATTAATGGATCTGCTGAACCAAGACTGGTGAAATTTTGAGATGTGATGGAACCTATTTAGTATTTTGGTGTCCAAATCTTTTGATAGGTCACCTATTTGCGTATTTTTTTTAACAGAATGTAACAATAATACCCTAAGAATAGTTGAGAATAATAAACTTCAATGCAATTTGCTACAAGATCCTAGGGCGTCTGATTGCAGAAAAGGTCATCAAAGCATGGGAAGCCATGTTTTGATGCGAAGGCACACAGGAAGATTTGGTTAAATATTTCAAGTAAACAATTGTTTTACTTGAAAATGCAATAAATAGTTTCCAATGAATCTATTTCAAAAATTAATTAGAATAAAATACAGAAAATTAATTTTCCCGACAGAAAATAATTAGTAAAACTGTAAGCACCCTATCAATCACCCTAATCATTCGGGCGTTCTGACATGATGAATATTTGATAAATATTGCTTTTTTTGTTGAAAATAATGAAATCCAAATCATGAACACATGTCTTTTACAATAATATCATTAGGTATATTAAAATATTTTTAACTTTAGTAAATATACTAGAACATTCACAGTATAAGAGTCAGTACGTTCACCTGATCATTCGGAGGACACGAGTTCAATGTTAAACAATTGATGCAAATACTCAAAATTATAAAAATATACAAGTGATTAATATATAAAATCATATGGAAGAAGTTGTTTTCCATATCTCTTGATCAACGCCATTTGATATTTCTTGGAATGTGTTTCAGCTTACAGATTAAAATATACAGAGTGGTTCTTTTGTTCCCCATTTGTACCAAATTTCTGTTGATTAACATATTTTGTTTAGCGGTATTCCTATCAAAATCAACTGTTCAATCATTCTTTAATTTAGGATTGAAAATTGGATGGAAATACATTGACACGAGATTACGAAAAATATTTTGATGGCCTTTGACGGGAACTGTGACGGTATTCGTTCCAGGTCGTACTGGTGTGTAGAACATCTTGATAACGACTATTTTTTTTTGTCTTTATCACGATCTAGATTTAATGGTCATTGACATTTCTTTGTCCTCGCGATTGTACATATTTGATATAGAACAAAGGCCTTTACCCTAAAAGCAACATCTGTTTGAATAGCTTTGAACATAAAGATTTCATGTTTTATATTATGATGACTGATCTGCTGCAAAACATCACTGAACACAAATTTTCCACACTTGCATATATTCCCATTGTTGAATAAATAGAATATAACATCTTCTGGACACACTTTATTTGAGAGTAAACGTCTGAAAAATAGAGACGCGGACAATGTTAATGTATGAAAAATTTCACACAATCTTAATATATAAATCAGAATATTTAATATAGGAGACCTAAGTTCGATCCCAGAGGGCTTGAATTTTTTTTTTTTTTTTGACGACTTACAAAACCTTCTAAATATCAGAGTTCCTCCTTTTAGGTTGTACAACGATGTATGTCAGAACTCTCAGCCTCGTGATGAGACACTCAATGCCACAACGGTACGATTCAAGCACAAGCTTGAATCCTACCGCTGATACCATTGAGGTATTTTGTTCACCGGCATACATGAAACACGATATTTGAGCTATGGGGAACTCAAAATTTTACATTGAAAACTAATCATCAAAAATATCCCATATTACACTTTCTTTTTAGATTTTTAACATGAGTAATTACATTTTGAAAAAAACTTACCGATAAGGATATACAAATTTGGCGGCTTGACTTTTAAGAGAAGGTGGTTGATGATTTTCACGGGAATCAGTTTGGTCCCTTGGTTTGATTTTCAAAGAAGTTTCATAGACCGGTTCACATACTAACTCAATTTGTAACCTTTCAATGCTTGCTGGTACAAAAGCGAGAGTATTGTCTCTTAAATTGAGCATTTTGAGAGTTCCAAAACTACATAACCAAAATGGAATTGTCACTATCTCTGTCGATGCTAAATTTAGATTCTCAATATATTTGAATTTGTAAAGAAGGTGGGGTACGCTTCTAATCTGAAAAAAAAAAAAAAAAAAAGACTCGAGTTGAAATGTTTTTTGTAAATTACGTTAAACGTAAAATGTATTCTGTTTTTCCTTAACAAATAGATTTTTGGAATTCTGATAAAAGAAAAATGCTTGCTCACTTTATGAGAATTCTGAATTCACGCAACTCAGTGGTATGAAGCAGTGAAAGTTTTTGGCTTAAACAAATAGTTACTGGAACTATATATTTTTCAAATTGTTGATAAGCAGTAAGAGAAGGCTTGTTGTTTCTTGGCGTCAAATGTAATTTGTGGCTGAATATTTATTTGACGTAGAAATACTAAGTTGCTGACGTAGATTCAGTTATTGGAAAACAGTTGATCGATTAGTTAGTTAGATGTTCAATTTCTGAGTTCTTTATTATAAAAAAAGAGCTATGTAGATTTCACCATTTTATACGCAGCCAGTAATGCAGACTTCGGGAAAATGAGTCATATTTTAGAGGATATTTTTTTCTTATTTAAATCTGCGCTGTTTTGCACAGGTATAATTAAGGTTACGAAACTGTAACAGGTTTGTTTAGATGTAAAGAGAAATATTTTGAAGGAGAAAAAAATCTTCCATTCTAGAAAAAACGGTAAACTGTGATAATACTACTACGTTATCTGTGAAAATACTAATTGGTCGTGTTTTAAGAAAATGATGTGTACAACAGCTCAGATTTAAATAAGAAAAAATATCCTGTAAAATTTGAATAATTTTTTGGAAGTCTGCATTCGACAACACCGTGGACCCATAACAACCCTTGTTCTCGACACTCGTGGACTAATATGCCCCTTGTTTACACTTACTCCATTATGACTAATATTCAACGAGATCAAAGATTTTTGTATGCAAGGCCTCTTCATCCAAGCCCAATTAGATTTCATACTGAGTTGATTTTTTCCTATATTTAAGTTTTTGATAGGAAGATTGCCTAAATATTCAGGTAAATCGGTAATATTGTTGTCAGAGAGATCTAACTCACTTAAATTATACAAAGGTCGAATTTTATTACCAATGTCATCCAATTTGAGATTGGCTGCCTGGAAAAGAATAAGATACCTATTATGTATCTCCTCAGAAAATTCAAGATGATGCTGAATGTAAAACTAAATTGTAAATATTCTTTAATTTAACTGATTAGGTATTCAAAAACTAACACTTCCTGGAAATCATTACATATTTTGTGCGTGCGTTCTTCATAATTACATTTCTGTGCGCATAAAACTATGATTCCTTAATTTTATTATGATTTTTTCTAAATAGCAGGTAAAAAAAAACTGAGCAAATGCTTTTATTTATGCAAATGATTATGCTCTAATTTTTTTGTGAATTTGCTATAGTAAAAGCATTCGCTCAGTTTTTATGATCACTACTCAATACCACCCCTTTTCGACCTGCTACTCGGAAAGAAATCAGTTAAGGACAATTTTGTTGACCTTGTAATATTCACTTTTCTGGAGATAGCGAATTTCAAAAACGTTCATCTGAGACAATGACTAGAAACCGCTATCTAATTTTATTATTTTCTTGAGTGCAGTTTAAATCGCAAAAATACTCAGTCAGAAATGTACAGCCCAAATAGGAATCTAAGTAAGTAAAAAATGTCCGGTATCCGATGTCCAACCTATAATATATTGGGATACTTTGTTGTGGATATATTTAGAGGGGGGTCCAGCAACATCTCTTTCCGTTGATTTTTCAACGGTAACAACAATAGTTTGACATAACGTCTTCCCGATTCGTTAAATTTTATTTTAATTTACAGTGGTACTTAAATAAACTAACCCACATTTCCCATTGTTTTTCTTACCTTTAATGAAACTAGGGTCCTAGGGAATTCATCCCAATACGACTTTAACGTATTGACTGTTAATGACGTTACGGGCCTGCTAGGAACTTTGCTATCGTTTGGGTTGAGGACATGAGTTGTGTGGATAGTTTCATTTTTCAATACTTTTATTAGAATAGTCATAAAGCTCATTAAAGTTTTAGGGTCATTGTGAGAAATTATAATATCTTCAGGAGGACATTTAAATCGAATTGTTGACTTTCCTTCTTTGATGAACTTTGTGAAAACTTTCTCAACGTTGTTCTTGATCTGAAAATAATAATTGTCAATTCACAATTTTAGTGAGAAAAGTGGGGCAAACACATAAGATAGTTATTGGAACCCAAGGCCATACCGGGGAGGGGGGGGGTCCAGACCTCGCGCGAAATTTCAATCGTTTTTTTAATGAAAATAATGTACTTTGCACGTGACCTAAAATATTAAAAAAATATGTATTTTGATTACATCATATACTATAGTTTAATGCAATGGTGTAAGAACCAATTTGAATTTGGGGATGACACAAGTCAACATTTTTATCTAGCACACATTTTACAAATCTAACAGTTTGTGGTCCCATGTAATATTTTGATAAATATTACATGGGACAACAACATCACCTTCCATGATAATCATTTTCAAGTGTTAGTCCTGGTTTGGCTGTCAATCCTTCGGAACACCCCCTCGGGTACGGCCCTGTTGGAACCCAATATGTTCCTCAACACATTGAGTTTGTCTGGAACATTGTTTTTTCCTTTCGCTGTTAATGCTGTTTTGTACAGACCTCATTAATTTATTTTAAAACTTAAAAACAGGAAATTACCTCTTGTGAGTAAGAGATTCAAAATTGTGGTAATGAAAGTTTTATTTGAACATTGACAGCTCACTTGGTCAGATGTTTGGGTACCCAAAAAGTAGTAGATTTGAGCCTTACCGACCATGTTTTTTTTTTGTCAAAGATATGTCCCTTGATGCTCTTGTTTTCTTGAAGACGCTCTGCGCCTGTGTTCTTTCTTCTGTTCAAAGAAATCCAGCAACTAGACATGCAATGGGAATCGCTACAGAAGTTCCTGCGAAACCCAGGTATAAACATCAAATGTGAAATAGCAATAAAGCAAACAATTTCAGTCATTGGATACACCAGATCATGCTTTTGCACTATCCATTGAGCATTGAAGTTAAGCGGCACAGGATGTATACCTTACTCAATTGAATATAAGAGCCTACCCACAGCTGTTCTAAAAAATCAAAACAATCATTTTATAATTTTAGGAAAAAAAAAACAAGATAAATACATACATCATAACATTTTGGTGTTCCCAAATTCCTTGCAAAGTATTGGATTTTATAGTCTCCAGTCTTGGATAGTTTACCAATAGCCAACGTTGAATAGACTGCTCGCCTTCTACAGTTGCCGGATAGTCCAACATGATTCCTATTTGATATTTCAATATTTGCAGAGATTTTCATCGCAAATAGAATTGGTTAGAGAACGATTGCTGGATAGAAATCAATCCCACATTATCTTTTGGTATTAATAGGCTGATATAAGTTCCTTTCGATATAGTTCTGATTTTCTGAACGAACAAGACCTCTATCCCTTGTTAGTCTTGTTGCTTGTTGTTGCAATTCCCTGCTAACAGAAGAACAAAATAACAAATTATAAAATTTAAAAAAAAAAAAATCCCGCCTCTGAAAATAAGCTCCACTATTCTTAGACGGTATAATATTATTCAAGACGTAAACACAGAATTCGTCCATACCTCGTTATCATTATTATTAAATTTATACGGCTATGCCTCCATGAAATAGAACGGAATTTTTATGATAGGATCGGAAAGAATAAAAGAAATTAGTGAAGAAATTATGATAGGAGCTTTCGAACTCATTACTCATTGGTGTTTCTTCGGGCAGTAATTAAGGGTGACCCGTCTTACGCTGCTTACCATGTTCTTACTTTAACGCGGGAATGCTTTTATTTATCAGTTTACTGTTTACCGTGTTTTTATGATTTCTTATCAAATATTTTTGATTGCGTGCGTCAAACAGATGTTTTTCATTATTAAGAACCAAAATAAATAGGTATTAGGTATAAAAAAAGTTTTTTCTTAAAAAGTATCTATAAAATAAACATTTTATTAGCTTTTTCGGTCTAAAAAGTAAGTTATTATTTTCAGTATTCGTACAGTTTACATTGTGTACCTTGTTTGATTAGTTCTTCAGTACCTTGTGATATTTCCTATGATTGATTTTTGCTGTGTACTAACACCATCCAGTAACATAACTTAGCTTGCGTTTCTTTTTTATCTTAGTAATAGGTTTGCTAATACTATTTTCTTCTCCGTATTGCAGATGTCATCTAATAACAGAAAAAGTTCTAGAGGTATACTCGTACAAGACAGAAAATCAAGCGATGCAGAAAATTCATCTAGCAATAACCAAGATGATCTGCAAGTGGAGGTAAATTGAAACCGTACGGAACTGGTTGCTCTACTAGGGCCGGATTTCTCATAGTCATGACTAACTCATCGGTTTAAAAACCAGTGTTCTTTTAAAAAATATTTCCTGGTCAGAGATTAACCATGGACCTAGCTCTAAAATAATGATTAGGAATAATTTGAAAGAAGCTCTAACAAGCTCATATTTAAAGGTTTCCGAGAAAAGAAAAGATCGGAAATCATTAAATATCTTACGGACGATAAAAGATAAATACCTGAAATTTAGTGGGCGTTTGTCAGATATCAAAGAAATTGTTTGAGGGATGCATATAGGCTCTCTTTTTCATAGAGAGTTGAGAGGCAATCAAATTTCAATTACTTTCATTGTAAAAAAATAATGATGCCATTATATAAATATACAAATTAGAAATTCATAAGGTAATTGATGGGAATAACCCCCCCCCCCCCCCCCCCNTCAAAGCGGGAAAGTTTTATGATCGCTTTTAATCCTTAATTAAGGACATAGTTACACTGTTGGAAGTTCGAAACTGGGATCGGGCAAGCTTTTTTTTTTTTTTTATTAAGAAATTTCATTATTTTATTTAACTACATAAAAATATATACATCTCACACACTATGGTAGCTTCTTAGAGACTCTTTAGAGCTTTTTAGATAAAATTTAGAAAATACTAACCACCCAGAACGGCCTTGTCTCTAAGATATCTGGTGAAATAAGGCACATGTAGGCTACTATATAAAGGGTGGACACAAATCCGTGTTTTCCCCCCTCCCCCGATCACCTTTGTCCCGTAAGGATCAATGCGAAGCACGTGTGAAATAACTAGTATTATTATGAATCACTTAGAATTTGTCATTTCCGACTGTTCCCCAGAAAAAAAGCAGACTCTTCATGTGTAAAAAAAGAAGATACTTAAGTGAAATATAGCTGAAGTTATTTTTAATTATCCTTTCAAGAGAAATCAAATTTTGATTTTATGTTAACCATACAAGAAGGCATAGAACGAGTTTCTGTTCTAAATTTCATATTGAATTTGTATTTCAGAAAAAGAAGAAACAGAAATATTGGGATTGGGTCTCGTCTTCAAGTGACGAAGAATCGACAGAAAAAGACAACGTAAGTTTTTTTTCCATCTTTGGATACCAATCCTTACCTTTAGAATAATTGCAGAATGCCAAAGAGAATTAGGAAAAAAATGACAATTTTGAATGAAATAGATGCAACGCCGACCCCAAATATAATTAGGAAAAGGTGCAGTAAAAGAAGAAGAAAAAGTAACGAAAATATTTCATGAAAAAATTACAATAATCTTGTGATCTGAAATCCGTTTTCCTTGGCTGATATAAACATTTTTTTAATTATTATTTTCAGATTATTGGAGATTTGGACTCCACACCTGTTGAAAATTTAAGACCTCGAAACCAAAATAATACCAAAAAATCCTCCTGTGTAACACCAAGTACTAGAAACTCAAAACTAATTGCAACTCCAAGTTCTCAAAGAAAAACTTTCACTTTAACTCCTACTCTTAAGAAACGAGAAAATGCACCTCTTACGCCTTCGACGCCACTTCAAGAGGCTAGAGAAAACTTGCATCTAAGAAATGTTCCCAAATCTTTACCCTGTCGAGAAACTGAGTTTCAAAGCGTGTATAGGTTCTTAGTCAGCAAAATTTCTAACAAGTCAATGGGGTGTATGTATATTAGTGGTGTGCCAGGAACAGGAAAAACCGCCACGGTCCATGCTGTTATGAGAAAATTAGATGAAGAACTGAAAGGGGAGTTTGTGGTAAGTAAACAAATTGTTTTGATTTTAGCGAGACTCACTACATTACAAGGCTTCATTGAAATATTCTTGAATAGAAATTTAACTTAACGGTTTTTTTTATTATTTATTTAAGACACATTTAACGATTGAGTTTTTCGCAATCAGTAACAAATTGAACCTGCAGTCAATCAGTCTGGTAAAAGGGCTTGAAGTTCACGTCAAGCTGTCTTTTTACCGAAAAGAAAATCTCAGCACTGTTGAAAAATCAACACCTTTGAAAGAGCGTTAGTAAGTTGTTTGGTTTGTGGGAAGTAGCTTTGGAATTTCTATTAGAGCACAGCGCAGCGCTTCTTGCGATTAATAACTTCATTAAACTCCGATTGATTGTCACTGTCGAACACATTATCTGGTGGTATGATAATAGGAGTCACAGCAGGGTCAACAATTTGAGATAACTTAGACTGAGAAGCTTGTACTCTCCTGGATGACATGTTGGAGGCTGTAGGATTTTCATGTTGTGATGATTTAGAGAGCTAAAGATGAAGATTTAGCTACTCTAATCAGAAGGCTGAGTCAACTGTAAACTATAGTAAGACACGAAATAATAATTATTTTCTTTATTATTTTTGAAATTTTTCACATAATTCGACAACTGTATTAGAATTTCACCTGTTCATGGGTCAAGTTGGCAACAGTTTTGAGATTTTTTTTTCCTTTCTCTCCACTTACTTTTTTATTGTTAAGCTGTGAGAACCCTGCAATTTTTGATTTCGCTTTGAATCAACCTCGAACTTTGGGTGGATCAAAATTCTAGGCATCTTTAGAACTCTTCTAGGCAAAATTCAAGGTATCCCATTTTTTCTGTGTTTCAGTTTGTAGAGATAAATGCCTTGAGCATACCAGAACCAAAACGCGCTTACAGTAAAATTTTAGAATTATTACTTAATGAAGACGCTCCTCCCGAACAAGCTAAGAGCATTTTAGATCGTCACTTTACCCGTCCACATGGTGCATGTGTTTTGCTCATTGATGAACTCGACTTTCTCTGCAACAAGCGACAAGATGTGATTTATAATATTCTAGAGTGGCTAAATAAACCAAAATCAAGATTGATTATATTATGTATAGCAAATACAATGGACTTGCCGGAACGTACACTGAAAGGTAAGATAGGTTAGGTATGCGCCCTTTGTCTGTAAGCCTAAAAACATAGTGCACGCATCGGGCATCTAAGAATCAATATGTTCCGGGGATGCTATGTTCGCACTATATGCTACCCCATTAAAAGACAAGTGTTTGTTCTCCAAACATCATCTATCAGGCTTGTGTTTATTTATTTTAGAAAATTGAAAATAAATTTTCTGATACTTCTTGGAAGATCGAGAATCGTTGGATTACCAGAGAACTACCCTACCAAAACAATCGCGTCCTCACGATGGCCGGTTCTACGTACCAGGACGACCTGGAACGCATATCATCACAGTTCCAGCCAAGGGCCATAAAAATCTTTTCGGTAAACTCATATCAATCTGTTTCTACCATTTTAATTAATCATGTATCTATAAATGGGAAGAACGGTTGATTTCTTGAGAAAAACCGCTACTACTACCAAAACATCGAGTAAGAAGACCAGGGCGTAGGAATTTGGGTAAATATATTCTGAGCTTTATACAATTTTGAACAGAACAGTGTTATGTTAGAATATTTCCTTCATCGGCCCTCGCTTACTTACAATCTGTCTGATTCCTTGTGTTTGCAATTTTGCTTCAATTACAAAGTACTCCACAGAAATAAAGTTACCCTCAAGTAATAAGATATGCTAGTAATATTCTCGGTTATTGTGAGGTCAAAATTAAACTTCCCAATTTGATTAAAATATATGCATGCGAATTGTGAATAGCTGTGTCAAAATACAATATACTATGATACAGTTACCTCCATTGGGGTCCTTCAACTACTAAATATGACACAAATTAAAAATCACTGCCGCCCTCAAAAAATTGGTATTTTACGTTTCGTCAAATTGAAAAATCCGTTCGGCCCAAACTTGTATTATGTTGGCAGAATTTTCATTTATTGAACAATACATACTTTATCCTTAACTCCGCAAAGACATTAATGTAATATTTTTCTCGCTTATATTTCTATATTAGTTACCTAATTTTTCTTTCTTCCGAACAATGGCCAACGAAAGTTTACTGTCACGCAATACTTTAATCTATTTCTCAACACAGCTTCTAAACTTTTCAGGTTACGTTTTGAATTACGTTTTGAAAATAGTGTAATTTACTAACTTCTGTTACATAGAAAATGGATCATTTGAATTTCATATGACTTTTTTGACCAGCTTTTTTTGTAGGAAGCGCCACTTGATGATGACATATCCGCTACTTAAGATTTCTATGGACTCGGTTTAATGAGAGTATCAGTTCGGCGACCTCGAGCCCATACAGTAATATCCGAACTGCATGGTCGAATTATATCTAAACTTTTAGTTCGGAGATTGCGAGTTCGAATCCCGCCTGGAGCTAATTTTTCTGAAGTCATGCATATGCAATGATAGATTTTTCTAAATCAAATTGCGTAGTTTGATCTTATATCTCACCCAATTTCAGGGTGCAATTTTTGTGTAATGAAAATTAGACTAGCCTAGCTACCAATTTCATGTGAGTATTTTTTCTATTTTCTGTTAGGTATGCAATAAGGGATCGAACCTTTTGTTGTAAATTTAATCTCAATTTAAATATATTTTTTTCTTCAGGCAAGGTGTCCAGTCGAATGGGTTTGACTAGGTTGACGTTTCGGCCCTATGATCATCGTCAATTGCAAGAAATAGTTCAAAATAGATTACAAAACAACAAATGTTTCCATCCAGACGCAGTTCAGCTCGTAGCCAGGTGAGAGTGTGGGTAAAAGTGGGAATATAGGTCACTAGAATTTAATTTGATTTATTTGACTAGTATACGCTACTCATATCACCAAAAAAGTCCAGAATCTGCAAAAAAAAAAAATCAACTGTGACTACTTTTGTTTTCGTTCAACTGTGACTAACGGATTGACTTGCAAGAAAAGTTTTTCGTCGTCAGTCTTCTGGTATGGAATCTCAAAAATAGTGGTTTTGTGCATTGATTTAATAGGACCAATCAATATTGAATAGAAATATTTTAAAATGTCCTGATAACTAAATTGTTTTGTCGCGTCGGGAGAGTTATTTTCGATTGGTTGGACCTCTGACAATTCGTACAACTATTTATTTTTGTTTTCAGAAAGGTAGCAGCGGTATCCGGTGACGCTAGACGGGCGTTAGATATCTGTAAACGAGCCACCCAGGGTATAAAAGAAGGTGAAATAATCACACCGTTCCATGTTCAACAAACCCTGCAAACTATATTCACGAGTAAAGGAGTTCGGATTTTGAAAGCTCTCGGTTTGGTTCATCAAATTGTATTGAGATCAATTCGGGATGAAAGTTTGAGAACTGGAGTTGAGGAAACCATTGTGCATAGTGTCTATCAACAATTTAAAAGCATCTGGACATTGGAAGGTGAGTTGATTTCTATTATTATTTCTGACCTCGATCATTAATAATTGGACGCTATTTCAGGGTAAGGAATTTCCTTAAATATATTTTTTTTCTTCTAAGAATGACAAGGCAGAAATCAAGGTTTTCCATTGAAAATATCCCATATATGAGGTATGTCCGTAAAAAGATTTCACAATTTTTCTTTATGGAGAGAGGGGGGAGTATGAATGTAAGGTTAGGTTACGTTGTAATGTTTTTATCACCATGTCCTGCATTTAACCCTTCTCCAAGGAAATTTTCTATCCTGGAATAGTTTCATGAGTTGCGTCCATACTTTCATTTTCTTACAGATTCTCAGAAGCAATGAGCTTCCTGTACTCTGTAAAGCAGGGGCACATGATCTATGTATTGATCAATACAGGGTAATAGTAATCAATATATTGACCTTGTGCGGAGTGGATTGATGTAGGTATTGACGTTGATTTTAATGGGTTAATATCCTGTGTTGATCGTGTGCTCCCCGCTATAGGGCACCTCGATCAGTAATGAGGTCATCCTTGTTGTACTCAAATTCTAAGAAACGATGATCTTTCTTTGATTATTTTTCCTTTCTCATTTCGTATCTGCACTGGAAGAGGAGCCTCTGTTCCAAATGTAAATTGTCTGGGTTGATCCTGAGTAAATCAACTGATAAAAAATAATAAAACAAACCCGTAATCATATAAAATATTTGCTTAAAATTAGCTCAGGAATTTTAGGAACTAAAAAACATTAAATGGCATAGTTCTAAATTTTGCTTTAAATGATATATAATATAAATAAAAAATAAACCGAACACGTAATAAAAAAAAACATAATAAGCCCAGGAATTTTAGAAAAAAAAACAAACATTAAATGGCATAGTCCTAAATTTTGCTTAAAATGATATATTAGGCATAATAATATAAATAAAAAATTAACCGAACACGTAATAAAAAAAACATAATAAGCCCAGGAATTTTAGGAAAAAAAAAACAAAATAAACAACAACATTAAATGGCATAGTTCTAAATTTTGCTTAAAATGATATATCAGGCATAATAATATAAATAAAAAATAAACCGAACACGTAATCAAAGAAAACATAATAAGCCCAGGAATTTTAGGAAATAAAAAAACATTAAATAGCATAGTTTTCAATTTTGCTTTAAATGATAGATTATAATATTAGTCTCAATAATATTATGAAAAGTCCCAAGGTGGGGCGGTTGCGAAACCTTTCGCAATTTTTACTTTTATCAGCCGCCATCTTGGATTTTAGGTTATTATTTTGGTTGTTTGCAAATATATATGCAAAGTTTATAGGACTTTGCAACTGACAAAATTATTCGTGTTAGTTTTTGTTGTATCTTTCGCTGTTTTGGAATTGTAGATTTAAAAATGGGTAAAAAATAAAAAAAAATACGATAAAGGTCAAAATTTGCTTATGAATAAATATAATGAGAAGTGCCTAGTCGGTTTTCTCATTATTTTCTCGCAAATCTCGAGAACGGTTGGTCCTATCGAATTATAGGACTTAAATGAAAGACTATTGAATTTCCGGCACACTTAGTAATATACCTTTTTTTCTATCTCTGACCGTTTTCGAGATATAGAGATAGTACTGAAAATGTCTCGAGAACGGTTGTCTTTCAGGATTTTTTTTTATACCGCTAAAGTGAACAACAATAATATTTCTTACAAACTTAGTACCATACATTTTTGTAGTACCTCTGACCATTTCTAAGATATAGATACAAATGATGTAGGTAAAATCTAAAAAAAAAAATCTGTATACCTATATTACGAAAACGGGCAAAGATACGAAAAAAAATGTACAACAAATGACTTGTAGAAAATTTAATTGTCGTCTAAATTTAAGTCCTGTAAAATTTTTTGATAAAATAACCGTTCTCGAGATATTTGCAACAAAATTTGCCTTTTCATTGGTTTAAAATTCAAGATCGCGGTCTGTAAAAGTCAACTTTATCGTTAATTTTTCTAACTCATTTTTAAATCTTCAATCCTGTCTATTCCTATGACTCGAAAACGGCGAAAGATACGACAAAACTTTCACGCATAATTTTGTCACAAATTTAATTACTGTTCATTAAAGTCCTATAAACTGTTTCGATAAAGTTAACCGCTCTGGAGATATTTATCACCACCACCAACAACAAAAAAAACCTAAAATCCAAGATTGCGGCCGATAAAAGTCAAAATGGCGGAAGGTTCCGCAACCGCCCCATCTCGGGACTTTTTATAATATTTATTCAGCAAAATTTAGAACTATGCCATTTAATGTTTTTTTAATTAATTTTTTCATGAAAAATTTCTATAAAAAAAAAAAAAAAAAAAAAAAAAAAAAAAAAAAAAAANAAAAAAAAAAAAATACACCTGAAACATGTTCCAAGGTGATGTGTTTTTTTTGGAGAACCTTAAAATGTGGACAACCCTGCAGTTCTGCCGCGAACCGTGATCGGATTTTGGATAGCGGAATGCAGGCCGGTTCGATAGGAACAAGATGAGAAAAACATTTCCTTAGAAGTTAGCCTTAGCTGAGGACTTAGGAGGTATATTTCTCTTATATTTCAAATTTTTTTTTTTAAAAAAAATAAGGATAAATTGATTTGGAATTGAAAATTGAGTAGAGTTATAGTGATTATGAGTCAGTCAGTAAATCAGTATGTCAGTAAACCAACTGGGCTTTGCGTTTTATAGGTATAAATAGGTGTACTTCAAAAATAGAAAAAAATATATTTTTAATTTTTCAGTGAGTCACATGACGTCACCATCATCCTCTCGGATTTGTGACGTCATATTGGAGTTAGCAGATATGGGTTTAGTAATTATACCTGAGTCAAAGGTTACTATTTTTCAGAAGACATCTTTAAATATTAGCTCGGATGATATTCATTATGCGTTAACATCGGCGCCCCCTGCTTAAGCAATGCCATTTAGAGCTTTACGAGGCTGCCTCAGCCACTCACCCCGTCATGAATTTATGAAAAGGGGAGAAATTCCAGGTTGCATTTGAAGGCCAATCAAGACATTTGAGCGATTTTTTAAAATTAATTTATCACAATGTGTGCTTACGGAAGATAGCGGCATTACAAGGTTTCAAAAGTAGCTGTGCATTAGTTTAAAAATTGAAATCAGATGAGCACAATTTGGGATCAGAGGGCACAATTTGGGTCCTTGTTTATGTCAGTCTGTCACGAATTCTGCCTAAAAAGTTAAAGCTTGGTGCCTCTTGATCGAATATACCCTTGGCGTTTTTTTGTGCGGTTTTAAGAATTCTGACTAAAAGGTAAGTACTAGAGTAACTATAGAATTGGAACTGAAGGTTTTGTCCCCAGGGCTCAGTTTTGAGTTTGTCCCCAACGCTCAATTTGGGTCCTTGTTTATGTCAGTCCGTCACGAATCCTGCCTAAAAAGTTAAAGCTTGTTGCCTATTGATCGAATATTCCCTTGGCGGTTTTTTGAGCGGTTTTAAGAACTCTGACTAAAAGGTAAGTACTAGAGTAACTACAGACTTGGCGATTTTGCCGCTTCTTGGCAAGTTCTCACAAATCCTGATGCTTTTGGCATTGAAAACTCGACATCGAAAATTTCAGTCTATTACAATACATTCTTTTTATATAGATAAGGAAGGTCGTGTGATGTTCACACAAGATTTTTTAAATAATAAATGCTTTACAAAATGCTGCTGTATTTTTTGTGTTTTTTAGTTCTGGGGTAGGTACCAAATAATAGAAGCGTATTCCATTTTTGGGTGACTTGAGTGGAGTAGAGTAAGTGGAGGAAGGGTTTCAATTGTTAAACAAAATAATTATGTTACTTTTATAATAAAGCCAAGCATTTGCAAAAAAGATTTAGTCGAGCCACATTTTTTTATTCAACCCTGATAACACCCTTTTCAAAATTTAAGGTAAGTAGAATCAAAAAATAAAATAAAAAAAATCGTTTGTCCGCTGTTCCCCGTTATGGGCACTTTTGCCACTTTACATGAAATTTGGTATGCTAGTCATATTTGGAGTCTAAATGTGTCCCGAAACTTTTGAGCGTAATCGGTTATACCATCGTCGGTTTGTCCATTCTTTTAGCGGTTTTCATTAATTTTGTCTAAAAAGAGAATGGTAAGTGCTAGAGACTTGATTATTGGGGATTCATATTTTTTGTTGTTTATTGATTGGCCTAAGTACCTACCTAGTTATGTTAGCTACTACTTGGTATTTAATATTTTAGTATTTAACCCTATACATGTGTGTGACTCACAGTGATTTTAGTATGGAACCCTATACATATGTGTGACTCACAGTGATTTTAGTATGGAACCCTATACATGTGTGTGACTCACAGTGATTTTAGTATAGAACCCTATACATGTGTGTGACTCACAGTGATTTTAGTATGGAACCCTATACATGTGTGTGACTCACAGTGATTTTAGTATGGAACCCTATATATATATATATATATATATATATGACTGTCACTATCGCGAACTTTTAGTGCTGGNTATATATATATATATATATGTGTGTGTGACCCACAATGATTTTAGTATGGAACCCTATAGAAGTGTGTGACTCACAGTGATTTTAGTATGGAACCATATACATATGTGTGACTCACAGTGATTTTAGTATAGAACCCTATACATATGTGTGACTCACAGTGATTTTAGTATAGAACCCTATACATATGTGTGACTCACAGTGATTTTAGTATAGAACCCTATACTAAAATCACTAACTTACTAATCCAAGAGAGCTGCTTACATACTCGTATGTGTGAATCACAGTGATTTTAGTATGGAACATATGTGTGAATCACAGTGATTTTAGTATGGAACCCTATACATATGTGTGACTCACAGTGATTTTAGTATAGAACTTTATACTAAAATCACTAACTTACTAATCCAACAGAGGTGCTTACATACTCGTATGTGTGAATCACAGTAATTTTAGTATGGAACATATGTGTGAATCACAGTGATTTTTGTATTGAACCCTATACATGTGCGTGACTCACAGTAATGAAAAGTTTCGTCCGTCGCACAGATATGGAAAAAAGTGCCCTTTACAATGTATCGTGTTCGGTGTACACTGTACAGGGTACGAGGGGCAGACAAACGGATTTTGGTGTCTACATATCTTAAAACGTAAAATATCAAGTTGTGGGGGTAAATTTTATTCAGCTCATGTCATAATAAACACATGTGTCACATTGGCAGAGTTTTAACTTACTAGTCCAACAGAGCTGCTTACAATATTATCACCTACTTTTCATAATAAATGGTATCTGGTATCTTAAGAACGAAATTTAATCCCCAATATTTCATTTTGTGTTGACATTATTATTTTTTATTTTTTGGGGTTGGGTTTTGTTTTTCCATCATCATCATCATCATCAAGTTTCACTTTTAATCAAAATATCTGCATTACGTGATAAATTTTACATTGTGTTTTTTTTTTGTGTTATGATTAGGGCGACCAGAAATTTCTGGGGCGAAAGAGGATTTTTTGGGAGGGGTGGTGCGGAGGGGAAATTTATATGGGGGGCCTTTATTTATTTATTAGTGTTAATGGAATGCAAAAATTTAAAAGGTAGATACAACCCTTTTACTTATTTAACTTATCCATTCGTTTAATATTTGTCGATCTTCTTAATAAAGTATGTACATTATTTACAAGGTATTAGGGAGGGTAGGTAGCCTAGTACTCAACATTATATGCATTCGTGGATGAGAGGTGGCGCTTCTAACTTCCAACCCAGGTAGCAGGTTTGATTTCCGTCCGGAGCTGATTTTTCTCAAAGGGAAGTATTTCTTTTTAAAAAGTTAGTTTCACCAAAAAGCGTGATATATTCATTACTTTGTTCAAAAGCAGGACATTTTTT
Organism: Pachypsylla venusta; assembly: GCA_012654025.1. NCBI lineage: Eukaryota > Metazoa > Arthropoda > Insecta > Hemiptera > Aphalaridae > Pachypsylla > Pachypsylla venusta. The sequence goes on from CM022877.1 coordinate 30,647,154, forward strand.
TCCCCGAGCAATTGCTGGGACCAGGGTCTCTAAGCGGGCTATCCCGCCGAAAGCGGGATGTATGTTCACCCTAGTTATGATCACAATAGCAAGCCATAATTTTCATTAGTGAAGTCGTCGCCAGCACAGTCCCACTCCCCCCCCCATGGCAGAGTCCCTTCTCTTCGTCCCTCTGTGAACACCTTCTATATATTTATATTCCAATTGCTAAATAAGAAAGATTTTTTCAAACCTTCCCATAAATTGTGTATTATTTTCACTTTTTTGTGGAAATGTAATTTTTTATGCTTATGACCGTACAATATGCATGTGCTAGGTATGTACAAACTAAGCACTTTCGAAAGAAAATCGAAATGTTTGGTTCTTTACATTGTTTTCGTATACATTTTTCGAATCCCTTGTCCCAATAGATTGGGGTAATCGATATAATACTGTATCTATTTATTAACTGCTGAACCTAGGATACCTCAAAACAGCTAAAATATTCTGATATATGTTTTCATTTACACAAAATATTCAAAGAAAGAGATAGTATATTCTCCTCACCATTCTATACAGGCTGGTCCATTTTAATTTAATGTTAAAATTTTTAAAAAAATATTCTAAATTTCGGAGCATGACTGGCGTGGCACACGATATCATGCTCTGAAATTCAGTTTCTTTTAAATTATATATTTTATTATAACTATCCATCTAGAATGACGAGACCTTTCGTTTGATACGTGTCATTGATCTGTATAGTAGAAACACTCCCGATACTGAGGGAAAAAATAAAGAGAAAACGATTATGTAAATGTAACCCTAGATATCATGACATTGTCAGAAAAGATTTTTGGTTTATTATTTTATGAACCTTTGGAATCGTCACGAAAAAAAAANCCTCAATTTTTTTTGGGGGGGGGCTATTTTTTGCCAGAAAAATAAAAAACCCATGTGTCACATTGGCAGAGTTTTTGTATCCCCAACATTTTCGAAGCTATTTGGATTGCGTTAATAAAAATGGCGTACCCTGTATACAATTTGCAAAGATGGAAGAACAAAATTTTGATGAAAACTAATGGATTCGTCAGAAGGCTCGTCTCAATCTACCCTTCAATTAGGCGCAAGACTTTCCAAGATGTAGACGTGTCCAGAAAAACATCAGTGGCGTAGTTGAAAGCGCCGGAGTAAATACGATGAAATTGATATGGGACCATATTTATGATTTCATCAAAATCGTATGAACGTTACTTGTTATTTTGTCGAGCATAAAAAAAATGACTACAGACAGTCAGAAGTTCAATTCAAAAGCCCCCACTACTATAACTTCAATACTTAAGTTATATTTCGACTTTCTTCACACTTTCGTCGAAACTTTTAATTTGACTTTCTATTAGTGTGCATTGTTTTGCTGTCCTGTTGGATTTCATTACCTTTTTTTTCGAATAAAAGAGGGAAAAAAGTTGTATCAACTCTACCTACCGAAAAATTTGTTTTAAATTTGAAACTTTTTGTATTTCCTATTTTTTGGGTTCACTAATGACAAGTTTGTACAAAAACTTTAATGAATGTGATCATCCATTTCATAGGCATTATAGAGCTTGTCCCAGAAAGTCCTAGCGAAGGCCTCATAAGGTTTTATAAAAATCTTCGACGCCTCAACACTTTCGTCATAAGTTTTAATTTGACTTTCCAGTAGTGGTGTTTTGCTGTTCTGTTGGATTTCCATCTGGTGATAATATCTAATTTACAGTTCAATCCTCGGAAGTTGCATTAGTTATGGAAATGTAAATTTCTCGATAAATTTAAACTATACTAAGGTAGGTAGGTATACTTTTAGTTTTCACGTTTAGCTCTGTCACTGAAAATATTAGATAGAAATCTAATATTTTGACCTATAAATTCATAATATGAAATAACATCTTTGAATTCTCTGTGGAAATTATTTTAGAAACAGTTTAAACTCTGCCTATGTGACGCATGGGAAAAAATATTTTACGTATTAAGTTTTGCAGTATGCAAAAATTCAGAGAAAAATTCCGCCCCTTCGCTGTCCCCAAACGTTTTGGGCGATTTTTTTGCCACTTAACGTTGACAGATCTTGATGCAATTTGTTATGTAGGTCCCATTTGGGGTCTAGAGTTTCTTTACCCCAAATGGGATCTATACACCAAAATCGGTCAACGCTAAATGACCAAATTGCAGAAACGGATTCAATTTTTGAACTTAGCAGACCTTGAAACGTAAAATATCAAATTTTGATGGGAGAAGGGGTGGGTTAATTTTTGCGTGGCGATTTCATTATTAAAAATAATAAACCGGATATGTTCATAATTGGAAATAATAAACCAAGGTCCTGTAGAATTTATGTGGCCTTTTTCAGGATTCTGAGTCACTTGTGCCGTAGAGAATTTATAAATTTTGTACGGCTCTTGACTGACTATTTTATATTGAACAATAGATACCTACAAACAGATATGTGTCCACTACTGAGAACAGATTAATATACCTATTGGAACGGTCGTTCATTATATTAAATCATCGCGAGGTAGCTACTCGTATACCTGAAGATGATAAATATTACGTAGGAGAGATATCCAAAACTTAAGAGAGAAAATGAAATAAATATAAAATTCTCAAAACTCGCACGCGCATGTTCTACAGATGCTGTGTGAAAGCTGACTTAAAAATCTTAACGCACTAGGGTTGTGGCTGTCTTGAACAAAGGACCGGTAAGTCAAAATTATTTTTTTTAGGGAAAAAAAATCACGTAAATATTGTTGTTGTATAGATTCCAATTAGTTAATTTATTAAGTAATTCATTGTTTTTCTATTTCATTTATTACGTGTAATGCATGCATGCATCCTTTAAAGTTTTTAATTTAAGTCAATAGTAACTAACGAAACTTTGGCTCACCCATGTGTAGGAGTGGTTCGCCAAAAGCAGGAAAATAAAAATGTTTTTTTCAAAATGTATGTAAATTACAACTAGAAGGTATCCAACCCTAAAATGCATGCATCCATGATGTAAAGCTATCTATTTTTCTGTAAAATACAGCCAATACATGTACGATCCGTGATCCGTGTACCTGTAAGAAATATCTGTAAGATCCGTGATCCGTGTACCTGTAAGAAATATCTGTAAGATCCGTGATTTTTTCCTCGTATTTTATATTTATACCTATAATACGGTCCCCTGTGGATGGGGGGACATGAAAACAATACTTCCAAGGCACTGAAATCCATGCCAGTCTAAGGACAGGATCGGAAACAATATCCTCTTTATTACCCATGCAGAAAGCAAGGAGAAGCTACTGACTGCATTTTCCGTAAGGATTCTCAAGTACAACAACTCATGACGAGTTGTTGCAAACCAGGCCCACGGCCGTTAACCTATGATGACCTATAATAATGAAGCTCACTATGTGGCAACCTAAAATTGTGAAGCTCACAGTATAATATGTGCGTAATAACATGGAACTCTCATTTTTTTACATACAGCCATAACCCAGTTGTTACCATATTATCTCTAACAAAAACCTTGTTCCCCATGCTCCCATAAAATTGTACTTTTAAGAGAAAATATGATTCTCTCTCGACAGGGTGCATGGGTTTTCTTTACATCGGCTCACCATCTCTCCTGGGGATTTTTGTTAAATTTTACCCCAGTCAAGTATCTCAGGACTAAAAGATCATTCTACCCTACTGTTACTTCAATTAAATCATGGTATGCTTGGTTAAAAGAATCATTTGTTTCAATTTGTATTCTAGGAACAAGTTCATGTAAACATTTTATAATGAAAACTTCAATAAATAAAAGTCAAATTATTATTATTATTAAAAAAAAGTATATTACAACCATGATTCCATCCCTGATACAATTTGAGTATATTTCAATTTGAAGCAGTTCAAAATTTAAATATTACAGATCTTGTCTCCAGTTTTATTGAACAAAAAGTCGTCCTTTTTGCACATTTTTTACGAATTTGTCGGTCTATTCATAGTTGTAGAAAGGTAAGGAATTCTTACATTTGTTGGCCTAGCCCAACTTGTGTAATCCAATCGAGCATACCCATTATGAAAGGTGGGGGCAGAATATGTCTTCTTTCAGCAAACCACTCGGATTTCCGTACTTAGACAGTCAAAATCATGATATGGTATTAGTGCCCGAGCTGCCTGATTGCTGTATAGCCTTTATAACATATCATGAATTTGATTCAAAATCTTGATATGGTATTAGTTCCCGAGCTGCCTGATTGCTGTATAGCCTTTACAACAAATCATTAATTTGATTCAAAATCTTGATATGGTATTAGTGCCTGAGCTGCCTGATTGCTGTATAGCCTTTACAACAAATCATTAATTTGATTCAAAATCTTGATATGGTATTAGTGCCCGAGCTGCCTGATTGCTGTATAGCCTTTACAACAAATCATTAATTTGATTCAAAATCTTGATATGGTATTAGTGCCCGAGCTGCCTGATTGCTGTATAGCCTTTACAACAAATCATTAATTTGATTCAAAATCTTGATATGGTATTAGTGCCCGAGCTGCCTGATTGCTGTATAGCCTTTACAACAAATCATTAATTTGATTCAAAATCTTGATATGGTATTAGTGCCCGAGCTGCCTGATTGCTGTATAGCCTTTACAACAAATCATTAATTTGATTCAAAATCTTGATATGGTATTAGTGCCCGAGCTGCCTGATTGCTGTATAGCCTTTACAACAAATCATTAATTTGATTCAAAATCTTGATATGGTATTAGTGCCCGAGCTGCCTGATTGCTGTATAGCCTTTACAACAAATCATTAATTTGATTCAAAATCTTGATATGGTATTAGTGCCCGAGCTGCCTGATTGCTGTATAGCCTTTACAACAAATCATTAATTTGATTCAAAATCTTGATATGGTATTAGTGCCCGAGCTGCCTGATTGCTGTATAGCCTTTACAACAAATCATTAATTTGATTCAAAATCTTGATATGGTATTAGTGCCCGAGCTGCCTGATTGCTGTATAGCCTTTACAACAAATCATTAATTTGATTCAAAATCTTGATATGGTATTAGTGCCCGAGCTGCCTGATTGCTGTATAGCCTTTACAACAAATCATTAATTTGATTCAAAATCTTGATATGGTATTAGTGCCCGAGCTGCCTGATTGCTGTATAGCCTTTACAACAAATCATTAATTTGATTCAAAATCTTGATATGGTATTAGTGCCCGAGCTGCCTGATTGCTGTATAGCCTTTACAACAAATCATTAATTTGATTCAAAATCTTGATATGGTATTAGTGCCCGAGCTGCCTGATTGCTGTATAGCCTTTACAACAAATCATTAATTTGATTCAAAATCTTGATATGGTATTAGTGCCCGAGCTGCCTGATTGCTGTATAGCCTTTACAACAAATCATTAATTTGATTCAAAATCTTGATATGGTATTAGTGCCCGAGCTGCCTGATTGCTGTATAGCCTTTACAACAAATCATTAATTTGATTCAAAATCTTGATATGGTATTAGTGCCCGAGCTGCCTGATTGCTGTATAGCCTTTACAACAAATCATTAATTTGATTCAAAATCTTGATATGGTATTAGTGCCCGAGCTGCCTGATTGCTGTATAGCCTTTACAACAAATCATTAATTTGATTCAAAATCTTGATATGGTATTAGTGCCCGAGCTGCCTGATTGCTGTATAGCCTTTACAACAAATCATTAATTTGATTCAAAATCTTGATATGNAATCTTGTTTTGCCATCCTGAAATGAATGTAAGCTGATGTAAAAAGCTGACACATACATCCTGTATAATATAGACGTACCACCATATCTCTGTTAGGAAGCATTTTCTCAGAGAAAAAATCTTGTTTTGCCATGCTGAAATGAATGTAAGCTGATGTAAAAAGCTGACACATACATCCTGTATAATATAGACGTACCACCATATCTCAGTTAGGAAGCATTTTCTCAGAGAGAAAATCTTGTTTTGCCTTCCTGAAATGAATGTTAGCTGATGTAAAAAGCTGACACATACATCCTGTATAATATAGACGTACCACCATATCTCAGTTAGGAAGCATTTTCTCAGAGAGAAAATCTTGTTTTGCCATCCTGAAATGAATGTAAGCTGATGTAAAAAGCTGACACATACATCCTGCATAATATAGACGTACCTCCATATCTCCGTTAGGAAGCATTTTTTCAGAGAGAAATGAAGTCTTGTTTTGCCCTCCTGAAATGATTTTAAGCTGATGTAAAAAGATGACACATACATCCTGTATAATAAGGACTTATATTGTTGGAATGTACCCATCAGCAAGAGTATATGCCAGATTGATCGGTCACGCCTCTTATCTTTGAACGGCTTGGAATTTTCGAATTCTTTACAGTTCTGGGGAAAAAAGGGACCATGCCCTACCGAATGGTTATGGAAAGATTTAGATTAGTTTCTCGTCAATTACAAGTATGAATATTTTGATTATGACAAAATTTCACCAGGTTCCAATTATCTGTCTTCAATTTGTAGTTGTCCGTAGTGGAGTGTTTCTGGTTTCTTTACATAATGGATAACATCTATGGTAAACATCCATGAACTGAAATGGGAATTCCTACCCCACCCACATTATTCGCCAGATGTGGCTTCTTTCGATTTGAGATTTAGGATGATTAAAGATATTTCGAAAGCCTCAACACACCAAAAATAAAATAAATACACCACCATCTTTTCAAACACCTTCTTATGTACTTGTTTATACTATATGAAATGAAAGCATAATTTAAATTTTTGGTTTGGCTCATTACGATCCCATCCATCTTTTTACTTTATAAAATAGAAAGCCATTATCAACTTATCAGCTGTCAATCTTATTAAGTCTTCTGACAATGCTAAGTGGGGAAGAAAAGGAAATTTTCAGCAATTTTCAAAATGAATATCACGATTAGGGTTCCTCTACCCAATCTTTGGCAAATTCATTGGAAGTGAGTGTCGCGGGGGGGGAGGGCTTTGAATGCAGAGCACTTAAATTTCCATGCTGTCATCATTTTTTTCTATATTCTATTTCCCTATGAAGGTGTCGCGAGTTTCATTCCCGTAAGGGTCAAAAATTTGAAGGAGGTTTTTCAATTTTCATCCTTTGTCGTGTTACTTTTTGAGGTGTCAGCGTCCATGGCAGCATGGCACGCTGCCATGGACGCTAGATCACTGAAGTTAAGCAACGTCCAGCGAGGTTGTTCTATGTGGGTGTCCACGTGGGTTCGCTCCTTTGTGATGCTGGCTATTTTTCCGGCCCATCCCAGGCTGGGTGGGGTCAATGTGGGTAGCTGGTTTGCAAGTTTCCAGCGAATGGAGGGTAAAACCCTAGTCTTGAATGACCAATAGATGTTAAGGAGACGTTAAGCCAAATTAAAAAAAAAAAAGTTTTTGAGTATCTCAGTTATCTCCTTGCATTGTGAGAGTAAATGAGTTGTGGTAATAGCGACTAGTCGCAGCATTTGAGCTATTCAAACTTTGGTAATGACGCGAACTGACATTGTACCCGTTTTTCTAATGCAGCTATTCTTCTTTTATTGAGCGTTGTGATTAACATGATCGACCTGGGCGGGTGTCACTTGATCGATTCTGAAATTTATTTTTCTCTGAGATATTTTCTTATTTACAGCAAACTTAAGTGGAACATAATCAACATTTTTTTAATTAACTTTTTTTTTTAATCAAAAAAGAATAAGTAAAAGATAAAGGATTCAAAGGAATGAAAATAAGGAAAATCTAAAAAATTCGGGGATGAGCGGATGAAAATGATAGCATACGGAAAAAGGGGGAGCTCCCACTGCAAACAAAAAAAAATCTTGATAAGATAAAAATGTGAGAAAAAATAATTTAAAAAAGAAACTGGGCGAATCCAGTGGTGGCTAAGTGTTGAGCCGTCCACAGGACTTGATAAGATAATAAAAAAAAAAAAAAAAAAAAAAAAAAAAAANTATGCTGACTTACTGACTCACTCCATAATAGCTCATTTATGAGAAATTAAAATTTAGAACAAAGATCCCATTGTAATTTTGGTTCGAAATAAGAAATGAAATTAATATGAGTAGATTTCTGTTTGTTTTGGACAGTTAAAAACTCAATAAATTAATGTCTAATATTGAAAATGTTTACAGCCATGGCTCCGTATTACGAACAAGTTAATGGAACCCACAAGTAAATAATGTGTTCAGAAAACACAAAGCTCAGTTGGTATTATTGTTTGATTGACAGATAAATAATAATAATCAACGTATCTCGAAGATAACCAAAAGTAGAAGGAAAAATTGGGAAGCGAGTTATCGCCAAAGTCCATCCATTAAAATCCCATAAGACAGGCACAGAAAATTCCCATTTGCATCTTCCAAAATATTCGAACGCCATCCGCCACTCAGTCGATTCCTTCTTTCTACTGAGGAAATAATTTATGTGAAGGCAAAACATTTCCTGGAATTATTTTGAAAGGTCTTTGTACAAAAGTATCTTTCAAAGGTATTGGTTATATTCAGCTTAGGAATCGTTCAAATCCACCCTTACTTTGATGCGGGAGAATTCATTTCCTGGAATTATTTTGAAAGGTCTTTGTACAAAAGTATCTTTCAAAGGTATTGGTTATATTCAGTTTAGGAATCGTTCAAATCCATCCTTACTTTGATGCGGGAGAATTCATTTCCTGGAAGTATTTTCAAAGGTCTTTGTACAAAAGTATCTTTTAGAAGCATTGGTTATATACAGTTTAGGAATCGTTCAAATCCATCCTTACTTTCATGCATGAGAATTTCTTTCCTGGAAGTATTTTAAAAGGTCTTTGTACAAAAGTATCATTGGTTATATTCAATTAAGGAATCGTTCAAAGTCTTCTCAATTTGTGAAATAAAAAAAAAGCTGACAACCATGTAAGGACCTATCAAATATCATGGGTCATGAGTTAAGCCAAACATAGTTTTTACCACTTAATTCTGTAATCCTGAAAGGTAACTTCGGAAACTTATTTAAAAGTCTACATCGCCGGTCCATCTGCCAAAGGACTATCTCTGGATCGGTGGACAGTTGAAGATTTCAACTGTCTTACTTATATTTAGGCCTTAAAAAATAATAAAAACAATTATAACATTATAAAAATCAAAAATATTCTCACAGGGTTCTTTCCTCGTTGAGATGTCTTTTGATGATTCATAAATTGCTCTCGGAATTTTAGGAGCCTGTAAAAGATGTACCCTGTAATTTGATTTGGATCGCTACGAAAATTAAAAGTAAAAAAAGTTGTCGTATTATAAAATTGGTTTCTTAGTTACTACCCTGACAAAACTCTTTCTCTTTACTACCATTATACGGTCTTAGAAGATTTTTCAGAGAAGATTTTTTTTTTACCCTTTTCGTTTAGAAGAATATGGGGCCTCATGCAAAAATGCGTCAGGTTTAAAAGCGAATCTCACCGGACATCGTGTAATAAATATTATTTTTGAATCTTCTTGTTGCGGTCAAAAAATATTCTTTGTGGGATTCTCAAAAAATATGATGAATTTGTTGCGGAATCCTCCTGTGACGGCACCCTTCAAAGTCCTAGAATAAATTATGCCCATCAAAATAATCCCCATTCAGGAAAGTGTAAGGGGCAGCATAATGTTAATGGTTGTTTGCTTGCATTGAAAATCAATTCTGACAACTTGATTCATACTGTATATTAGGTACATAGGTAGTACTACTTAGAGTAGATTTATGAACATTCGTGAGAATTTTTTAAAAAAGATATTTTTTTTAAGGAAAAAAGGTATGAGAAGTTTAAAAATAAGTCTTAAAGTTTAGAATGATGCCAAGTGAAATGTTACTTAAAAAATATTAAAATTTACTAAAGTTTCATTGAATAGAACGAACGAGGAAGTTTGGAGGGTAAATATTATTGTAAGCTTGAATACGCGTAACCCAAAGATGAGCATTATTAGAAGATTTAGTACGGTGCTTTGTACAATCTAAACGGTTCGAGTCAAAAAATAAATAAACCATGCTTATTTGTGGCACCTCCACGGTGCATCAGGATAGCCAGCATCAGGGGGTCCGAACCTACATGGTCACATACCAAGTAAAAACTCACTGGACATTGCTAAACATCAGTGATTTTACTAGAACTGTTGTATAATTGACATATAATCTGGAAAAGTACGTACTTTGATTTAAGTAGGAATGCAGTGGCAAGAATTTACTAAGTTTACATTTTTACAATTTACTAAGTTCGACATTTGCTCAGTTTTTTTGTTCAGAAATGAAGTACTTTTTGTTTGTAGTCGATAAGAGGATTAAATTTTACAAACAAAAAATCGATCTTTTTTTCTTTTGAACGAGTAAATTATGAAACAAAAACTTTAAGGCATACAACAGCAACGCAAAGTTTTTTGTTTTAAGAAGTTCAAAAATTTCGAAAATAAAATTTATCGAGTTTAAACAAAATGATTCGTTTTACTGGTGAAAACATTATCTTAGCTTTTACTGAATATATTGTAATGGACTTTTTGGAATATATTGTAATGGACTTTTTAGAATATATTGTAATGGACTGAAATTTAAATTCTCAACGGATGGAAGGGAGAACCCCCCAAGTGAATAAAATTATTAGATGTAAAGAGCCCTTATTAACAAACAAAAAGATGTATACTTTTATTTATTTAAAAAAGATTACGACTCAAGTGTTCATGATTCACCGTATATGCTTCGGAGGCATGACCGTCCATATTGGTATAAAAAGTAGCTAATGCATTCTACTGCCGCCCGGTCCCCTGCTGCGTGTGTGAGTGAGAAGGAAAATTAAACACACTTTCGCATTTATAATTTTGAATGCAAAAACTCACTTTGATCCGTTGGTACGTGAATGTACAAACAAACCAACAAACACACTTGTGCATATTTATTATGTAAGTAGCTGGTAAGATACGTGCGGAGATAAAAAAGCATTTTACTCGTACAGATCAGAGTATTGTTCAGTTCGGGTAGATGCGAATCAAAGATAGGATGGATAATAAAATATGGCTTATGCGAATACGACTGTAAATAAATAAAACAAAAAGCTTTTATTTACAACACATAAAAATATACTTTCAATTTACTAAATGTGATACGGAGATCAAATCAGTAATTGAATTGCTCGTGTTTGTCCCAGTACCAAACAATAAATCAGATTTTTTAATGTTTTATCGGCGGAAATCAACTTCGCCAGACGTCTGACAGACAGTTACTTGGGGATTAAGAACATTCAATGATTGCCTCTTAGAGCATGTTCCTATTTGACGCATCATCCGCTTTCTTCAGAATGACTTAAGTTGTCATATATTACTCAAGATAAGTTTTTTCCGTATGCGAGCAAATTGTAGCGCAAGAATGCCACTAAAGTCATCCGTTTTAAAAAAACGTGAGGTGTGTCATTGTCTGTAGAGTTACATGGTGCATTATTCATTTTTCGTTTTTAAACTTTATTATTTCTGCTGCAATACATTATCGAAATCGAGTGTTACCTGCTGAGTAACTTTTGGTAAAAAAATCATCAAGGGAAGAAATCGACATTTTGATGTATTGCTTTATTTTTTTCAAAAATAAAAAAACAATTAACTTTTTTTGTAAAATCTTCAAAAAAAAAAAAAAAAAAACGTATCGTGAGTAATTTGAGAAGGCGTAAGTGTTTCGTAAAAATGGATGACATCACTCACGTCAAGTGGGAACAGTCTGTTAGATTGGGGGTTAAATTGAGAGCGAGTTATCAAAAACGACGAATGTTTTTTTTGTTCTCCATATCTGGAGGGGCGATTTCATGTACTTGACAGTGACCCTGTAAACTGCTCAGCGTGGCCCGGAATGACCGGTCACCCCCCTTAACTTTTGAACGGCTTTGAAAAGCTCTAGGGATAGAAAAATGGTCATGGCCAATGGAATGGTTATGGTGAGATCCAGCTTTAATGGAATAGTACAAATATTTTTTGTTCAAATAAAAGTGCAAATAAAATAAGGGAAAAACTTTCCTTTTCATTATTTCATGTTTTTTCCTAAATAACCACCAAAACCCCTCTTATTGTGTTTCAAAAACTGTTTCTCATCTACCTAAACCATCAAAAGTGTACTTTTTAATTTTCATCAGTGTAGCAAGAGAACGAAGTGAAATCTCATTTCCCCCTGGAAGTTAAAAGTAGGCCGTTTTGAAAAAGGCCAGTATCAAGTAGAAAGTTTGAAGGTGGTCATTTAGGACAAAATGTGATAAGTAACTTAAATAAGGAAACATTTTAGTGAATAAAGAAAAATATTGACCTTCTAAATTCTTTCACAGCGGGGCCAGAATAATGAGAAAATTTCAATACAATTACATAGGAAATAACACTGGTTTTAGATGTCAGTTATTTCCTATGTACATAATTGCATTGAAATTTGCTCATTCCCCTGGCCCTGCTGCGAAAGAAATGAGAAGGATAATAATTTTGTTTCTTCGCTAAATGGTTTCCTTATTTAGGTTAGTTATCACTATTTTTCCTAAATAACCACCTTACTTCAGACTTTCTACCCAGAAATTGCCATTTTCTAAACGGCTTAATTTTAACTTCCAGGAAAAAAATGAGATTTGACTAAGAACGACACTGATGAAAATAAAAATGTAGACTTTTAATGGTTTACGTAGATGAGACATCTTTTTTGGAACACAATGAGGGATCTTTTACATCAAAGCTTAAAATAAACACTGACGTCACCATGGCAGAGTGTGCATCACACTCGGCTTGCACCAAGGAGGTTCCGGTTTCGATTCGTGACGGGTCGAAAATTTGATGAAGGTTTTTTCAAATTTTCTACTTGGTCTGGTTGTGATTGGGAGTAACCCAGCCTCCTTGAGTAGCTGCGGTAATAGCGACAAGTGGTGGTATTATAAGGAAATTGTTATTGTTGAGAATATACCTTTTAGTGGGCATCATGCTATGATGCCCACTAAAAATTGTGACATAATAACACGAAGAAATATACATACACATTTTTTGAATAAACACTGTTATACAGGGTGTAACAAAATTAAACTTAATTAGACCCCTCTAGTTATGCCCATCAAAATGTTTTTGAACATTTTTCCTTATTTCATTTGTACTTTTATTTGAACGAAAAATATATCTACCATTCGAATAAACAATTGTACCATTGAATTTCTTGAAAATTCGACCATTTTTGTCAATAAAAATCACTTCGTGGGCTCGAACTTGGATCTCACCATAACCATTCGATTGGCTATGGCCCTTTTCCTATTCACAAAGCTTTTCAAAATTCGAAAATTCCAAGCTATTCAAAAGTTAAAGGGGGGGGGGAGCGGTCATGCTGGGACACGCTGTATTAGGGTTCTATCTTAGGAACTGTTTATGTATGCACATAAATTACATACTAGTGTGCTGTGGGCTAACGAATTTCATGTTGTGATGCAATGTACCCCCACCTCCAACAATTACGGATATTAAAGCAAAAACATCCCGACTGCGTTGTTCATATTATCGGGTATCTCATTGAGTTCGGTTCAGTGACTGTAAAAAATAAAAACTGTAAAACGCTCTCCCTTTACAGACTATCTTAAGCGAGAGAGGGAGAAGATAAGGATTTTTTAACTTTTAAGTTTTTGTGTCGAAAAGTTAACTTTACGTAAAATTTTAACAACTAAGGGTTTTCTAAAGATTTTTTTTTCAATTTCTCAGAGCTCAGAGGATTGTTTAAGTTTTAGTCAACAGGAGTAAACAAGTAGACATTTTGAAATTAATTTTAATGATGATGAGTACGAGTACCTACTCATCCCTCTGTTAAAATTTAGGACCCTGGTGACAGATGCGTGATTACCAGTGGCACACATAAGTTCTTGAAATTAATTTTAATGATGATGAGTACGAGTACCTACTCATCCCTCTGTTAAAATTTAGGACCCTGGTGACAGATGCGTGATTACCAGTGGCACACATAAGTTCTTGAAATTAATTTTAATGATGATGAGTACGAGTACCTACTCATCCCTCTGTTAAAATTTAGGACCCTGGTGA